>JAJEJO010005533.1:117600-144155 GCA_020662805.1 Glaucomys volans | reverse complement strand
CTATTTTGTATTTTATTTAGAGACAGGGTCTCACTGAGTTGCTTAGGGCCTCGCTAAGTTGCTGAGGCTGGCTTTGAACTCGCGATCCTCCTGCCTCAGCCTCCCAAGTCGCTTGGATTACAGGCGTGCGCCACCACGCCCAGCGGAACTGATTTTTTCTAGACCAGAAGAGGAGGTTGCACAGAAGGTAAAGGCATCCCAGAGGAAAGTGAAGAAACAAAACTTAGGGCATGGGAGAAAATTCAGCATAAAATAAATGCAAACAAAAGTGGGGGAAAAAAAAAAAAAAGACCCAGAACAGGCAGAAGCAGGGGAGATGTGTAGGGAGGAGCTGCAGACACCTACCTGGAGACTCTGCCCCTCCATCACATCCCCACAGCCTACACGGTGGGGTCCTGAGATAGGTGGGAAGCACACAGACTGGCTGGTCCCCATCTGGGCAGCTGAATCATAGGACTGCGGCGGTGCTGAGCTTGACGGCTGGAGGGTGGAACACAGAACAGCCTCTTGTGGGTTTCCTCTTGGCTTCTTGGTGCTCATGGGTCATGTGCCACTCCAGCTACATCCCTGCACCCCCTCATCACCCCATCCTCCCTGCCAGTCACTCATTAAGTCATTTGCTAAGGTAGAGGGGCTGCGTTTTTTTTCGGGTGAGACGAGGAGATGGTGCAGAGGAGAAAGAACTTCCACCCTCAAACCTGCCAAGAGCTGGGGATGCAGCTTCTTGGTGGAGCACGACTCTCTGAGATAGGAGTATTGAGTATCAAGATCCACTTTATGGATAAGAAAACTAAGGCTGGAGAGGCTGAACAACTTTCCCAAGTTACCCTGCTACCCTGCTTAGGAGCGCCAACAGGTCTGTCTGATCCAGACATGAGCTTTTTTTTTTTTTTTTTTTTGGTATGGGAAGGGAACCCTGGGCCAGACAACCACTGAGCCACATTCCCAGCCCTATTTTGTATTTTATTTGGAGACAGGGTCTCACTGAGTTGCTTAGGGCCTCGCTAAGTTGCTGAGACTGGCTTTGAACTCCTGATCCTCCCTAGCTGCTGGGATTATAGGTGTGTACCACCGTGTCCATCCAGACACTGACCTCTTAACCGTGCCTGACCCTGCTCATGGGGGAGACTCAGACATACATGGTATCAATGATCTAAACTACTGATGCTAGTTTGGTTTGAAGGTTGAGGGGAGGAAAGTTCTGTGTTGTTTTTCACTAGAGTGAAATGCACATGTCACAGGTCACTGGCCCTGGGGGCTGCAGCTACTTTGCCAATGAAGCTGCCTATGGTGGATGGTGTGAGCTACGACTTGACACAAGCAACGCCATTTTGAAATATATCTTAGAATAAGAGTCACCTTGTGGTCACTCTGACTCAGTCTGACCTTAAGCCCAGACAATACCTCATCATCACACAAAGAAAGGAAATGGCTATCTGCACTGGAATCCTGAAACACCTGGGTCGACATGGAATAGTGACCACCCCAGAGAATAGAGGTGGCAACCAAAGGACCCCTCCCTGACACCTCCTAGCAACAGCCTAAGCCTAAAATTCCCCCACTCCCTTATGTCCCTATGTCTACCCCAGGCTGTGGGTGGATGACGGGTCTCAGTCTCCCCCGCCCTCCACAGTTTGTCCTGAGTAAACCCTTGTCACTGTGAGCTGCCTCTCCTCTCTATTTCCTTCTTTCTTTACAGATGGTAGAGCTGAGAAAACCACAGGGAAATGAGTCATATTCGTGAAAACACACGAATCCCTAGATTAGACCATACCTGAAACCTGATCCGCTCCTGGACTTTCTAATGACCTGCATCAATAAATTCCCAACACAGTTTAAGCGATTGAGGGCGAGGCTCAGTGGCAGAATACTGCCTAGCACACACAAGGCCCTGGGTTTGATCCCAGCACTGCAAACAACAACAAGTAAAAACCAACAGAGTTTAGATTTCTGTCGCTTGCAATCAAGAGCATCTGAAAGCATTCCTCGCTATTAATTATTTCATTACTCTGCTTCCTGCGAGATGCTCTGTTCAGAGAGTTCAAGTCCAAGCATGCCTGGGCAGGAAGAGCCCTCAGAGATGCTTCTGCCAATCCTCCCACCATCATCTCCTCCTCCCTGCCCGGTACATACATGCACTTTATTGATGAAGAAACCAAGGTCCTGAGAGATTATGTGAGCTGCTCAAGGTCACAAGCAGAGTAATTATTAAACACACATCTCCTGATCACCAATAGCCAACTGCCTGGTCCAATGAAAACCCACAAATAATCCTAATATCATTCTATTTAACTTTAGTAGATAATAAATGATTTTCTCTTCTTTTTTTTTACAGTGCTGGAGATGGAACTCAGGGCCTTGCACATGCTAAGCAAGCACTCCTTCACTAAACCAACTATGCCCTCAGTCTGAGTTTCTTTCTATCATGGATTAAACTCCATTTTGCTTCTCTGAAGCAAATCTTAAAAGTATCCCACTTCTGGGAGGCTGAGGTGGGAGGATCACATGATCCCAGAAGTCCAAAGTGAGCCTGGGGAACACGGTAAGACACTGTCTAAAAAATATTACAAAACCATCCAATTCTCTTTGAAAGGATGCTCAGCTCCTGAAGCAGTCAGTGAACTAGCAGTCAGTGAAGGAGGCTGAGAGCTGCTGAGCCTCAGGCCCTGACTTTTGCCCTTGTTACTGATGGACACGCACAAGACATGAGACATTCGGCTAGGTCACAAGACACAGGCCACCCACATGACAGTGAAGCAGCTGCCAAGTTCCAACTGTCACAAAGGAGGCAGATAAAATCCTGCAGGGGTTCTGAGGGGACAGAATGCTCCCTGAGTTTGGGGAGTGGCTAATGATGGGTGGAAGGGGACAGGAGCAAGCTGGGCGAGACCTGACAGGTAGCAGTCCCTCAAGAGCGAGGCTGAGAAGTAGGGCTCTGCTCTGGAATGAGGTGGCAGATCTGCAAGGACTGCGCAAGAAACCACATCTGAAAGACCCAGTCTTAGGGTGCAGCTCCTTTGCGGCCTAGTTTGCTTCCCCAGATAAGTCATCTGACCTCTCGTTGGCCTCACTCACCATCTGCAAACAAAAATCCTGCCATCCTCATAGGGACACTAGGAGGTAAAGTGAAATAATGCACTTAAAACACCTGGTGTACTACCTGGTTCTTAGCAAGTATCCAGGAAATATCTGTTGATTGAAAAGCAATAGGTTTCGGAAAAGGGCTGGGGGTGTAGGTCAGTGGTAGAGCCCTTGGCTAGCATGTGTGAGGCCCTGGGTTCATCCCCAGCACTGTGGGGAGGCTAAGGCAGGAGGATTGCAAATTCCAGGCCAGGCTCAGAAACTTAGTGAGACAGCATGTCAAAATAAAAAATAAAAAGAGCTGGGCATATAGCTCTATAGTAGAGTGCTTCTAGGTTCAGTCCCCAGTACCACCGCAATGGACTTGGCAACTGAATGGGTCTGGAGAACCAAGGGAGAGGGAAGAGCCAGGTTTCAGGATTCAGGGACTGGTAACTTCTTAGGGGGAGAGATTTTTGTCTCATCCTGCGCAGGGAGCAGTGTGTGGGACAGGCATCAAGATAAGTGGATGTGAAAACAGCAACAAGGACGTTTCTGGTAGCCCCAGCAAATTTCTGAGGTCATCAACTAAGTTCTGCTTGGAAACAAATAAAAACGAAAATAGATAATTAGCCAGAGTGAGGCTACCATGAAGATGAATCCCTAGTTTCCTGCGCTCATCCAGATGCTCAGGTAGGATGAGACCGAAAGACCCAACCTGACCAATTGTGCTGAAGACACAGCCACACAGAGCATCCACAGTCCTTCCTGAAAAACACTGGAATTTTCCAAGGAAATCAGGTGTCTCTACTTCTTTTGCTCATCTTGTGTAAACAATTCGGCGGTAGGTTTTTTCCTGTCCAGGAGCCTTTCCATCCCTCTAGGCCCGATGAGATCCCAAGTCCTCTGGGGATGCTTCCTGAGTCTTTCCAACCTTCCCTCCTCTCAATTTCTGAGCACAGTTCCCATCTCTTATCTAGAATCCAATCACAGGCTGCTTTAGGGAGTCCTTCTAGAAGCTTTCAACTGTGACTTGCCTCCAACCTCCACCACCTCTTGTGGTGCATGTGGAATCTAGCTCAGAGATTCATCAGCCTAGATCCCATTCACACAGGAAACTTCAAACATTCTAGCTGGGCATGGTGGCACATACCTGCAAGCCCAGTGCTTTGGGAGGCTGAGGCAAGAGGATTCCAAGTTTGAGGCTAGCCTCAGCAACTTAGTGAGACTGTCTCAAAATTAAAAAAATAAAAAGGGCTGAGGACCCCTGGGTTCAATCCCTGGATTCCAAAAAAAAAAAAGTATATTCTAGGACCTCCATTCTCAGAGGGCAAAGTGTTTTTTTTAGGGGATAGGGGTGGGACCCACAGACTCCCATATTGGTGGGGAAACCCCCCTGCCACTAAGCCCCCCCCCCCCCCTTTTTTTGGTGTTTTTTTTTTTGGGGGGGGGGGGGGTGGCCAGAAGGGTCTCACTGAGTTGCTTAGGGCCTTGAACTTGTGATCCTCCTGTCCTAGACTCTGGAGTCCCTGGGATTACAGGCATGCACCACCACACCTGGCCCCTGATTAGTTTCTTAAACGTTTCCTGGTATTTCTGATCATCTGGTTTAGATAACGAAAGGTCTTTTCTCTTATTCACCTGGGTACATGCAATGAACGCTGAGGGTACCCTGATTCTGCTCCCCTGTTTTTTATGACTAAGCTTTCACTGGTGTAATTCCCATGGCCACCCAAAAGTATGTTCCTACCAGTCGCAGGCTTAATGTAGAGCCCTGTATACAGCTGTCCCAATACTGTATTGAATGAATGCTCTTTAAATTTCCTCATACTTTAACCTTTTCAAATATATTCCAGCAATAAAACTGTGTTTCATACTTTGTAGGCCAAACCATTTATCCACATGTTTGGGACTCAATGAATGTTTTTTTCCTTGGCTTTGACTTAAATCCTCAATTCTTTTTTAATCTGTCTCTTTTATCTAAAAATAAGACTATGTGGCATAGTAGGAAAAGAAAGACTTTGGGAACTGAATTCCCCTGGTACTTATTATCTATGAGTTTCTTTGTTTTTTGGTACTAGGGATGGAACCCAGTGGTGCTTAATCACTGAACCACATCCCCAACCCTTTTTATTTTTTAGTTTTGATACAGGGTCTTGCTAAGTTGCTGAGGGCCTCACTGAATGGCTGAGGCTGGCTTTGAACTTGCAATCCCCTACCTCACTCTCCCCAGTTACTGGGATTACAGGAATATGCCACCATGCCCAGCAGAGATTTTTTTTTTTTAATGAGGTGCCAGGGATCAAACCCAGGGTTTAATGCCTATTAAGCAAACACTACCACTGAGGTACATCCCAAGCCTTAGCTGGGAGATCTTTTTTTTCAGGGGGAAAAGGGGGTGCCAAGGATTGAATCCAGGGGCCCTTAACCACTGAGCCACATCCCCAGAGCCCTTTTTTATATTTTATTTAGAGATGGGATCTCACTGAGTTGCTTAGGGCCTCATTAATCTGCTGAAGCTGACTTGAACTCGTGATCCTCCTACCTCAGCCTCTCGAGCCCCTGGGATTGTAGGTGTGCACCACCACATCTGGCAGCTGTGAGATCTTGAGCAAGTTCCTTAAACTCTAAAACTTTAAGAATTAATCCACATGACAGAAATAACAACTACTCAGAAGGCTGTTGAAGAGGATTAAAGAATGTATGTGAAGCACCTGACATATTGAAAGCAATATAGCCACGGAAGGTAGCTATACCCACAACTATTTTAACTAACTACATGGTCTCTCTGAGCCTGTTTCTTATACATAAAATGAGGGCATTTCATAAGTGAAATTTAAATGAATAAATTCACATTGCCTAGAGCCTGGTATATTTTAAATGCTCATAAAATGTCAGGAACTAACTCATTAACGATGCAATGTGTCCCTTTCAACATACCCAGCCAGGGTCTCTTTCATTTTTCCTGGATTATATCCTCCAGCAAAGTGGATTTCTCAGGTCTGAGTCACCCTACTAAAGCCAGAGTCTACTAAACAGGCCCCAGAGAGCCCAAAGAGCACGGATAGGGCTTACACTGCAGCTGTCCTTCTGGGGCCCTGCTTCTACTGAGACGGCCTCTCTGCCAGCTGTGTGGACTTTTCATCACTCGCTATTTCAGGACAGAGTCCAAGATAAGCGCCTCTCTAGCAGCTTCCTCTCAGACAAAGCCCCTGGGGCACTAAAAGTTCACTGGTCTCTCTGATCTTTGGTCTTTGGAGGAAGTGAGGAAATACCACCCTGCGGAGACATCGAGCTCAAAAAGACAAGCTTGAGCAACAAGCTTGCTGGCAGATCTAGAAAAGCAGTCACGGTAAGTGTGTTCCCGAATACTAATAAAGGTCACTTGTGGGGACCTTAGTTTACAAATCACTTTCATAGCTATCAGCTTACTAGGTCTACAACACAACCTCGCCCTAAGGCTGGTTGTCATCTCTATTTTGAAGAGTCCCAGAGAGGTTGTATGATTTGCCCGAGGTCACAGAGTGAGAGGCAGGGCTGGATTATGAACCACGCTGGCTGACTTCAAGTTCATGGCAAAGGGAAAAAGGAATAGGGACCAATCTGCCAGCTTGAAAAACGGGAGATGAAGCTCACAACGCCTGGAGGTCATCATGCAGCCCGGGTTTCGGGAAGGTGAGGCTGCGCGGTGAGGGCGGCGCGGACAGAAATGATTTCAGGGCGCTGGAGTGAACGAGCGAGATTGACAGTGCGAGGCTGTAGGGTGTAGGTGGATACGGAGGCGTCTCAATAGGAAAAGGAGGGCACGAAGATGAAAGGTCGATGTGCAGTTCCCGGAGTGGAGAGACAAGGAACCCCCAAACCGGAGGAGTACGAAAAAGTCTGCAGACAGCTCAGTTCATTAGGAGAACTTTCTCCAACCACACTTACCAGTCAAGGTGATCCCTCTGAAGCAACCTCCGACGTTTCACTCGACAGAAAAGAGAAACCTCCCAGGAACCTATGGCCCTTTGGTAATTGTAGTTTCCAGGACTCGCCATGGGCGCTTTCAAAAGCGTCTCCCTCCTCTCTGTACTGAACTACAATTCCCGATGGGCACCGCGCGATCTCGAGCATCGCAACCGTAGAACTACAACTCCCAGCGTCCCCCGCGCACGCGGCTGGGTGAAACCGCCCAAGGCCCGGGGTGCGGTGCGATTCCTCCCCCTGGTGGTCTGAGCAGAAACCGCAGCGATGTAGTTTCGAGCGGAGGATTGCCATTTATAGTCCCGGTAAGTAACCCTCCGCCTGACGGTCTCTCAAATAGTTCCCGGGCGTGCCTGGAAATAGCCCTGACCTCGCTTTATTATCTGGGAGCTGGGGAGGAGGGTCTTTGTTTCCATACACTTTGCTTCCTCGGCAGGAGACGGATCATTCAAATTAGGGGCGTATTTCCTAGCGGTCCACACCTGTTGACACCTGTGATTTTCCATGCCCTGCTCAACAGACTCCCCAAGACCAGACCCGGGAGGAGCCTAGGAGACCCGGGAGGAGCCTGGGAGGTCCGGGGGTCCTGGTCCCGACCCCTCCTTCCACCCGCGTTTTACTGCCCTGTGCTGATTCTTAGGGACGCACTGGTGAACGAGGTGCTGTCTCTAGCCTCAGCAGAATCCGTCTAGCAGAGAATTCAGACAAAGGAATAGTGACAACACGGCGATGCTCATTCCAATGGGAGAAGCAGCGGGTGCGGGAGGCTCGATGTGGGGCACCTGCCCAGGCTTGGGAAAGGCAGCTGTGCCCTCCAGGCTCCCTAGAGGAATTGCTGGTGAGATTGAGACCTAGGAGAAAGGACTCAGCTAGGAGTACAGGGAGCGTGAGGAATGCTTCAGACAGTGCGCGTGGAGAGCCCAGTGCTGGCCAGAGCACGGAACGTGAGGGACGCAAGAGGGAGGCATATTGGACCCTTCGGCAAACTTCCTCAAGAAACGTGAATCGCTCATGCCTCCCCAAAACTCAACAGCTCTTGCCCGGTGCGGTGGCGCGCGCCTGTAATCCCAGCGGCTCAGGAGGCTGAGGCAGGAGGATCACGAGTTCAAAGCCAGCCTCAGCAAAAGCGAGGCGCTAAGCAACTCAGTGAGACCCTGTCTCTAAATCAAATACAAAATAGGGCCGGGGATGTGGCTCAATGGTCGAGTACCCCTGAGTTCAATCCCCGGTACCAAAACCAAAAACTCAAACAGCACTCTACGACCTATGAATGAAGACCCAACTTCTTAGCCTGGCCTTCAAGGTCCTCCCCAACCCACCCTGTCAGCGTTGCCCTTGCTACCCCCAGACAGGAAGACCCTCTCGGCTGCCTTGGCCTGTCCCCAGCTAGTCTCCCCTCACCATTCTCGGGATGCATCCCTGTTCTCTAACTCACGCTGTTCCTTCCAGTACCTGGTGGACCCTCTAATCCTATTCTGCCTTTAAAGTTCCTCCAAGTTCTCCATGGAGCTTCTCTGACCCCTCCAGTCCCAGAGGACCTCTGCCTTTTCTCAGTGGTTGGGACATTTGCATGCACCTTTTGTTTGCAGGCCATCCTCACTACCTTGTGACATCTACCAGGTTGGCTGTCTTAACTCTCCAATGGATTGTGAGCTCCTTGAGATCAGGAGTCCTACATATGCTCTCTCCGTGTCCCCACAAATCACCAGTGTCTAGTCTGTGCTCTAGGTTTCTTTAGGCTCCTCTCTCCTGAAACACTGTGCCACCACCATCTTTCCAGGAGCCAAGATAAAGCCATCAGGAGGGCGATGACATCCTGCATGGTGGTGTTTAAGCCTGGATTTGATTAACGCTGTAGCTGGTAACAGTGGACACAGAACATAAAAAGCTTAGTGTGGATCAGAGCGGGACTGTCTGGCTAACTGATAGGGGCTGTGTGTAGCTGGCCCAGAACACTCATGACACACCAGAGTCCCTTGTCATGAGCAGGACAGCTGGAGATCACTTCGTTCAGTCTTCTATTCCTGGATCAAGGCATACTGGGGCCATTTGCTGACCAGCTGAATTTAAAATTTCCCAGGGGTGAGAATGTCAGTCTGTAAACAATCTCCTTTGTCATTTTTAGGAAGATCTTCATTGGTCCCAATCAAACTCTTTCCTGTTGCAAAATAAAATGATTACATTCAATTATATTTTCTTTTCTGGAATGAACCACCAAACTGCCTTTTGGTTTGCAGCAAGTCATCCATTTTCCAGCCTTTTCATCATAGATCTCAGTCTCTAGTAGCCCAAGATTCCCCTTCAAGTCAGCCACTGTCCTAACTCTGACCTTTACCTTTATAAATTGGTATGTGGGTACCAGCTTTAGATTTCCTGTTCTTTCCCACACCTGCTGAAGTGGTAGACAACACTTTTTTAATCAAGGTACAATAGTATGCATCCTATTTTATGCATCTTTTCTTTCTTTCTCTCTATATAGACATAAACATATTTTTTCCTTTTTTTTTTTTTTTTTTTTTTTACTGGGAATTGAATCTAGGGATGCTACCCCTGAGCTACATCCCCAGCCCCCACCCCCCGTTTTTGAAACAGGGTCTTGCTAAATTGCTGACACTAGCCTCAAACTTACGACCTTCCTGCCTCAGCCTCCCCATTGGCTGGATCAGCACGACACCCGGCCTAAAGCACCAATCTTAAGTGTACAGCTCAACTTTTTTTTCTTCAACATTTTGTTGGAACTACCACCTACTTCAAAACAGAACATTTGCCGTATCCTAAAAGGTTGCCTTCTCAGTTTAGAACTAAACATTTTCTGGAGGGAACTGCTATTTTTCTGTCACCCATCATCAACCAACCAATTTTGGGGAGCAGCATTTTGTAACTTTGGACAATGGTATTTTGTGTTCAATGATCCATTTAGAGATGACACCTGCCTCTATGCCGCTCAGTCTCAGACCACCAGGAACACACGTGGAACCAAACTGCTGCAGCCCTTCTCGTTGCACTGAGGGAGAACACATGTGATGAAACACGGGGTGAGATAATGTTGGAAAGGATTCCTTACAGAATTGGTGTCTGTGTGTGTGTGTGTGTGTGTGTGTGTGTGGTTTGAACCCAGGACCTTGTGCTTGCAAGGCAAACACTCTATCAACTGAGCTATATCCCCAGCCCAAGAATTGCAGCTTTCATTAGGTAATTTGGGGGAGGGTTTAAGGAAGCAGGGTTTTGCTTTGGGTTGGCTGCTGTCAAGAAGCAGGAAGAGTTCCATTATTGAAGAACTTAAAGGACATATAGCTAGGGGCAATGACACTTGCGTATAATTCCAGTGATTTGGGAGGCTGAAGCAGAAGGATCACAAATTTGAGGCTGGGCTCAGAAACTTAGCAATATGCTCAACATAGTGAGACTCTCTCAAAATAAAAATTAAAAAGGGCTGGGGGTGTTGCTCAGAGGTAAAGTGCCCCTGTGTTCAATCCCTAGTACCCAAAAAAAAAAAAAAAAAGATCCTAAATTTATCTAGAAGGAGGGAGGGCTGGACCAACGCTTAAACTGTGGTAGGTAAGAATCAGCAAGGATCGGGGAATGGCTGATACTTTTTTGTGGTTTAGACACTGTGTTTTGTCCATGCTGGACACGGTCATAGAGTGTCCTATTGTGTCATGACCCATCACAGTCGTTGAGTGGCCTTATCTGTCACTGACACTCTGTGAAATTTGTGTTCCACAGGGGAACAAGAGAGCTGAGCGCCAGGGTCTCAGGCTGCTTTTCTCTTTCTTACCCATGGGCCTGTGTTGATGTCTGCCCTGGGCTGGTGGCCAGGTGTGCAGAAGTGATTTGTGCTGTGTCCTGGGGACCTCCTAGTGAGTGAGGAAGCTGGACAACTAAGGGTCAGGTCTGGAGAGGAGACGGACTTCCTGAGGGCGGGGCTGGAACCCAGGGCCTTTGCCGCAGAGCACATGCTCCAACGCTGAGCTGCAACCCAGCCCCGAGTGTTTCATGCCCAGCGGCGCCACCTGCTGGCCGTGAGGCCTGGGCAAGGACCACGTCTAAGCCTCTGTGCCTTCCGTTGAGATTATGGAATTATTACAAGAATGAAATGGACTAAAACCGGCAGACCTCAGGTTTCTTGGGTTTGATGGGAGACAGAAGAGGTTCTGGGCTGTGTGAGAGTTGAAACTGATATAATTTTGAGAGCACACTCTTTAAGAGAAAGAATTTTAAACAAGGTCCCATCGTGCACGCCTGTAATTCCAGCTACCTGGAAGGCTGAGGCTGGAGAAGTGCATGTTGAAGCCAGCTTGGGCAACTTAGTGAGATCCTGTCTCAAAATAAAAAATAAAAAAGGGCTGGGAATAGAGTGTGCCTGGGTTCAATCCCGAGGTTTTTGTTGTTGTTTGATACCAGGGATTGAACCCAGGGGTGCTTAACCACTGAGCAACATCCCCAATCCTTTTAATATTTTATCTGGAGACAGGTTCTGGCTAAATTGCTTGGTACCTCACTAAGTTGCTGAGGCTGGCTTTGAACTTGGAATCCTCCTGCCTCAGCCTCCTGAGCTGATGGGATTACAGGCATGCACCACTGCACCCGACTTCAATCCCAAGTATTGAAAAAAATTAAATATCATATTTTCACTACATTTGCAAATCCCATGAGCATGACGTGAACACATTCAGGGGTCTCTGAAGCTTAAACTCCACTAGCTTTCCCATCACACGGACAGTGAGAAAGGGTGAGATTATACAATAGCTTTGTTCTTTTCAAATCCTACCTTCAAATAAGTGCTCCCTGGACACCCATGTCCCTAGCTGAAGCTGCTCACAGTGCTCTTAGCAGTTTCTTGCACGCAGCCTGGAAGTAGTGGCCAGGGCACCAGGATGCAGGAACTGACCTGGGTCACTCTAACTAGAGCTGGACCTACTGTGTTCAGCACTGGGACCCAGCTAGAGTCCAGATGATCCTCCTGAACTTCTTATTAACAGATAAGAGAATGTGCTTAGTAAAGGTCAGGAGCAGTAACTATCCTTCTCTATTGTTCCTGTAATAATTCTTCCATTCAAAAAAGATGTACTGAGGCGCTGGGCTCAGGGCTGGGTGTAAAGCAATGGATGAGAGCGATGGATTCCCTGCACTCATGCTGCTTTCATTCTAGTGAGAAAAGACAGGTGAGAAAGGGTGCACATCTGTAATCCCAGCGGCTCAGGAGGCTGAGGCAGGAGGATCTCGAGTTCAAAGCCAGCCTCAGCAAAAGTGCCACACTAAGCAACTCAGTGAGACCCTGTCTCTAAATGAAATACAAAATAGGGCTGGGGTGTGGCTCAGTGCTGGAGTGCCCCTGGGTTCAATCCCTGGTATCCCCCCGGAAACAAACAAAACCACCTAACCAAGACAATTGCATGCGGTTGTCCATTCTCTACAGAAAATAGGACGCCTGGATGGAGAACAAAGGGAGCGCCAGAGCCACTCTCAGTAGGACGTCAGGGAAGGAGTCTGAGAAGCTGGCATCCGAGCTGAGCCCAGCGCATCTACCACATATTAATTATTTCCTGTGTGTCACCTATCTCATTAGGGCCTTTCAAATACTTTTCCTTGCTGAATCCTCCTATGAAGTGGGTCTTTCCATTTTCAAATGAGAAAATATTCTTCCTATTTTTTTCAGATGAGAAAACAGATGTTCAAAGAGGTAACAGTGGTCGCTGTTGACAGCCCCCCACCGTCGCTCCTTCTCTGAGCTGCCTTGTGGTCACCTCCTGCATGCCCTGCCTCTCTCAGCTTAGGCATCTGGGGACCAGGGGAAAGGGAGAGATGTCCTGCACCCCAAGGGCCATCTTCACCATCAAGGGAGTTGGTGGTGCCCAGCCTGTCCCGCCCCCCAGACAGGGCAGTTCTGAGGTGCAGCTCACCCGTCTCTCCAGGCTCCCAGCTGAACCCACCCTGGCAGGACAGCTGCACATTCATGGGCCTCCTCTTACCTTTTCTCCCTGGCCTGCCTTCACTTTCTTCAGTCTCACTTCTGCTTCTTAGTATCACCTCCCAAGTTTAGTCCCAGCAGCCAAGTCTCAGGGCCTGCTCTAGTGGGAACTCAAGTTAAGACAGAGCTGAAGTGACTCACCCAAGGAGCCACCAAGGGGCAGAACTCGAATCCAGGTCCACATGGATCACATTCCTCAGCTGCACTGCAGACGGAGCCCCAGCCCTTGAGCCTGGCTCAGGGCCTTTCACATCCTCATCCCAGCTGATACTTGTTGTCTCTTCCCTTATTCTTCCAACATTTGCTCCAGGCACATCAAACTGCTTGGGGCATAATATTCTCTGATTATGCCATCGCCCGTCCACACCTCTGCGAGTGCCATCAGCTCTGCAGAAGCAGGTGTTGACACTGTGAGCCACCCAGCATCCACCTTCACCCCCTCCTGCCACCCTCCACTGTGGATCCCAAACACCAGTGTCAGTGCTGGGCAGGCACATACTTGTGCCAAGGGCCTGGCACTCCTGACTTCATTCAGTAGGCACAATAATTCTGCAAGGTCAGTAGCACCATCCCCAGTTTGCAGGCCGGAAACCAAGGTACATGGCGGCCAGGCCGCCTGCCTAAGGTCTTCTAGTTAATGACTGGCAAAACCAGGATTAAATGATCCCAGCAGCTCAGTAGGCTGAGGCAGGAGGATCGCAGGTTCAAAGCTAGCCTCAGCAATTTAGTGAGGCTGTAACAACTTAGTGAGTCCCTGTCTCAAAATACAAAGGACTGGGCATGTAGCTCAGAAGAAGGAGAAGCAGGGTGAGCAGAGGGAAGTTGGTGAGGGCCTTATTCTTTCTGCTTTCTGGCTCCTTCCAGGCCTTTGGGAGTTTACTTGGCCTTGTCAACATCCTGCTTCCCAGAACCTCTCATCAAAAATGATTTGTGGAGGTTGGGCCAGTTCTGGGGTGCCGGAGGCCAAGGCAGGCCTGAATTCCCGCTCTCAGCTTCTTTCTGGCTCTTAGCCTTGTTATCATCAAGCCCATCAAAGGCCTGCAGAGCAGAAGCTGGCCGCTGCCTGCTGGGTGTCTACCCTGCAAAGTGCAGGTCTGGAGAGATGGGGGAGGGACAGGGGTTGAAGCCTCTGCTTATGTCAGTCTCTGCTTAAAATCCTTCTGGAGATGCTTGCAGTCCCCAAGCCAGACACTCAGAAGCCTTCCAAGATCCGGATCCACTTCCTCCTGCCAGCCAGATTCATGGCTCCCTGGCACCCAGTGTGACTGCTGGTCCCGACATGCATGCAGCCAGCTCTGCCTTAGCTCTGCACCGTCCCCTCTGCTTCCTGCCAGTCTCCAGAATCCAGCAGGGATGTCACTTTCTCAGCAGACTCCCCCATGCTCTTCTTGCTCCCCTAACACTCCCTGCTGTGCCCAGGACAGCACACTCCCCTGCAGTGAAGCCACCTGCGGGCAGGTCTGCCTCCCCCCGTGAACAGGGGCTCCGGGCCAGGAGGCCTTCACCCTCACCCCAGCAGGCCTAGCGCAGCCCCTGGCAGGGTGGATGTTGGTTCCAAGAATGAGCGAATGCGGAAGAGGTACCGACGCAGGGCTGCTGTCATGAGGGCCACTGGGGTCCCCGCAAATCAGGTAAATTGGTGTACAAGACAGGCAAGCAGGAGGGACTGGGCCAACAGGACAGTAAAAGGAATTCAAATTCTATATTAAAGAAAATTGGTGGGTGAGATCTAATCTGTGAAAATAGTAATAGCTGCTGCTCGTCGTGATCTCACACCGCACTAGGAAACAGGGCTGCTGATTTGAGTCCCTGATCTCTTGCCCGTCAGCTGTGAGACCAGTCACGTTCATTAACCTCTCTGAGCTTCAGTTTCCTCACTTGCAAAGTGGAAATAGTAATCATCGTACCTAAGAGGGTCGTCCTGACGATTCAGAGTGACCACGCAGACGGAGAGTCCAGCACGTGGAACACCCCCAGGGAGTGTTGGCTCTTCTATTCCTCGATGGTGACTGCTCACAGACCTCTCAGAGAGTGACGCGTGATGAGTCCTGGGCTTCCATGAGGCTTTGCAGGTCTGAGGAGCAGAGGAGGGGGATCACTGAGGCCTTCTGGGAAAGAAGCCTGGGTTTTGTTCAAGGTATAATGGAAGCCATTAGAGGCTCATTTCAAAACACAGGCTTTATGGGCTGGGGGTGTAGCTCAGTGGTCAAGCATCAAGGACCTGGGTTCAATCACCAGAACTACAAAAAATAAATAATAATAATAATAAATATACTTTATTTTCATTTTATTTATCAACTGATTGATTATTGCTATCATTAATCATTTAGGTAGGGGTTGGGGCTATAGCTCAGTTGGTAGAGTGCTTGCCCTGCATGCACAAGGGCCTGGGTTCAATCCCCAGCACCACAAGAAAAAAACATCATTTAGGTATGACAAGACCACAGATCAGATGACTGCCATTGAAAATGGGGTTTGTTTTGTCAGGTTCCGGGGTGCACGTCTGTAATCTCAGCGACTCAGGAGACTGAGGCAGGAGGACCACGAGTTCTAGGCCAGCCCTAGCAACTTCGTGGGGCTCTGTCGCAAAATAAAAAAATAAACAGGTCTGGGGACATGACTCAGTGGTAAAGCACCCCTGGGTTCAATCCCCAGTACCAAGAAAAAAAGAAGATTGTTTGCTTTACTCATAAGTCCCAAGAGGAGGGGACACACCATGCCATGGGGAGGGGAAGACCAGAGAACATCCAGGACATCAGGAGGCAGGTGGAGCCGGGCAGACCGTGGGCAGGAGCCTCTACTGTGGTCGCCTGGGGAAGAAATGGGCAAGGCAGGGTGAACAGGTTAGGGCTGGCTAGTTTGAATAATTTCAGCAGGTCTGGGGCAGAGAGTCTGTCCCTAACTGTTGGGTACCTGGCCCTGGGGTGACCAGGGTGCTGGAACAGTGGTCCTGGGTATGCAAGCCAACAGCAGAGGGGGCAGGGGGCGGGTTCTGGACTGGTTGTTTGTAAGGTGCATTCCAGGGCCCGCTGCTTACCATCCAAAGGGATCCCCTCAGGCCAGGGGACATGTTGGGGTCAGCCACCCTGGTGTCAATGCATCAAAATGCAGAAAATAAAATGACATGTAGGTTCAGAGTTGAAGCCGAGAGGAAGAGTCTGTGCTCTAACATGATCCTCCGGCTGCCGAGAGGAGGAAGCGTTTCAGTGAGGCCAGAGGAGGGCAGAGATCAGAGGCCACTGCCAGGATCTAGGTGCCAAATAATGGCAGCTTGCTGAGCTTGGGGGCAGGGGGGTGGGACGAGACTGGATCGGGGTTGGTCTGGAGGTGTGTTGACAGGACATGATGAACCCCCAGGGATGCCGTGGAGGTTACCAGAGGCGCCTGGAGGCCCATCCTGTGCCTGGATCCACCTCTCTGTTCCCTCCTGGCCTGGGCAGCACCCTCTCACTCTTCTGCCGATGACGGCTTGGTAAAGGGCTTCTGGGAAAGGACGCCTCCGGGATTCGAGATGGACTGACAGTGCCCATCGTTGTGCCAACACAGAGCAGGGACTCTATCAATCCACTCCTTTTCTTCCATAGGAGACAGGCCATGGTTGCCCCCGGGCTCTACCACCCACCAGCTGGGTGACCCTGAAGAAGTGACATTACCTTTCTCTGTCTCCCTAACCCAGTGCGGAGGCAGAAGAGCGCCTCACCCCTCCAGTGGTCCTGAGAACCAAGCAAGGCACTGTGTGCAAGGGGCCCGGCCAGCACCTGCAGCAGCTCCTCAGTCACAGCAGCAGTGACCACAGATGGAGGGGCCAGCCTGAGGCCAGCCTCAGGAAAGCAAGAAGATGCTCTTGTCCTCAGAGCCACCTCTGGGCCTCCCCCAGGCCTGACCTGTGCCCCAGCTGCCACCCCTCTGTAGGGCATCTCCTCAAGAACCCACAGAGAGCTGTGTTTGCTCTGCCAAGCAGCGTCCCAGGGGAGGAGGAGAGACAAACCCTCCTTCTCGCCGCTGCACTGTGGAAAGCAGGCTGTTCATTACCTGGGCTCGCAGCAGCCTCCTTGCTGGAAGCTCTGTTGATTAACTCCTTGGCAGCTAGCGGGAGGTGATGCTGGCTGCTCTGGGAGGGTCCAGGAACTAACTGGAGGGAGGCTGGGCATGGCTTCCGGAGCCTTCAGGGGGTCAAAGTCAGGTGAAGGCTTCTGGAAGAAAAAAACAGAATGGTTGGGTATAGTAGCACATGCATGTAATCTCAGCAACTCCAGAGGCTGAGGCAGGAGGTAAGTTCGAGGCCAACCTTGCAATTTAGCAAGACCTTGTCTCAGAATAAAAAAATAAAAAGGGCTGGGTTTTAGCTCAGTGGCTGCGTGCAATCCCCAGTATCAAAAATTAAAAACAACAGGGCTGGGGACGTAGCTCCGTGGTAGAGCACTTGCCTAGCATGTGCAAGGCCCGGGGTTTGATTCCCACCACTGCAAAAAAAAAAAAAATGCAGCAAAACAAAACCAGAAGGACTTCAGGATCAGGGTTTGAAATTTGCTTTCCTTGGTTTGGCCAGTCCCGCTGTTACCCAGCCCTCTGCCCCCCAACCCCCAACATGCACCTGAAGACAGGCCCCAAAAGAGGGGTCCACCTAAAAGCTCAGCCTGCAGCTTGAGGCAGGGACAGCTGCTCTGGGCCTGGGGTGAGGCCTGCTCTCCTCCATCACCCTGGCTGTCTCTGGATAACAGGAAACCCCCCTACAGGAAGCAGAAGCCCCTTCCCAAGGGAAGGAGCGCAGCCCTGGGCCATGTGGAGGTGTGGCTGCTTGGAAGGTAGAGTTGGCTAAAAAAAGGATTCATAGCCTGAGGTGTAGCCCAGTGGCAGAGCCCTGCCTGGCAGGTCCCTAACACCACAAAACTAAGGTGCATTTCACCCCTTCCTGGGGAAACCACCAGATCGACAGTGCTGGTTCGGAGGACCCGTTGATGAGCCACGACACAGAGGGTGCTGGACCAAGATGGCTGGTGAGAACCCCAACTGGCAGACGCCAATGGCTCGTGACTTAGAACCCTTGGAGTGATCTCGCTGGTCACGTATCATCTGTGTCACCATCGGACAGAATCGCTTTTATCTTCTTTCTTTTCTGCAAATTAGATTTATAAAAATATGTGGGCCCTAATGCCTGGGGAATAAAAAGTCAAATAAGTGACCCTCTCTTAGGGGTCACTTGATACTTGGGGGTCTGTTAGACAACTGTCTCCTCTTGCCTCACTTCCAAGTCTGTTTGCTTGTTTATTTGTTTGTTTAGTACCAGGGATTTGAACCCAGGGGTGCCTGACCACTGAGCCACATCCCCAGCCCTTTTATTTTTATTTTGATACAGGGCCTCACTAAGTTGCTGGCTGGCCTGGAACTTGCCATCCTCCTGCCTCAGCCTCCCCAGTTGCTGGGATTACAGGTGTGTGCCACAATGCCCAGCATTTCCAATTTTTGTGTAATTTTTCTTAACAAAGTCAAGTACTAGGATGGACCTTCCAACCTGTGTCAGGATTGCTTCTGAGAAAGAATATTCCAGAACTTTGTGTTCTGGAAAGCCTAGTCCTGCTACCACTTGAGACTGATAAGAAAATAACGGCCCAGAAACAGGGCGTGACTTGTCCAAGGTCACACAACCAGGCCTGGGAGACGGGCAGAGGCCAGAACCTGCTTTGCCAACTCCCACCCAGGGGCTTGCGCTGCTTCCCTGGCCCTGCCCCAGGCCTGGGCTGGGGTTCCACTGTCAGTCCGCCCTGCTCTGTTGAACTGCTGGGCCCCGAGGCAGCTGGTTAATATTGCAGAGTTTTGTGAAGATTCCTGTCAGTTTGGGCTTCTCTGTGCTTAAGCAAGTAAGTCTAGACCACAGACCCTCCCGAAATCTGCAGCACCCCAAAACTTCAGCACTTGCTGATTCCACAGCCCAGAGCTGGGGAACAAAGAGCAGCGGTCGAGAAGAGCAGGCCACTTCCAGGCTGTTCATCTGCAGTCCAAGAGCTTCTTCCTGGATAGAGGGGGTGAGCAGCAAGAACCAGAGTCCCAAGTCCAGGTCTTGATCTACTGCACGTGGACAGCTTGGAGCTGCTTGGGCAGGTCGCTGTACCTCCGTATGTCTGAGGCTGTGTGGGAGGATGCTATTAGGGGTCTGCTCCTCTGCTCCATGCCAGACACGGGGTGCCGGAGGCTCTACACTTACTGTCTCACTCCCTTCCTAGCAAGCCTTTAAAGAAGGAACTATTAAAAGCAACCCCATTTTACAGATGAGGAAACAGAAGCACAGAGAGATCAAGTAACTTGCACAGAAACACACAGCTTATTAAGAACATGTAGGTACTAAGAACCCAGCACTATTTAGTGTTCTGGGCCTCTTCCCCATCTGAAAACTACAGCCATTCCTTCTGGAGATTTCAGGCCCAGCCTAAAGAGAAGGAAAGGAGGGAGGGAGGCCCAAGAAGAGGACAGAGAGGAGGTGTTAGCTCCCATCCTCTTCCTGAGCACGGTGGCCAATATGACACCTGGTGCCTCAGTCAGGAAGCAGCTCCACACCCAGGCAGCCCACAGGCTCAGGGTGGATCCACTACGTGTGAAACAAATGCTGTGCTCGGAGCTCCAGGATTTGCTTCCAGAGCATGTACTTGTCCTCGAATCCACAGAAGGACCTGCTTCAGCCCTGCTCTGCCTCCTCCAGGAAGCCTCTCAGGATTTTACCCAGCCTCCTCCGACCAGGCTTTCCCCTCCACCTCCTCACCACTGCCTTTTCCTTCCTGCCTAGTGCCTCTCCCTTCTCCCCTGCGTGTTGGCTTCTGTCCCACAGATCGGAGCCCTGCTACAGGAGGGCATCCTGCAGATGCCCAGGAGCCCCTGATAGATCCCAGGGATCTGCTTTTGTATGAGATCAGCTCAGTTCTCTGTGCTGGGAGGCCCCATCCTCCTTTCCTCCATCCACGCCTGGCAAACCTGTGAATCAACCCAGACAAGCTCAGGCTGGCCTGTGGCCAAGGACTGCCCCGCAGGGATGCAGGCAGGAGAGGGCTTGTGTGTGCACGAGTGTGGGCATGGTGTGCGCTGGCCAGGGGGTCCAGGGCTGGGAGGCAGCAGGAGCAGAATAGGGTTGCCCCCATGCCCTGGCCAGTGGCCTTGGCCTCTGGCCACCCTGCTTCTCTCGCTCCATCTGCTCCTTCACTTGTCCAACAAGCCCTTCTTGGGCCTAGGGAAGCAGGATGGACCAGATCCGACCACTAGTCTCAAAACTGAGCCCTTGATCTTCCTGAAAGTGACCCCACCTCTTCATCCTCCCTGTCCCATGGGTGACAATCCCATCTCACCTGATCCCTCAGCAAACCTGCCCTTTGCCCTGGTCACGACATTCCCCAAATCCTGGGGCTTCTCACCCCTTCTGCTCCCGCCACTCTGGGCCAAGCCACATCCAGGCACAAGGCCTGGACACACAGGGCTCCCTGCTTCTGTCCCTCTCCGAGGACCCCTGCAGCATGCTGGGAAAGCAAGGCCAGGCAATGTCTTTCACACACAGCCACTCTCCTGCCTCAGAACCCAGGCCCGGCTGACCCTTCCCCCTAGAAATACCCGCCATGCCTCCCTCACCTCTTCAGGACTGTACCCAAAGCCAGCTTTTCAGTGAAGCGGGCCCTTATCCTCACCCCAATTTTCCACCCTCCCCACTCCCAACAGCCAGGGGACAGACGTGGTGTCTGTTTCCTGCCTCCTGCCCCACCTTGGAGCTCTTGGGGGCAAGCTTTCCCCAGCAGGCTCACTGCCCCCAGGACCAGCTTGGCCTGCACCTCAACAGTGCTCATTAAGAAGCTTTTGAAGCCGGGCGCGGTGGCACACGCCTGTAATCCAAGCGACTTGGGAGGCTGAGTCAGGAGGATCGCGAGTTCAAAGCCAGCCTCAGCAACTTAGCGAGGCTCTAAGCAACTCAGTGAGACCCTGTCTCTAAATAAAATACAAAATAGGGCTGGGGATGTGGTTCAGTGGCCGAGTGCCCCTGAGTTCAATCCCTGGTTCCAAAAAAAAAAAAAAAAAAAAAAAAAGCTTTTGAATGAGTGACTCCTTGGTGACAGAGCAAGCGTCAAAGCCTGACCTGCTCCGTGCCTGCCCTGGTCCTGCCCGTTCTTAGTGGATGTTCTCAGAAACACACTGCCTGGCGAGGGGAGCGTATTGGTGGTGCAGAGCTCACCCTAGGCTCCGTCCCCAGCACCACAAACCAACACAAAGCCAAAATCCAAAACGCCACATTGCTGTCCTTCTGGTCTTAGGGTAAGCCTGGCTTCCCAGAAGCCCTCACTGGCCCCTGGGCTGGGGGTCCCTCTGAGCACGCCTGTCTCCTTCCCTCATTCTGATTGCTGGTCACTGCTCTCTCTTTCCCTGGACAGTGAGCTCAGGGGGTGCGGGTGTGTCAGGTGGGATGGTGTGATGGTTAAACGGATGGATGGCCTGGGTCCTGGGGGACGGGGTGTAGGCAAGCTCCTGAGTTCCCTGGGCCTCGGTTTCCTCCTTGTGTGAATGCAGCTGCCTCCCAGAGCCTGGCAGGGGACCCGCCCAGAGTTAAGACTCCCAAGCATTTTCAGGATGGAGCACGGGCAGGGGAATAAAGAACAGCAGGAGACCCTAGAGGAGGGCCTGCCCCAGCTCCCTGCAGGGAGGCAGCCTTCCCTGGACTCCTGAGGTGGGAGGAAGAGGCAGCCAGCAATGTGGCGGGGGAGGAACTCATGTGCAAAGGCCTCTTTCAGCACAAGAGGACTTGGTGTCTACAGGCGCCATCATCCAGGTCATCATCCCAGAGGCCAATGACTGCTTGTGCCAAGAGGCCAGTTCTCCTTGGTGGGGCATTTTCAGGACAGGCCTGGGTGTGTGAACTGTGCCCACCCTCAGTTTCCCACAGTGGCTCCTGCATCAGATCAGCACCCCTCTGAGATCAGGGGGAGGCAAGGCAAGGAAAGGAGGCCACCCCTAGTCAGGGGACCTCCTGGGGAAAGGCCTGGATCTCAGCTGGCCACCACCCCATGGGGGATGCTCCATCCTGGAGCAGAGCCCCAACGCCTCTGCCTGTCAGGCACAGCTCGGCTACAGGTCTGCACCCTGTGCCCTCCCTTGTCAGACAGGGACTCCTGTGTCTCCCCACCGCCTCTGCAGTCCCTCAGCGGATGACATCACCCATTCCGACTCTGTCCCAGAGCACAGACCAAGGGACCCGGCAGGGATCCCTCCGTGGGGCGTGAGCTGATGTGAAGCTGAGTTCAGGGAGAACTTCCCACGTGGACTAGGACAAAAGGTTGGGCTTGGATGAGGGTGGGGACGCTGGGGGGTGCTTCCCTGACTGCACCCCCCACCTTTCACTCACCTGTTTTCCTTCCCATCTGCTGCTGCGTGGGCTCCCCACACACAGACACCCAGCCGGGGAACCAATGGTCAGAGTTCCCTTCTGCACCCTGGCCCTTCTTAGTGGGGCCTCCTGAGGAAGATCCCCTTCCCCCTCAGAGCTCTGCTTCTCTATTCTGTAAAAGATCATGGTGGAACTGCTGCCTTGGAGGGTTGCTGGAGGATTCAGAGAGACAGACTGCGGCGGCTCCCAGCCCTCTGCGAGGGACGGTACCTGTCCTTGGTTCTTATTAGCAAACTGGAAAACTGGTCTGAAGGGGTTAAGCTGGAGACCCTGCCTCCCAGCTGGGAGCCAATCAGGCTGCCAGGGGAGGAGCCAGGCTGCTGCTCAGACGGCGCTCTAGATCCGCCAGATGCTGCCAGGGAACGGGAGACGACACTGGCAGGGCTTGGGGGGCTTGGGGCAGGGGCTCAGCGCCCTGGTCCTGGCTTCTGCCCCGTAACAGCTCTAAGCCTGAGGGTGCCCGGCAGCTGCAAGCTCGGGAAGGGGCTGCACTTCTTGGGCTGGGGGCAGGGCAGGGTGGAAGAGGACCAGGACCCTGAGTCCCCCAGGACCCCCAGGCAGGGACACTGGAGCACACAGGTCCTGCCTTCAGCTGACCCGGGTGACCCACATGGGCACAGGGTCTAATTTTACTCCTGCACGGGAGTGCCTACCAGCGGCACAGGGGAGCCAGGGCTGCTCAGGAGCCGTGCAGGAGGCTGGGTGGAGGCAGCCTGCTCCCGTCCAGCCCATCCCCTAGCCTAGCCACCCAGCGGGAGCCCTGAGCACCCTCCATGGCCTGGCAGATGGCCTTCCTCTTAGTCCAGGGCAGGGTCAGGGCTTGTGGCCGGGAGGGTAGAGGGCCACAGTCTCACTGTCTGGACAAGGGTCCCATCACCCTGAGCTGTGCCCAGCAGCAGGGGGCCCTGCAAGGACAGCGAAGCCTGACTCCGGGTCCAAGAGCCGAGGAAGCAGAGTCCCGGGCACAGGGAGGCAAGTCCAGAAAGCTGGCCGGGAGCTGCCCGCGAGGGGCCTCAGTCTTCCTGTCTGTACAGTAAGTCCATCTCAGGCCGCCCCTGTGTGGCGGCAGAGGCTGCCCACTGCAGCCCGGCCGCGGGGGCCACATGCAGGCCTGGAGGAGGAAGGCCCTCTGGCTGGCGCTGTCCGCCTCCTGGCTCCTTCTCGTCCTGGGGGTCCTCCCCCTGCTCCGCCTGGCAGTGCCCTCCAGGCCTCGGCCAGGGCCCCCGGGCTGGCCCCGCTGGCAGGATGCAGGGCTCCTGCAGAGCTTCTGCCAGCCTGGGGGGCCTGCGGAGGACGCCCCGCCACCCCCTCCAGGCCCCCGAGGGGGCGGCTGTACCTGGGGAGCCTGCGCTGACACCTCCAGGTGCAAGGGCAGCCTCAAGGTGTTCGCGCACCCAGCTGGACTGACCTCGGAGAGGCACCGCGGGATCCTGGCTGCCCTGCAAGGCTCCCGCTTCCACACCTCCAGCCCCGCCGAGGCCTGCCTCCTCCTCCTCCTCGGCTCAGACGCCCCGGCTGGAGGGTGCAGCCCAGGGCCTCCGCACTGGAACGCAGGCAGGAACCATCTGGTCCTCAGTCTCCACCCAGCCCCCTGCCCAAGGGCCTCCCAGCTGGGCCAGGCCATGGTGGCTGAGGCCAGCCCCAAGGTGGACACCTTCCGTCCCCGCTTTGACGTGGCCCTCCCGCTTCTCCCTGAAGCTCACCCGTTGCGAGGTGGGGCTCCTGGCCGGCTGTGGCAGCACAGCCCCCAGCCCGGGGTCGCCCTGCTGGCCCTGGCAGAGAAGATGGGCAGGTGGCGCGTGGCAGACACCCACTCCCCTGCCTGGGGCTGGGATGGGCACTGTGAGCAGGACCCTGGACCTGAGCTGTAAGTGAACCTTCTTTGGTGGGGGCTGGATGGGAAGGGGACAGTGAGAGGAGTGAGCCTGGTGACCAGAGTAGAGGGCAGGGTTGAGATGGAGAATCCAGAGTCCTGGCAAACTTAGGTCTCAGCTGAAGCAGGAGGAGATCAGGTGAGACAGCAGGCAGCACTTTCATGGAGATGGTGATCTGCCTCGAGGGATGTCACAGGCAGATTTTGTAGTTCTCCCTTGGGGATCTTAAAAACAAAACCTGACTCACTTCTTCCCTTTCATTATTCCAAATTCCTCCTACCCTAACATTTTATGTAACTATACACTTGTATGGTGCTTACTCTGTGCTAAGCTCTCTTATAAATGATTATGCATAATAAAATAATACTAATTGCTATCATTTAAGTATTTGTATACCAGACACTAAAGCTCAGAGAGGTTAAGTAACTTGTCCGAGGTCACCCAGCCAGAGGAGCACTGTCAGTATTTTAATCCCAAATTGCCTGTCTCCAAAGCCTTCTGTAGGAGATTTCTGAGTTGGGTTGTTGCTTCTGTTTCATTTTTTGGGATGGTGCTGAGAATCACAGGCCTCGCACATGCAAAGCAAGCACACACTCTGCCACTGAGCTACACCCCCAGCCCCAGAATTCTGACTTTTGACCTTGTCAAATGCTCCAGAAGTTTGAGAGATTAGCGGTTGGTCCGAGCTGGACGCTGCTCCTGTGACTAATCTTGGGTTTAACCTCTCAAGGAAACAGCCTTGGTTATACCACCCTAGGTCAGACCTAAAGAAGAACTTCCTGCCAGTGAGAGTGCCTGAGTATAGATAGGGGGATGAGGGCCTGGGGCACATGACTCAGGCAGAAACTTCCCTTATCCTGGGCTGGCGGACTCCTGCACCCCCTGCCTCTCCAGCAGGCCAGAGTCTCCAGCGGCTGCTGTGCGGCCAACATGGAGGCCTTCTGAGGTCGTCCAGGCCCCTGTGGCACAGGGCTCCCTCCCCATCCCCTGGGGCAGAACTGAGTGGGAAACTGTCACTCTGGTGTCCCTCTTGGGCTCCCTCCTCATCTCCCTTTCTGTTCTCTGCTGGAACAACATGGCTATTCCAAGCTCCGCTTCCCTCCCAGGAGGGCCAACCTCCACCCTGGCCTCCACTTGGGGCTCCAGGCTTCTCCAGCTCACAGGGCCCCCTGGGAATGGAACCCCTCCACCTCCTGAAGATTCCAGGAGGCCTTCGGGCCGCAGCCAGGGGTTAGGAGGGAGTTGCTCTGTCATGCCCACGGCCCTCCTGCCGGACGTCCCTAGCATCTTAGCAGCAACCTGAGGAGGAGTCGGGGCTCCCCTGAGGCCCCTCAAGCTCAGAACTCAGCCCAGGCAGAGGCTCATCTTTGGTGACAAGTTCCCCGGTCACCAAGCCATCCCTTGCTTTTCTGACTTAGCGCGCAGGTAGGCGCTGGCTCAGTACTCACTAATGGATCTAAAATGGTCTGGAACTGGCCAGGGTCTGGCTTTCCAGCCCCATGGGTCCCTCTGGTTCCCATTTCCAAGTCTGAAGCGTGGCAGGCTCTCGCCGTCCTCGGCAGTCCCTGGTGCCTTCCTCTGGCTTCTGTCTACCTGCAGGTGACAGCGCCTCACCTCTGGGGGGTCTGGAGCCTCAGTTCCCAGAAGTGCCAGGCAGAGGCCTGGGCCAGACAGACAGTATAGGGTCAGAGGACCAGAGGGAGGCCGATGGCCACAGGGCCAGCCCTGAGAAGGTGGCCTGAATAAACAAGCACTGGCCAGAGAAAGAGGCGATTCACAGTCCCCTCCAGTGTCCCACATTCCTTCAGCTGGCAGGAGGGCGGGAGGAAGGCGGCCAAGGGCCCACTGCGGCCAGGTGTGGAGCCAGGCCCAACTCGGGCTAATTCTCCCACGCACCTTCCCAGGGTCGCCTTGCTGTCCCCATGTCAGGGCACAGGACGCTGAGGCTGAGGGCAGTGAGGGTGCCAAGCAAGGGCCTTGGGTGACAAGGGAGCCCGCTCAGCAGGCCCCCCAGCCGTTGGGAGTGGTGGAGTCTGAAGGACTGAAGGACTCAGCTTTGTGCTTTGGGTTCCAAACCCATGTTTTTCCACCTCAGTTGACGCGGCTCCCATGGCTTTGGAATAAGGGTCCGCCCATTTAAATGCTATTTATTCATTTCTATGAATAGGTAATTCATTCACAGGGTACAAAATTCCAAAGGCATAAAAGGGTACACAGTCAAAAGCCTCCTCTCCCTCCCGCCTGTCTCCTAACACCCGGGTTTCCTTCCTGGAGC
>JAJEJO010005533.1:103978-117200 GCA_020662805.1 Glaucomys volans | reverse complement strand
TGCGCCACCACAGCCAGCTCCCTTTTTACTTTTAATTATGAGTTAGGGCCTTGCTAAATGGCTGAGCCTGACCTTGAACCTGTGATCCTCCTGCCTGAGCCTCCCGAGGTGCTGAGATTACAGAGGTGTGCCATCACGCCCAGTTCCTGCCCCAAGCTGTCCTCTGCTGAGCCCGGGCACGTTCTAAGTGCTTCACAGGCACTGACTCAGGTCATCTTCCCAGGAACTCTGTGAGAAGGGAAGTGGGTACTATTGGTGCCCCACTTAACAGATGAGGAAACTCAGGCCGCAGGGTCAGCGGGGAGATGCAGGAGGGCTTCCCAGGAGGAGGCGCTTGTGCTCACACATTAACATGGTGTAACTGGAATTCCTCAGGTTTCTACTTTCAGCTCTGCCCCAAGCCCTCCCTGGAACTCAGTGTCCCCACCTGTCCTGTGGGGATTGGTCCAGAGGCTTTTAGGTCTGTTTCTTGAAGGTCAGGTTCAGAACCGGACAGGCTGCAGCTGGGGGTCCTGGGGAGCCCTGTTCATCAGTCTCACTCTGAGGGCCTGTGAGCCCTGGGGTCCTGGTCCCCCTTCCAGTCCCCCTCCAAGCGGGATCTTGGGCAATCCCAGGGAGGTGGCTCCAACTTCCACCCCTCCCCCACAGGGAGGCACAGCTTGAGTGTGGCCCTGAGGCTGGGAGGGGAGGTGGTGGGAGGAACAGAGGAGGCCTGTCCTCCAAGCTAGGGGGCCTCTGGGCAAGAGCTTCCTGTGTGGTTCCAGGCTGGGGGCCCAGCCCACCTCAGGACAGAGGGCCTTTCATGGGCCTGGGCTCCGGGTGGGGGACGGCTGGGCACAGCGGCCACTCAGGTGAGAGTCTGCATGTGGTGGGGTGGAAGTGGAAGGGGCCTGGTAAACTTCAGGTCCCACTGCCTCCCATTTCACAGGTGAGGAAACCAAGGCCCGGTGAAGGGAAGGGAGGGGCCTAAGGCTGAGCTAGAACCCAGGGCTCCTGTCTCCTGGTCCAAGAGCAGAGGAGGGTCAAAGTGTGCCGCGAGGCTTGGTTAGCACATGGGGGGCCAACGGGAGCCTTGGTGTGGGTGCTGGGGCTGCGAGGGGACAGGTGGGGCGAGGTGTCTCAGGCTCCTGCGCCTCCTTAGGACACACTCGCGGGAAAGGCCACCCAACGCCACGTTCTGCCTCATCCCTGGCCACCGCACTGAAGCCTGGCGCTTTCTACAAGCCCTGCAGGTACACCCCCAGCGTGGCATCCCCTGTCCATTGTCCCTGGAGCTGCGGTCACACCGGGCCTCTGGGAAGGGGCCAATAGTGGTCCGCTTCTCTGCACTGGGGCTCAGTGTGCCTGCCTGTGGCCAGGTCACTGAATCCTCTACAAGACAATGTGTCACCTGCAGACCAAAGCCACATCCCCTTCCTCCTTGCCCCTGGCCCCCACAGCAGTGGTGGCTGTCTTGGAACTGGGAGGGGGCGGGTGTGTGCGGGTGGGATTGGCTTCTCCAGTGGCCGCCCTGTCCCCAGGCTGGCTGCATTCCTGTGCTTCTCAGTCCCTGCTGGGAGCTGCCCTTCTCCGAGGTTATTGACTGGACCAAGGCTGCCATTGTAGCTGATGACAGGCTCTCACTTCAGGTAGCTCAGGGCCCTGCAGGGACTAGATTCAGGGCATGGGAGGGACTCAGAATCCTGGCCCCCCAGGCTGACCTCCGTCTTCCTTCCTGCCCCCCATCTACATAAACTGACTAATTTTCCCAACCCCATGCCTTCCTGGGGGCTCCCTCGGAGTCAGGAGGTGGAAACCCCTGAGGGTTCTGAGAGCAAACCCGGCTCCTCCTCCAGCTGTCACCCCATCTCCACAAGGATGATTTTCAGGGGCCCAGCTCTCATGGTTCCTGTCTGGTTAGACACCCATTTTAAGGAAGAGCTTCAAAACCATCCACAATCAGGCTTGAGGTTGGGGGTGGGGGCTTGGAGGGGAGAGGGACGCACGGCCACTGTGCCATCTGATGTTACTAATTTTGCCCAGCTCAGAAAAACATGTGAGCCTGCCTCAGTCCCCTGAGTGAGAACAGTGTAGGGAATTCCCTGGAGCCACCATGCATTCACTGAGCTTCTACAGTGTGCTAAGCATTCAATAGGTGCCATCTAACTTCACCCTTACGACCGTCCTGGGACAGAGGTACTGTTATCCCCATTTTACAGATGAGGAAACTGAGACTCAGGTTAAGTAGCTGGGCTGAATCCACATGATTACGAAGCATCCTTTAAACCCAGTTGTGTGTGACCCCTGAACCCAATTGCCACGTTACCTGGGATCTGTCCCAAGCTTGGCTGCTGAAAGCCATGGGGACAGGGCTTCTGGTTTCCAGATCTCCAACACAGGCTCCTTCCTCCCAGGGTCAGCCAGAGCCTAACAAGGTCCCAGGCTACCTCCTCTTCTCCCTCTGTGCCCCAGGTCCTGGCTGCCCTCCAGCAGATGTCCCCTGCACGGGTCCTCGCCCTGCGTCAGCAGACCCAGTTTCTGTGGGATGCCTACTTCTCCTCAGTGGAGAAGGTCATCTGGACCACCCTGGAGGTGAGAGGCTCACCAGGCAGGGGCCTGACCCTGGACTCCTGTTCATCCCGCCCCGCCATGCTCCTCTTCCCAGTGTTGAGGATCTGGGATGAACCTGAGACTTAGCCATGAGACCTTGGACCCATTTCTTTCCAATCTTGAGGTCACTCTCCACCTCTGCAGAGGGGACAGCTGAGGGCAGTAGCTGCCTGGGTGCTGGTTTGGGAGAATCTCAGGACCTTTCAGGATTCTGAGAAGGTTATGACCTTGGTTGGTGACGCCCGGCTTCTCAACCCTTCTGCCTGCCCTGGTGACCTGGCTGCTGCCCTCCGAAGAGCCTGAAACGGGCTGCCCAGGGGTCACTTTCCCAGACCCCACCCACAGGGCCTGCATTCTGTGGGGGCCACTCCCTGCCCCCTCTGCACACCCTCTCACTTCGCAGGTTATTCAGGGCCGGATCTCTGGAGCACCCACTCACCCCTCTCTTCTGTGGAACAGCCCCCCAGGAGCACTCCTGGCCCTACCTACTTTTTCCCTGAACCCCCAGGACTTTCCCTTCTACTACCTGCAACTAGGTATGTCTGGGGTGGGACAACTTGTCCCTTCAACTCTCTCCAAATGTATCCCCACCTCATCCACAAAGCCCCTGCAGGATCCTCCCTGAACCCCCAACATCTCTCCTGACTCTTGGGGTTCCCCACTCAGGTCACTCTGCAGAAGGTTCTGCCTCCTCCCACCCTAACAGCCTGTGTCTCCTTCTCCCAGGCTCTCGCCCTGCGGGCAGATTCAGCGCCCTGATCTGGGTGGGGACCCCTGGCCAGGCCCCCCTGAAGCTCATCCAGGCGGTGGCAGGCTCTCAGCACTGTGCCCAGGTCCGGCCCCTTGACCAACTGGAGTCCTGGTACCCAGGGTGGGGGCCCTTGAAGTCTCCTGGACCCCAAGGATGAACACACATTTTGGGGAGAGGCACAGGGAGGATTTCCAAGGGATCCTCTGCCTTCTTTTTTAAATTCCAAGTTTCTGGTTTCCTCCCCCAACTCCAGAGGAATTGATAAAGGCCCTGAGGCTGGAGAAGCGGGAGAAGTCATACGTTCAGTCGTTCATACTCTCCTTCTTTCCTTCATTCCTTCACTCAGCAGTCATTTTCTGGGCCAGGCCCTGGATAGATGCTGAGGATGCAAAGAGAAAGCAGGAGAGGATTCTGCCCCAGGATTCGGATTCAGTTAGCATTTCCTCTTGCCAAAGGAGGAAACAGCTCAGCCAGGGTGCAGAAGGAAAAGCTCCACCATGGGACACTGGGCTGAGCTGGGCATGATAAATTTGCTGGAGTAGGAGAATGCAAACCTTAGCAAGAAGGGAGGGATGAGGTATAGGACAGGGCCCAGGCGAGGGGGTACCACAATGTACCAGAATTCTTGCCTTCCAGAAGCCCAGAGGCAAGGACAGGGTGTCTAGGAAAGGACCTGGGATCCAACTAAGCCATCCTTTCACTCCCACATACACAGCAGCTCTCCCAGGTTCCTTCCATCTTGGGGAAGATCACTCCTGGGACCTCTCTCTGCCCCAGACCCCCGGACTTCAGGAGCAATCCCCCTTCCCTCCCAGATCCTGATTCTCTGGAGCAGTGAGAGGCCAGTCCCAACCAGGTGGCCAGAGACAGCAGTGCCCTTGACAGTCATTGAGGGGCACAGAAAGGTGAGGGGTGGGATTGCATGGGAACTGGGGAGGGCGCACTGGAGGGTTTTACTTGGGCCCGAGAGACTCCTACGCAGGCCTGGAGAAATCAGGCCATGGGGTCCAGCTCAGGTCTAATAGAGATGGTTCTTTTCCCTGCCTGACTCTTGTGAATCGTGCCTCTGGAGCATTATGTGATGAGGGAAGGCAGAGGCGTGTCTCAGATGAGGGTTGGGGAGAAACCTGGGACCTTAGGTAAATATGGACACAGGGCAGCAAACTGGGGCTGCGACCTCTGAGAAGCAGGGTGAGTGTGACCGCCTGCTTGCCCTGTGTTCCTGGGAAGTCCCTTCAACTCTGGATCTGTTTCTTTCAAATGAGGGAAGTTTGGCAGCTTCTCCTGGGGTTGATGAGTGTCTAATATGACAATAGAGGAAACCTGAGATGTCAAACCCATGGGCCCCTTGGGATCAACTGCTCCATTTCACCAAAGGGAAAACTGAATCCAGCAGGTGAATGAGTTCCAGAGGCCTGTGTGCACCCACCCCTTCCTTCCAGGCCATGCGGGAAGCACTCCTACTTATTGGGTCTGGGGGTCTCCATGGCTGAGCCGCTTGCCTCCCCACCCCACTGCAGGTCAGTGAGCGCTTCTTCCCACACAGCACTGTCAGCACGGATGCCGTCCTCAGCCTTGATGGCCACAGCAGTCTTTCCACAAGTGAGGTGAGCCCGAGGGCACTGGCAGCCCCCAAGACTCCAAGGGCTGGGAGGACCAGAGTTCCTGAGGGGCAGCCTTTTATCCTGGAAACCAGGCGACCTCCTCTTTAGAAATCCAACAGAAGCCTTCCACTGACTCTTCAGAACATTGCTTTTGCGGCTTCTTTATGAGAAGGTTCCCCTGTGATTCCCTGGAAACAGCTATCCTACACTTTTAGTCCACTTGAAGTAATGGCTCCCATCCCTTCTCCCCAATCCTTGTCCCAGCCCCTCAGTCAGACTGGCCTTGCCTCCGTAGGATGTGGTCAGGAAGTCCTTCCTCACAGCTCACTTAGATCTCCCTCCAGGTGGACTTTGCCTTTGCGGTGTGGCAGAGCTTCCCGGAGCGGATGGTGGGCTTCCTGACGTGGCGCCACTTCTGGGATGAGGCCAGGGGTGGCTGGGGCTACACTGCTGAGATGGCCAACGAATTCTCCATGGTTCTCAGCACAGCTGCCTTCTACCATAGGTACGAGCACAGGCGGGCCTGGCCCAGGGATCAAAGGACCACAGACCCCCTCGCTGAACCAGCAGTAGGGTGGCTTAGAGCTCAAGGCCCAGATCTGCCAGTTATGTGACCCTGGGCAAGTCTCCCCACTTCTCTTGAGTTTCAGTTTCCTCATCTGTAACATGGGATGTGTTCACCTCACAGGTGGTGTGATCCTCCTGTCCCGGCACACAGATGCTCAACAAATGGCTAGTGTTAGGTAGAACTGTTTAGAGGGTAAAGACAATGTTTGGGTTTAGTGGAGGTGGTGTGACAAGAAAATGGTCCTGATTCTTTATAAATTTGGGTGTGCCAGACGGGGGACCATCCCAGGCTTTCAGGTATCTGCCTGATGTACCCATCTTGGGGCAGGAACTGAATTCTGGCGGGCCTCTTAAACATGTTTAAACCAAATCTGTTAACATGGAACCCTTTGTAGATTTATCCAGGAGCTCTGCAGGGAATAGGGAGCCTAAGTCTGTAGGGTGGGCCCAGCTTGTCCTGTTGGGGGGCTTGGGTGTAGTAGGAAGCAAGGGTCACCCAGCACAGCCTCAGTCTGCTTAATCCACAGCCTTCCTGAAACTGGTGTTTGGGTGCCATGCTTGATGATTTTGAACTGGCTGATCCACCACCCTCCAAGTCTGGCTCTGCCCTAGCTCAGATCTCAAGCCCTCAGGCACCAAGCTATAGGGAGAGGACAGATGGGAGCACACATTGGGAGGGGCTCATACCAGGAATGGGAACAGGGCTTTGGAAAGAGGTTTGGGGATTGGGGAGGAAGGGAGAGGGGAGGTGAGGAGGGAGGAGAAGGAGGCCTGGAGGAGGGGATGAACTTGGCTGCGGTCTCTCCCTGTCCTCCATCCCTGCTCAGGTACTACCACACCCTCTTCACCCACTCCCTGCCCAAGGCTCTGCGGACCCTGGCAGATGAAGCACCCACCTGTGCAGACGTCCTAATGAACTTCCTAGTAGCAGCAGTCACCAAGCTGCCCCCTATCAAGGTGCCCTATGGCAAGCAGCATCTGGGAGCTGCAGCACTGGTGAGGAGCGCGGAGGATCGATCGACGGTGGGAGGGCACGGGCTTGGGGAGGGAGAGAGGGAGTCCCTCTCAAGGTCTAATCCAAATGCTTCCTGCTGCGGGGGCGGGGTGTGTGTGAAAGGGCACGGAAGCCCATCCGTGCATTTCTCCTCCACTTCTGAGGCTCCTGGTCCCGGGCCAGAGTTGCGGCCCCCAGCCCCGGACTGCATCAACCAGATGGCGACAGAGTTCGGCTACATGCCCCTGGTGTCCTCTCGCGTGCGTCTGGACCCGGTGCTGTTCAAGGACCCGGTATCGGTGCAGCGCAAGAAGTATCGCAGTCTGGAGAAACCCTAGGCGGCCCGGGGGAACCCCAGCTTGCGGGCCGCACTGCACCTGCCTTCAGGACCGCGGAGATCCAATCAAGACAGCAGTAGGACAAACGTCAGATCTGGCTCGGCCAATCACGGCCAGGGCGCCCCGAGGGGCGGGGCCTCCGCTCCCCCGCGTCCAGCAGGACTCGGGTCGCGCCCCTCTAGGTCGCTGCTCCTGTGCCTTCGCGCAGGCTGATTCCCGTGCCTGGAATGCCTGTCTTCACTTCGCCGCCGAGCTCACTTCCACCTGTCTCAGGTCCCTGCCCATCATGCCGAATGGGTTCGGTCTCCTGCTTAGCGCTCGCGCAGTCCGGGCAGTGTTCACGCTGGCTGGCTGTGGGTACATCGTCGGGTCCCAAGACCCGCCTGGAAGCCCCGGAGGGTGGGTCGTGTCCTCTTCTCTCTGGTCTGGCAGGTGCGTCGCAAATACTTGACTAGATAGACGGAAGGGACACTGACTGTAGGCTGGCGTGGCGAGAGACAAAGCTCCGTCCTCCATGTCTCCCTGGGGTTCCTAGTCCTAGAGGAAGACAGCTGTCCGCAGGCGCGTAGGTTGTCAGGCTCGAGCTTCGCGCCCCAGAGAAGCCAGGAGTACGGGAATTAAGAGGGATGGAGGCCGGGTGTGGTGGCGCACGCCTGTAATCCCAGCACTCGGGAAGCTGAGGCAGGAGGATCGCGAGTTCAAAGCCAGCCTCAGCAACTTAGCGAGGCCCTAAGCAACTCAGTGAGACCCTGTCTCTAAATAAAATACAAAATAGGGCTGGGGATGTGGTTCAGTGGCCGAGTGCCCCTGGGTTCAATCCCCAGTACCCCCCCGCCCCGCCGCCTCAAAAAAAGAGGGATGGAAACGCAGGTAGTTTGTCCCAACCTTGCCAACGTGCTCGGATCAGCCGGGCGCCTTGCATTACCGAGATGGGCCACTAGGGGTCAGCGCCGCCCCACACTCCCGGCTCGGAAGGGAATAGAGTTTCACACGCACACTCGGTGAGAGGGTGGGCAGGGGCGTGGAGGGTCAACGGTGTATGCAGCCCGGAGTCTGAAAACCGGGAAGGACTCCGAAATAGCATCACCCCATTGGTCTGCAGACTTGGAAATCCTTAAGGGCCATTTCCAGGTGGACTGGACAGGAGGAGGGATGCCTCGGCGCCTGTAGGGGAGGAGACGCTGGCTCTCCCCGGTTGGTCCACCTGGAACTGGAATTATCACTTCCGAAATAAAGTGCCTGTCCTTGCCCCCTCACGCTCAGGCTATAAATACCCTTACAGCTGCTGTGGGGCGGCGGGAGGGAGGCGAGGGGGCTCAGGACTCCCCAGCCAGGCTCTGGGTGTCTGGTGTTTTCCTGCTTTGACGGCCTTGCAGCTTTGGAAACTCCCGTGACTGGGTTGCTGGCCAGAACACGCCGTCCCCTGGGCCTCTCCAAAGCCTCCCACCCCTTTGGCTGGACCTCTGGCCTCTGGATGACGCAGGTCCTCCCTGGGGCCCGTCACAGCTGGGCCTGCAGAGTGGGCTGTCCCTTGGGAGACTGTCAGCTGCTTGAGGTGGAAAAGGTCTGGAAATTGAGCGGGGGTGGGGAGGCTGGCAGTCTGGCCCAGGGTCAGGACTGTTGAGGGTGGGTGAGAAAGCACACAGCTGTGACCCAGGCAACCTTCCAAAAATGGGGAGGGCTCCCAGCAGAGGCCCAGCCAGGGGACAGGCACCTTCCCAGTCTTGGCTACCGCACCCAGGACGCCGAACTGCCTTGGCCTGGCTGTGCCTGTGGGGAGGGCCCTGCTGGACTCAGGGGCTCCTACTGTACCAACATGCAACTCAGAGCACGTCTCCAGCCCCTGCTGTAGGGCTGGTCTAGAGAATGGAGGCAGAAATCCTGGGCCGTGTGAATTTAGGCAAGTAATCAGCCTCTGAGTTTTTCTCCTTCACAAAAATGGAAGACAGCAATGCCTGTCTCTTGAGAGCAGTGTAAGGACGAGGTATGCAGTGCAGCCTGGGATGGTTTTCTGGGGCCTGCAGGAGTTCAGTAGTGGGCACTTGCAGGATCAGCTGCAGCACCCCCTGCCCTTCCAGCCAACTCTGATCCCACAAATCTTGAGGGGTTGAAGCCCCCCTGACCTAGATCACCAGCAGAAAGGTGCAAAGTCATTTTATTAATGGGGAGAGGGGCTCAGAGGGCAATTGGTCAGCCCCTCTTCCCACCACTGGCCAGGACAGTTGAGGAGCTCAGTGCTGCCCCCAGGGAGGCTGGGAAGCCCAGGTGGCTTCTCATAGGCAGCCTCAGATGCAAAGTCTCCTCTTTCCAGGACGAAGAAAAGAACCACTTTCCAACAACCATTGTTGCTTGACAGCCTGACACTGTCCTCACAAGCCCTGTGAGGTAGGTAGGTGTTACATTCTTGGTCCCCAGGGAAGAGGCATTGAGAGGCCCACTGGCCAAGGCCACCTGCTCATAATGGCATTTGTAGACATCAGGCCCTGAGGTTCCCTAGTGTGGTGCCTCTGTGAGAGTGGGGACAGGTCTCCCCGCTCACATCTTGTAAACATAAGTCAGCCCCTAAGTCAGGACTGTTCATGCACATGCCCCAGGAAGCCAGGCCCCTGGGCTGTGCCATGCAGGCAACGAGATGGCTCAGCCATGATTCCAGGCGTGGCAATCCTTGCGCAGCCTGCATATCAGGGCAAGAGAAGCGGCCCTGGGGCTGAGGGCCCGCCCCCACCTGTGGCAAGGCTCTCTGTGTTGGCACGGCTTCCAGGGTTAGGAAATAAGGAAGGAGAAACCAGGCAGGTTCTTACCTGGTAAGAAGTCCCCCCTCCAGGAAGGGAAGCACTGGCCCATAGCTCGAGTGACTGAGGCCCAGACAGGCCTCAGATGGCCCCTGGCTTCCCATCTCAGGGAACTCTTAAGAGTGCGGGGGTCCTCACAACTCCCCCATCCCCCTGGCCTTAAACCATATCGTTGTGGCAGAGGTAGAGGTACTGTTCCAGGGCTTCTTATAGGTTCACAGGCAAAGGTCAATCATGCAGGTGACAGATGCCAGTCAGTGAAGGCACCTTGAGGCCAGTCTCCCTTTTGCTGTTCCAGGCTGTGCCTTAGCGCCTCCCAGGAGCTGACCCAGGGGTCCAGGAGCTGGGTCATACTGGCTTTACACCTGCTGGGCCACCCTGGGGCTTGCTGTTGTCAAACAGAAGAGGCCCACCCTGGGGCGGGCAGGGCCCCACGCTGAACCTGGAGCAGAAAGAGGTGTTATAAACCTGGTGAATAACACAGCGGGGTAGGCAGAGTCCTGGTGGAGCCTGCAGGACACTCAGTCCAGACACCTGCAGGTCCTGGCCATGCCTCAGTTGGTGCCTGGCCAGGCAGTCAGTCCGAGGGGCCTTGGCACGCCTGACAGTCCTTCATGTCCTCAGAGTAGTCCTCGATCTGGATGGTCACGGTGTGGAAGTAGAACTTGCCCTGGAGGCAGGTGCTGGCCGCCTTCAGAACAGCCTGGGCGTCTGCGTTCTGAGCTGGAGTAAGAGACACACCAGGGACCTGTTTACGCAGAGCGATCAGGAGCCCCAGTCTCACACAAATCCCAGCAGAACAGGGCAGGGGATTGTGAACATGCAGAGCCCCCCACCCCCACTCCACTCCTGCACCAGGCAACCCCCAGGCCCCAACCCTAGCCCAAGTCTGAAAGCAGGGAAAGGGGCAGCCTTAAGGCCAGAAATCTGCCTTCTTCTGCCACTTAATTCACTTAGAGGCCTCGGCAAGGAAGGACTTGAGCCCCAGGCCACCCCCAGCCTCAGTTTTTTTCAAGGACAAGTGAAATCATGATGATCAAATGAAGTAATGTGCATAAAGTGCTCCAGGGCCAGGGGCTCTGGGAGATCTGAGACCCGCTGGGGACTGCCCCAGGCCCCTGGCTGCCTCACCCCCACCCACCCTACGTCCCCACCACTCACCAATGGCGATGTGAACAGACAACACAGGCTGGGTCACAGTCAGTGCCCAGATATGGAGGCTGTGCAAGGCTTCCACCCCCTCCACTGACAGTAGCAGGTCCCGAACAGCTGTGAAGTCCACGCCCTTGGGAGTCCCTGAGGGTGGTAGGGACAGGGGCTAAATGAAATTGCCCTCCTACCCTGATCCTCAAGTGCCCTCTCCTCGGAGAGAGTCTCTTTGGCCAGCAGGTCCAGTGTTGCCTCCACCTCCCCAAACCGTCATGCCCGCTGCTGTCTTCCTCCTCAGTCATCTTCTGAAATAATCTTGCTAATTTATTTCCTCCTCTAGAATGGAGACTCCATGAGAGTAGAACGGTCCTTCCTGTTCACCACTACAACAGTGCCTGGAGCATAGTAGGTGCTCCATCAGTGTTTGTTTATTTTGGTACTGGGGATTGAGCCACATCCCAGCCCTTTTTATTTTTTATTTTTATTTTCTATTTTGAGAATCAGGGTCTCAGTTGCCTAGAGCCTTGCTAAATTGCTGAGGCTGGCTTTGAACTTTCCATCCTCCTGCCTCAGCCTCCCCAGGTGGCTGGGATTACAGAAGTCAGTCACTGAGCCTGACTAATAAGTGCTGGTTTTTAATGCAAGGAAGAAAAAAAGGAAAGAGTGGAACCTGAGAACCCCTGGGCCCACCTGAGCTGGCACCACCACCACCGCATTTTATCTGGGTCAGTCACCTTCTTGAAGTAAAAGCTCTGACCTGAAGTCACATGCTCCTGCTGACCCCAGGCCAGCACCCACCAACAGTCTACACTGACCCTGATCAGACAGAAACCCCCGACCTTGGCCCAGGACCCAAGGCCCACAAGCACAGGAAGCCTGAACAGAGCTGGTAACTCAGGGCGGCCCCGCTCCAGAGGCAGGGGCTTGTGGGCCCTGTGATGCTGCTTGTGGGGGGTGCACTCGGGAGCCCTGTCCCAAGCTGACCATCCCCTTCTGAGCCTCAGTCTGTCCCCTGTGCCATGGGACCACACCCAGCCCTCTCTTCCTGGGGGAGGGTCCTAGAGGTGGAGGACATGCCTGAGGTTGGGCTGGAACTCTAGGTGCTACAGACCTCACCCAGAAGCCACCTGAGTAGGCAGGGGACATGCCTAGCAGGGGAGGAGGCACTCGGGCTGAGGACAGTTCCAGGAACTGGGATACCTGAAGGCCCAGCTTAGGCCAAGATCAGCCTGGGGCCCCAGGAGGATTTCCAGCAAATGACAAGGTCCAGATCCTGGCTCCCCACAGGTGCAGAAGCCCCTCCCACACCCTGTTTAAGGCTGACAGAGCCTGAGGGCCAGGAGCCAAAAGGAAGCCCGAGTCCCAGTTACCTTCCATCAGCACCAGGATCACATCTCTCAGGATGGTCAAGGTGGTTCCCAGGACCAGGAGGGAGAAGAGGAAGGTGCAGATGGGGTCCACATACTTGTACTCTGGCTACAGGAGAAGCGGAAGGCAGACTTGGGGTTCAGTCGCCGCCTCACCTTCCCTTCTCCCTCCCACCCAGCACTGTCAGGGAGAGGGGCTCCCTCTGTTGGATGCACGTGAGCTTCACCCTGGCCCTGCCTCCTAGTTTCTCCTCTATTCCAGAACAGGCAGGACCACAGCACAGGGTGAGGTCCAGGCCCTTCGCACTCACCCTTCCCTGAGGGGCTGAGACATGGGCAGAGCTAAAAAAAAAATATTCTCAGCATCTGGGTCCACCACCCCCATTTTACAGATGGGGGAAATTGAGACTCAGTGAGACCAAGCAACTCACTCAGCATTACACAGCTTCTAATCAAATGCCTGGCCTTTCCACGATGCCTTGTGGCCTGTGATGGGCAATACCCAGGGCAAATACCCTTTGCCAACACACAGGCCCAAGTTGGAACATGGTTCCACCACTAACCAGCAGTGTGACACTTTGCAAGCCACCAAACCTTTCTGAGCTGCATAAAACACTACCACCACCCTCAGGGCTGCGTGAAGACCAGAGGTGCTCACATTCCTTCCCTCTCCCCAGCCTATTGCCACAAGCTAGGAAGGGACTGGAATCCGGAAAGGGCCCAGTGCAGAAAGGAGCCCCAGGTGATCTACATTCCCCTGCCCTTGCCCCACCCTCCTTCCTGTCCCCAGCTCTGACCTTGAAGTATAAAATATAGGCAGCCACCAGGACACCCAAGCTCTGCAAAAAGTCCCCAATCACGTGGATGAAGGCAGCTCGGACACTGGGGTTCTCTTGCTGCTGGCTGCTGTCATCATGGCTGTGTCCATGGCTGTGTCCATGGCTGTGCCCATGGCCAGACTGGTGAAGGGTCAACCCCATTCTATAGAAGTGGAGACAAAGCCGGGGCTCACTAAGGTAGCAGAAGAGGCTTCAAATCACCCAAAACTGTGGGTCAAAAATCCCAAGCAGC
>JAJEJO010005533.1:67212-94507 GCA_020662805.1 Glaucomys volans | reverse complement strand
CAAGCCTGTAATCCCAGCGACTCAGGAGGCTGAGGCAGGAGGATCGCGAGTTCAAAGCCAGCCTCAGAAATTTAGTGAGGCCCTAAGCAACTCAGTGAGACCCTGTCTCTAAATAAAATGCAAAATAGGGCTGGGGATGTGGATCAGTGGTGGAGTGTCCCTGAGTTCAATCCCCGATTCCAAAAAAAAAAAAAAAAGAGCCCTTGCTGAGCACGTGAGAGGTCCTAGATTCAATCCCAACACCTCCAAAACAGCAACAAAGAAAGAACACATCAGTTTTAGGGTTCAAATTTGCAAGGACAAGGAAAAGCCTTTTTTGTGGCAAATGAGGAACCTTCTTATTGTGTTATACTTCCCCAAAAGCTTCTCCAGTGCCATCATCAGGAGAGAGCCCCACCCTAATCCCACCTCCCTATAGCCCAGCCCCAATCCCTCCCACGCGCTGTAGTCCCACCCTAATCCCTACCGAGTCCTATAAAAGTCGGTAATGACACAATTAACCGCAATTTCCTGGCACCCCGCTTTTAGGAATAAGGGCAATTGTTGCTGGCCAGCTAAAATAAAGATTTCTTTTGGCTTAACATGATCGGCTTGAATGATTTTATTTTCTTTGGGTACAACAATTGGCAATTAACAATTTTTTTTTTCCTACTAGGGATTTAACCTCGGGGCACTCTACCACAGAGCCACGGCCCCCAGCCCTTTTCATTTTTTATTTTGAAACAGGGCCTCACTAAGTTGCTGAGACTGACCTCGATTTACCATCCTCCTGTCTCAGCCTCCCTACTCCCTAGTCGCTGAAATTACAGGTGTGGGCTACCCTACTCAGCTCTTCCTGGAATTTAAAGAAACTGACTACAGAGCTTTGCCTGACCTCCACCCGCCCCCATAAGTGGCAAGATAGGAGACTGAAATGTCTGCTTCCCATGTAATCAGTAACCTGGAGAGGCCCTCCGGAGACAGAGTGTTCCCAGGTGACGACTGATCCTCCTGATCTCAAGGGCACAGGAACCTTTGTCTTTCTGGCTTCAAATGCTTTCTGGCCTTCGGGGGGGAAGATACTTTGGGAGATAAAACTACCAAGAAAAGCAAGTGAGTGATTATCTGAAAAAGGACAGGGTCTGACCTCAGGCAGGAGGAGGAGCTCTGCTGGAGGGAGACAGGACCGCTGGGGAGCAGGGCAGTGGTAGTAGCACAGGGTTTCATTTTACCTTCCGCACTTACGTGTGTGTACACGATTTTTTAAAAAATTAAAATATTGAGAAAGGACTAGAAATGAGACCAAAATCTGATTCCTTGGAATTCCGAGTTAGGGACCAAGTTAACGTTAGGAAAATTCTCAGCAGGGAAGTGGTCGGAGGTGGGAGGGGTTGGCACAGCCTCCTACGGGGAGTTCCATCACAGACTCGGTCTGGAGGAGTCACGTGAGCAGGTAGACTGGGAACTGATGGGTCAACTGTTCAGTCCACCAAAAAAGCCATGCGAGTCTCCGGGGTCAGCAGTTCTCCAAGCTTCTCCAACAAATGGTGCTCTTTAAAGTCCATTGGCCTCCTTGATGGCAGGACTGCTCCCGGCCTTACCTTGCCACTGTGTTGTGTGCGTCTAAAAGGGTAACTTTGAAGTCACAGGTTGGTGGTGTGTGAAGGTGTGTGAAGGTGCTCAGCCGCGGAACCCAACAGTTCCAACCCAACTGGACCAGGGAGGCTTGGACTTCTCCCATCACTTCCAGACCTGAGGGCAGCCTCACACAGAGGGTGAGCAAAGGGGGTCCTTCTAGCTGCCCGAGGGGGCCACATCATGCCACCTGGGCTTGCAGGGAAACAGGAAATGGGAAGGAGTCAGACAAAGGTCTCCTCCTCCTCCCGCCCCCATGAGCTGTTGGCCCCTGCTGCGTTCCCTGTGGCCTTCCAGGAACATCTCAGACCGAGCAACAGCAGCGGGCTTTGGTGAGCTGTGGCCAGCTTGGTAGCGCAGCCTCTGTGCGTTTGTGCCTCTTCATCTGCTTGCTTCCATCTTCCTTTATTCTCTCTACCCTTGGACTTGACCACCAGCTAAAGCATTCAGACCTTTTTTTTGTTTTGTTTTGTTTTGTTTTGGTACAGGGGATTGAACCGAGGGGCGCTTAACCACTGAGCCACATGTCCGGCTCCTTTTATATTTTATTTAGAGACACGGTTTCAATGAGTTGCTCAGGACCTCACTAAGTTGCTGAGGCTGGCTTTGAACTTGCAATCCTCCTGTCTCAGCCTCCCCAGTCGCTGGGATTACAGGTGTGCGCCACACACCCAGCTACATCCAGACCTTTTCTCAGGCCTGTTTTCTGTGAACCAGAGAAGCAATACATGGAACCTGTTCTGTGGGGATCATCTGAGTCAGTTTTCCATGGAGCTCACACGGGAAATGCTGGTTTAAAGACCCTTAACCAGGACACACACTTGTAATCCTCCCTACTTGGGAGGCTGAGGCAGGAGGATTGCAGGGTCAATGCCCTTGTGGTCAATCCCCAGGACCCCCACCACCACAATAAAGACCCCATTTTTTGGTGGGTATAAACCTTGCTGAACTCTCCAGGGAAATCAGGCTGAATGAAAGAAAACTCAGATCGTTTGTCATAACAGGAAGGGAGCGTTGTGCATTTATTAAAACAACATAGAACTCGAACTTGGTCCCCCCACCAAGGTGAGGATGGGACCCGAAATACAGTACATTATCCCTTTCTAGGCTCCTGAGGGCTGCCCAGCCCTCCCACTAGGGAAGGAAGCGGGCGGCTCCATCAGCCTAGCTTTCTCCCCCTCTTTCTGACCATCAGGCATTATCATACAAAAGTTTCTTTACAAAAAGCACCAAATTGGCAAACATATACAAGTATATACAAAAAAAAAAAGTCACATTTTAAAAACGTACAAAATATTTCATTTTGCACCAACGTAGAAAAGTGTCCTTTGTGATTGTTTCAAGCAGGATTCCAATTCTGGTTCAGGGGCTGCTGGACACAGCGGTGGGGTCCTACTCTAGTCCCTGCTCTCTGAGCAGAGAGAAGACACACTTCCCTATTGCCCCTGGGGTCCCCCACCCCTCCATCCGGGCCTGTCACCAAGGCAGGTGGGCCCGTCCCCCCTCCCCGGTCTCTCTGCATCCAGAGGGTCTCTCCCTCATCCAGCTCCTTACTGGTGTCCTGAAATGAAAAAACAAAAAAAAGAAAGAGGCACATGGTGAGATAGGGACTTGGAGGGACCCAGGGCTAAGAAATGCAGTGACTTAGAAATAAAACCATCGAACCTCAATTTCTGCCTGGTTTTCCCTTTCAAAACCAAAATGGAGGGGCTGGGATATAGCTCAGTTGGTAGAGTGCTTGCCTAGCATGCACAAGGCCCTGAGTTCAATCCCCAGCACAGCAATAAAAATTAAAAAATAAAAAAAAATGGAGCCCAGTGCAGTGATGCCCACCTGTAATCCCAGGAACTGGGGAGGCTGAGGAAGGAGGATCACAAGTTCAAGGCCAGCCTCAGCAATTTAGCAAGACCCTGGCTCAAAATGAAACTTAAGAAGGACTGGGGTGTAGCTCCGTGGTAGAGCACTCGCCTAGCATGTGTGAGGCCTTCTGTTTAATCACAGGTATTTCAAAAAATAAAATAAATAAATCTCTTAATTTTTAAAATGTTAGCAATGAATTTTCAAAAACTTTGAGTACTACTCTGCCTGATTAAAATATCTCAGTGGGCCCAGCCTGGCTTATGGCCCCTTGTCCTTTCCCTCTCTGTGTAGTACTGCTTTCCATTGAGGAGGGTCACTTAGCTATAAAATGGAAACTTTCTTTGATGAATAATTTGGGTTTTGTTTGTTTGGTACTGGGAATTGAACCCAGGGGCACTCTACCACTGAGCTACAACCCCAGGCCTTTTTATTTTTTTATATTTTATTCTGAGACAGGGTCTTGCTAATTTGCTAAGGGCATTGCCAAATTGCAAATTACTGAGGCTGGTCTCAAACTTGAGATCCTCCTGCTTCAGCCTCCTGAGTCTCTGGGATTACAGGCGTGGGCCACTGAGCCTGGCTGGTCACCCTTAATGGGTTTAAGACACACTGGGAATAGGGCCAGTGTCACCCCCAAGGCCTAGAGCGGCACTCTGCGTATGGAAGGTACCTCCTGTTGTTACGGAAGGAATGGATGGAGACCCTGGGATTTCTCACCTTCCTCCTTCCCTTCTGTGGACACTTCCTCTTCCTGATCTTCCTCATCCTCGATGAACTCTTCCTCCTCGTCATCTGTGACAGAGACCAGTTGTGTTGGGATGGGGTTGGTTTCCCTGAGAAGCTGCCAGAAGGGAGCCAGGCTCAGGCTCCAAGGGCCACCCAGAGGCAGCAGAAACCCGGTGCCCCTCGCCAGGCCCTGCCTCCACCTTCCCAGCCTCCTCTGGGCTCTGTCATTCCCCTCCAGCCACAGTGTTTATTGCTGGTGGCCTGTGGCCCTGGGGACTTTGGGGAAGCAGCCCTCATGCTTCTGCACATCTCAGACAGACAGACATTGCCTGGGGAGGACAGGGCAGACTCCTCACTCTCAGGGATCAGAGTCCTCGAAGGCCAACTCACTCCACCTTTGAAATCTGCTTGCTCCGCACCCGACATCTTCCTCATTCCCAGGCCACGAGGGGAAGATATGGGAAGAGGAGCAGGTCTGGGGCCATCTCTGCTCCTACCACTGAGCACCAGAGGGACAATGACCAAGCTGCAAGCTATGACCCCATTTGCTCATCCTGGGGTGTCACTTTCCTGCTCTCCAAACAGGGAACATGCGCCTCCCCACTCCTTTCCCACGACACCTCCTCAATCCTGGGGGACCCCCGAGAGGCTGTGCAGGCAACATTTGTCAACAGTGTCTCCAAAACACCTCCAAAACCCCAGTGTGTGTGCACACTGTAATACCAGTCACTCTGGAGGCTGAAACAGAAGGATTACAAGTTCGAGGCCAGTCTCAGCAATTTAGCCAGGCCCTAAGCAACTTAGTGAAACCCTGTCTCAAAATAAAATGAACAAACTAGCTGGGGATGTGGCTCACTGGTTAAGCTCCCCTGGGTTCAATCCCCAGTACCAAACAAACAAAACCCAAATGCCTCCAAAATCAGTCAAAATTCCAGCCAAGTACCTTGGTCCATGAGTAACCCAGGGAGTTTGTTGTTTAATCATTATCAAAACCACTGCTCACAGTAGCTTTTACTGGGGACTTACTGGGGTTCGCCAAGTGTTGTGTTAAGTGCTGTGTATGCATCATGTCATATATCCTCATGAGGGTCCTGGGAGCCCTATGACCGGCAGTGGGATCTTCTGCACATCTGGAGTGGACTACTTACTAGCTGTGTGGCCTTGAACAACTTGCTTACCCTCTCTGAGCTTTAGTTTCCTCTACTACAAAATAGAGATGATAATAGAACCCATCTCATAGAGTTGTACCGAATGCTAGGATCTGTTATGGACTTAGTGGGCGGTAGCTGTTGGTACCTATTGTTCATATTCTTCCATTTTACCTGTGAGACAACCAAGGCTGAGAGAAGTTATGAAGGGCGATGAGGGCTTCACAAGGTTATGTTCACATGTAGAACCCACCTTGAACACGTCAGCTTAGGAGGGTAAAGCATGGAGCGAGGGGATGGATCCAAGGCAATTGGTATTTCAGTTTGGGGACCTTTTTTTGGTACCGGGGATTGAACTCAGGGGCATCCTGAGCCCTTTTTTTTTTTTTTTTGGAGACAGAGTCTTGCTAAATTGTTGAGATTGGCCTTGAACTTGCAATCCTCCTGCCTCAGCCTCTCAAGTTGCTAGGATTACAAGTGTGCACCACCACACCCAACTTCAATAGTTCTTTTGCGGTGCTGGGGACTGAACCCAGGGCCTTGTGCTTACGAGGCAAGCACTCTACCAACTGAGCTATATCCCCAGCCCACAATCGTTCTTAAAGTTAGAAAATGAAGTTCAAAGGCGCAGGCAGCTGGGTTCTGCCAAGGGTCACACAAGTAACACACAAATGGCAGAATCGGGATTTAAACTCAGGTGGGTCTGATTCCATGCATTACGATCTTCGGATCCATAAATAGCTTATTGCACAACAGTTCGGTCCCAGGCACTGCACCGCGCTCTGGGCTCATCTAGGGGTTGACTGCATGAGTTTGGCTTGACAGCTGGGGGGTGGGGGGTCTTTGTTAGTGTGGCTGCCTCCCCACGGGGCTTGGTGGGAGAGATGCTGGCTTTCAGGGTCAAGCAGACAGACAGACAAGGGGCAGCACCCCCTCCTTTACCTGTCCCAAAGTCGATGGCCCTCAGGGTGTCTGCTATGTGGTCTAGGTCCACAGTAAAGTAGTCCATGTTCTCAAAGCCCTGCTCTATCTTCCCCAGCTGGCAGCCCTTGGAAGCTTCCACAATGCTGCGAGGGAGAGAGGCAGGGGAGACCCGAGGCTCAGCTCCGGGGGTCTCATGGAGCAGTGCCAGCTCCACGCCAGGCTCATGCCCCCCTCAGTGAGTGGCTTCCTGGGGGTGGAGCATTTCCTCTACAGCCTCAAGAAGGAAGGGATGCGGAGGCCAGGGGGGAGAGCAGCCAGGGGACCCTCCCTGCAGGCCTGATGCACAGGGTCCCTTGGACAGGCGTCAGAGGCCCCGGGGAGACACTGACCTTTTGATGAGCTGCTTGGCACTCTGTGGGGAAGAGAGAACAGAGAGGGTCAGGGCTGCCGAGGGGTAACCCCAGGGAAGGTGCAGAAGCAGTGACTGGGCCTTGCGGGTGGACGAGGGGTACCTAGCCCCGCTGGGGCCCATCCCCACCTGAGCTGACACCTGGATTTCCCCCTCCATCTAGGTGTGCACCCTTGGACCCTCCTGTTTTCCTGGCAGGAAGCCTGGATTCTCAAGGTAACAGTCCAGATCCTCCTAAAACCCAAAGTCTCCCAAGTCAGAAGCAGCCTCATCACCTTTTCAGGCTCAGAGTCCAGCACAGAGGCTGGCCCCCTGGAGCTGAGGGAATTTTTAATGAATGGAATTCTGAAGTCCTTTGGCCAAACCTTTTCTGTCACCCCCCAACAAGCTCTTCTGGGTCAGGGCTGAGCCTGGTTCATCTCTGTTTCCACTCAGCCCTGCCCTATCGTAGGAGCTCAGTTAGTTGCCTCTGTGTGGAACCCTGAATGTTGTGGCTTCCAATTCACAACCATCCTCCTCTTGATCCTCATAAAACCAGTAAGAGGAAAGTAGTCCTTTACATACAAGAAAACTGATGCTCTAAGGTTTAAATGACCTGTCCGAGGGCCCATGGGTGGGTAGTAGGAGGGCACACTCTGAACCTGCCCAGGACTCCTGAGTCCCACTCACCAAGAGGAACGTGGCCCCACCAGGCTCGTCCAGGGACTGGATGGCGGTCTCCACCAGCTTGGTGGACTTGTCCAGCTGCTCGCGGTACTGCTGGATGAGGGCCTCGATGAAGCCCAGCTTGTCCTCCTGCTCCTGCGTGATCCGCTGCAGCAGCTCACTCTTCTTCTCGTCCAGGATGGCGTACAGGGTGTCGAACTTCTGGCTCAACTCCTCCTTCACCTGGTGACTGTTCTCCTGGGGACAGAAATCCCATAGTAACATCCCGTGGGGTCCTACTCCCTACCTTCCTGGGACAGGTGTGCCCAGGAGCCACAGTCTCAAGCTGGAAGAGCCCTGATGACATCCCCATCTGACAGAAGGCAAAATGAAGGCCAATGAGAAGAAAGCACGGGAAAGGCCTCACAGATGCTCAGTGACATGCGGAGGCTGGTATCGTGGAGAACAGCTAGAGACTCAGGTCACGGGGTGACGCCTCTCCAGGCCCCAAGTTGCACATTTCCCTCCACATTGGGTTGGGGTGAGGCTAGAGTCAGGAAGGTCCCCCTCACCTCCGTCCTAGGCAAGGTGGAAGCCAGCTCCCCCTGCAGCCAGGGGCACGCTCCCTTCTTCCCAAGATGCCACACCTTACTACCTTCTCTGTTAAATCGATATGATGGTGACATCTCTCAGACTGGAGACCTCTCAGGGGCAATCACCTCGTTCTCCTCCTTCCTTTGAGCCTACCCCACCCACAGCTTTTCATCCACTAACAGTTATGAGGCCCCTTCCTCCGTTATCTCCAGCACCCGCCTAAGGGGAGACAGGAATCCTGGATGCTCTTCCAGGGATGGACAAGTTCCCCTCTGCCCTCTGCAGTCTTGCTACTCAAAGTGTGGTCTGTAGGCACCACAGCCTGGGCAAAGCCCACGAGCTTGTCAGAAATGCAGAGCTCCATGCTTCCTTCCAGACCTACTGAATCAGAACCTGAGTTTTCACAAGATCCGGGGAAGATCTGTGTGCCTCTAAAGTTTGAGAAGTTTTGGTTCACAACACACTGGAGAACAGTGTTCTAAAAATTATTAGTGCTGAATAATTGCTGAGGATGATTGGCGGGCACTCCCTGGTCAGGAGCAGGTCTGTCTTGATCATGCCTGACACAGCTGTGCTCACAAGGCATTTGCTGAGTGAACAGATGGATGGCTTAGTCCCTCCCCTGCCATCCCTATGGACTGCCTGGGACTCGAAGCCGAAGCCTTTATTCACAACCCAGGGGACCAGTTTTTTGGGGGACTTCAAACCTCCAGGCAGGGCTCTCGTGTTCCCTCACCTTCGTCAACCGACAGGAGTCCTCCAGCTGAGTGATGATGGTCTGCACGCGGTCGTTCCCCGCCACCAGCATGGAGATGCAGTTACTCAGTTCAGTCTACATGGGAGGGGGCATGAGAATCAGGAGAAGAGAGACAGAAACAGACCCAGGGCTGGCACAGCAACATGGTGCCCTCGCTCCCCTCTCTGCTGGAAAGGGTCTCCAGCTTTTCTGGGGTGCCACTCAGGTCCAGAGAAGAGAATATTAGAGAGATACTGCAGCCCTTAGTTTACAGATGAGGCCCAGAGAAGGCAGCTGAGCTGCCCAAAACACACAGCAAGGTACTAGCAGGAGAGGGACTAGTTACTGAGAAAATAAGAGTTGGAAAGTTCTAGAAGAGGGAGATCAAGAGAAGAATGGGAAATGGGGAAGAAAGAGTACAGAAAGGGGCTGTAACTTACTGCAAGGAGGCAGGGGCCCAGGGAGAGGGTTCTAAGCTACCTCCCATTGAGGGGGAATGTGGAGTCTGGGAGAGGTGAGGCTCAAGTGACGATATCTGGGCCCACAGTACACAGGATGGAGAAGCCATGGCCTGAGAGGGCCTGGTGTCCTGGCGGTGGGGTCTGGCTTCTCCCCTGGGGCCACACCCAGGGGCTCTCAAGTGTTCTAAGTATAACCCATGAGCTCAGCCACCTCCCCCAGGACAGCCAGGGCTGGTGTCCCTGCGGACTGGGAAGTCCCCCGAGGGACTATTCCTGAAAGGCCTGCTCAGCAGATCAGCAGGGATCAAATCCTCCTCCTGAATCACCCAGGGGGAGAGCGGCTGGAGCCAGTACCTTCTGTCCCTGGAAGACACTCTGCAGCGGGGCCACCTCGCAGGCCTGGTGGGCTCCGAACACCTTGCACATGGAGCACGTGGGCACCTCACATGTGAGGCAGTAGATGTTGATTTTCTCATCTTCGTGCTCCTTGCACATTGGGTGGCTGCCCTTCTGCAGGGGCCGGCTGAGGTGGGGAACAGCCACAGGTCAGCAGGGTCCTGAGTCCCCGTCTCCTCCCCTGACTGCAATCACATTGTTCCCCAGAACCAGGGAGACAATGTAACCAAACCTATCCCCAAACCTATTCCCATGTCCTAGGACTCAAACTTAACAGCTGGGCTCAGCTTGGGGCTCTGCCATGTAGAGGACACGGGAAGGGTCATTGAACTCCAGAGTCCACCTGCAGATGGTTTGGAGGAGAGGAAACATAGCCCACCAAGTGAATGGACCTGCTCAAGGTCACCCTGCCCGTCAGGGCAAGGGAGGCTAGAGCGCCTTAGCTCTAATTATAGTCACTGTAGCTCTGTGACGGCAGGCTGGGCTTGGAACTGAGCAGTTTATACTGATGGCCTCATTTAATTCTATATTTACTTCTCCAGACTGTACCCTCCATCCAAGTCGAGAAGTTTGCCTGCTCACTTCATCTCTGAATCCACAGCGTCCAGCACCGGGCATGGCAGAGATGATTCAATCCAGGTAGAAGGAATAAATCCATAAGCACAGCCCGGAAGTGCCTGAGGCTTGGAGGGGAGACCGTGTGCCCCCCAAGCCGCACACTTAGCACGGGGCGGGACAGCGCTGTCTGGCATCCGGCACAAGCCTCGACTTGGCTCCCAGAGAGTCTCTCCAGGATCCAGAGCTGCTTCTTTCCCTTTCTGCTCTACCACACTCCTAGACCCCCTTCACTGCCTTCTCCACTTAGGGCTTCTGGCATGTTCTGCGAACTCCTCACGGGGTGCAATCGGCCATTCCCCAGCCTAGATTGGATGTTTGAGTGCAGGCCTCACGGCTCCAGCTAGACCACACTCTCATCAGGCTCCACCCCTCAGGTGCCCAGCCGCTGGCATCACGGGATCTCACCCACGTCAAATGATGACTGTCCCCTGTCCCTGTCAACACCTCACCTTCCAACAGCCTTGTGGGACTGGCCACACCCAGGCTTTCTTGTCCCCTCCAGTTCTGGACTAAGAGTCTTTCCAGACTTGTCTTTTTGCATCTTTGAGCCCAGGGTCTCCACGCTGGCAGGGCCCCCCTTTGCCACCTGTCCCAGGCCCTGGGGAAGGAGCCCAGGACACCAATGCAGAGGAGAGGCCCACCCCTCCGAACTCAGGTTTCAACATCTGGGTTCAAGTCTGGATTGTCCTGCCACTTGCTTGTTGTGGTTTTGGACAAGTGAGCTCCCCTCTCTGAGCCTCAGTTTCTCTCAGAGCCACTGTGATCATGGCAGAAGTTGTCCGTAAAGAACCAGGGTGCAGGGCAGACCCTCAGGAAGGGCAGCCATCGTTAGCCAACTATGCAGAAAGGCCTCAAAGGTTCAAATAGGATGCTCCTCAGAGGTCCGTGCTGGATGGGCCAGTTATGTGGTACAATATCGATTGTCTTATAATTTTATGATCAACAGCATGTTTGTATTGTTCCAGCATCGAGTTCTAGCAATACCAAGGTCAAGATAGCCCAAGAGTTACGAATATTCATGGTGGAATCAGTCACACCCTCTCTCAAATTTACCACTTGTTAACTGTGTGACCTTGGACAAATCTCTGACCCTCTCTGACCACCCATTTCCTCATAAATAAGAATGGTTTAGAGGGTTACTGTGAGGCTTTCACAGGGAAAATGTATAAAAAGCATTGGGTTTGGTGCCTGCACGTGGTACACTCTCGATGAATATTTGATTTTTAGCATTTCCCATCAATATCCTATTTGTCCCAATAACAGATTTTTTTTCTCTCTTTTTCTTTTTTTTTGTGCTGGGGATTGAACCCAGAGGTGCTTTACCAATGAGCCACATCACCACTGAGCCACATCTCCAGCTCTTTTTATTTCTTATTTTGAGACTAGGTTTCACTAAAATGCTCAGGGCCTGGCTAAATGGCTGAGGCTGGTCTTGAACTTGTAATCTCCTGCCTGAGCCTCCTGAGTCTCTGGGATTACAGGTGTGGGCCACTGTGCCCAGTTATAGTAACCGATCTTGCTGTCCATCCCCTTTTGCAGACTGGGAAAGCAAAGCCCCAAATCCTCAACCAAGAGGTCCCAATGCCTTAGTAACAGAAGCAGAAGAACCCCTACCATCCCGCAGACCAGAGTTTTCTCTCACTGGGCCTGGGCTGTCTCCAGTGGGCAGGGCACTTCAGGGACACCGTTAGGGTTTTGGACCCTAAAGACCATGCAGCCAGCAGCCCAAGGGGCTTGTCAGAATGAACCGGCTTTGCTCCTTTGGTGTGGGGCTCGAACTCTGCCTTGAGCACCCCACACACGCTGTCCACCACCTAGCTACGCCCCAGCCAGGATGTCCTTTTGCAGAAAGCTCTCCCCATGGCTGGGTCTCTGTCCACTTTGAGGCCTGGCAGGACACTGCACAGCCCCACCACTCGCAAGTCCTGCCTGAGGCTGAGCTGCATTGGAGGGTGCCTGAGAGCTTGTCAGCTGGGTCACTTCCCAGCCGGGAACCCTGGTACCGACTTTGCCTCTGGGAGCTTCAGATTCCCGTGGAATGGGAAGAATGAAAGGCAGGCCTGACCCATGAGGTGGGGAGATGAAGCATCTCTGTGCCCAGCGCAGGGCGGGGGGAAGCACCCTGGTTATTCTGCACAGCCTGGCCGAGTTCTCACGGGGCTTTTCTCTGCCATCCAGAGCCACATCACTGGCTCCTGCCCCCTTTCCTTACATCTTACCCCCATCTCTGTCCAGTATCCCCAAGAGGGCAGCCTAATCTCTGGGCCCCTCCCATGCACTGGCAAGCTGGAGAGTCAGGGAGCTGCCCCTGCCAAGGAAGAGGGTGGCTCTGAACTGCACCCGCCCCCAGCAGACAAAGGAGGAGGGAGGAGCCTGGGAGGGGCCGGGAGGGAGGCCGGCTCCGCGGCCTGCGCTGACCTGGAGCACTCCTGCTTGTAGATGTCGATGATGTTCTCCACCAGCAGGTTCCTCTGCAGGCCGTACACCCCGTGCCGATCCATGATCACCTCGTGGCGACAGGAGGGGCAGCGGAAACGGCCGCCAGACATGGACACCGAGCTTCCCCGGCTGGTCCAGTAGGGATTTGCAGCCTGCAGGTGGCCAAGGCAGAGGTGAAACTTGGGGCCTCCTTTCCTAGTCTCCTAGCCTTCCCCTACTCACCCCAAGGCTCCCGTCAAACCAAAGGACCTGTGCTCCCCGCAACCGACCCAGGAGCCGGCAGGCCTGGGTTCAAGTCACGTTTATCCTGCCTGGTGTTGGGCAGGCAGCCTTATCTCTCTATGCCTCGGTTCGCCCGTCCATGAGATGGGCTCATGATTGCAGCGAGCTCCCAGGACTGCCACTTTGAAGATGACAGCGTGAAAGAGCATTTGGTGCAGTGCCCTGGGGCTCGGACTCCTGCCTCCCAGCAGGAGTCGCTCCCTATCCTTGCTCCAGGACACCTACCGCTCTTTCTCAGGGAGATGGAGCCCCTCCTGCCCCCATATTGTACTAAACAACTCAAAGGGAAGATGCCTCTACCGCCAGGGCCTCCCTGCCACCCTCCTCCCAAAGCTCCGGGCCCCCTGCCACCATGGCTGGCTCCGGCCCCAGGGGTCTGGTTTCTCTCTCCTCGCCACCTGCCTCCCCCACTTATCGCTGGAGGCATTTGACTCTTGACTGAAGAGTCAACAGAGAACTCGGGGCAGGCTGGGAGGGGCATTGCATCATGGAGAAGGACTGGGGCGCCAGAGCCACCCCACAGCCACCCTCCGCCCAGTTCTGAGCCCTCTCTTCGGCTGCCCTTTGGAGGAGAAAGAGCCAGTCCTGATTGGGAGAGTCCTAGGCTAAGCAGGAAGGAACCACCTGGGCCCCCGGGACAGGCCATGCCCCGCACCGACCTGGAAGATGTCATGGGCACACTTCCGGCAGAGGTTGTGCTGGCAGGGCAGGATCACCACCGGCTTGGTAAACATCTCCAGGCAGATGGGGCAGATCAGCTGCTTCTCCAGGTTCTCCATGGGGTTCCCATCTGGGATCAGGCTTGACTTATAATCCATGTCCTTGGAGCGCGGCGCCTCTCCACCGCCTGCTCTCTGCAGACCTGGGGGTCTTCCTTTGCCACCAAACACCAGCTTGCTCCGATCCTCCCTGCCTTCTCCTGGCGCCCGAATTCTGTCTTGGGCTGAGGCCCCTCTGGTATTTATAGCTGGGCTGCAGTCACATGAGCCCCAGGAGGGGACCAGCTGAGCATTCCGATGCCCAGTGGCTGGCGGGCTGGCCGGGCTTGAGTTTCCTCCAGGCCTGAAAGACTTGGCGCTCTCAAATCACAGGCGAGGATGAGCAATCGCTGTTCCCCTGGGACAGGGGGTGGGGGGGTGGGGGTGGGGGTGTAAACAAGAACAGCCTGTTCGGAGGCAGGCTTAGGGGAGGGCTGGGCACCCAGAGTTTCCTGAAGAAATTGGTCTCCCCCTGGCCAGGCTGCTAAGCCAGGTATGGGATCCAGAGAGTGGGCCATTGGGATACAAGGGGTTAATCGTGCCCCTCACCGACCTGATCAACCTAACCTATTCCAGCCCATCTTGAGCAGTCTTATGCAGCTCCCAAGATGAGAGACCAGGGCTGCCACGTCTCTCAGCCCATCCCTCTTCCTCAAACTTGAGCATAGCAATCTGTTGGAGACCCTGGAGACCCCACCCCATGCAGCCCGTCCCTCTATCCCATGCCTACTTATAGCACTTATTGCTGACAGGGCTCCCTTGAGACATAGCCCAGTCCCTCATTTGACAGATTTTTGAAACAGGTCAAGGGGAGAATAGGACCTTATTCAAAGTCATTAGAAGCCTGGTGTGGTGGTACACGCCTGTAATTCCAGTGACTTGGGAGGCTCAGACAGGAGGATCGCAAGTTCAAGGCCAGCCTCAGCAATTTAGCAAGGCCCTAAGCAACTTTATGAGACCCTGTCTCAAAATAAAAAATAGAAAGGGTCGGAGATGTGGCTCAAGGGGTAAGCACCCTGGGTTCAATCCCCTGAAAAAAAAAAAAAAAAAAAAAAAAAAGTCACTTAGGAAGTAGAGAGGCCAGGAGTCCTCAGGCATTTTTCTGAGTGCGAAGTTTGCGGCAGGCACCAAGGTGACAGAAGGATGAGTGATGCACTTCCCTCCCTAGATGCTCACAGTCCAGGAAGGGGGACAGGTGGGAATGACTCATACAGGGCCACGGAGCGCTGCTGGACTAGACCTCAGCCAGGGGCTTCCTGGGCTCCAAGCACAAATCTTAAATGTTTCTTCATGGTTTTTAGGATATTCTCCATGTTGGCAGGCAGAGTCAGTAGAGCAAGTCCAGGGTTTTGGGGTTTTTGTTTTGTTTTTGGTTTTGTTTTTGTTTTGTACCAGGGATGAACCTGGGGCACTTAACCACTAAACCTCACCCCCAGCCCTTTTTCATATTTTATTTAGAGACAGGGTCTCGCTGAGTTACTTAGGGCCTTGCTAAGCTGCTGAGGCTGGCTTTGAACTCGCGATCCTCCTGCCTCAGCCTCCCGAGCCGCTGGGATTACAGGTGTGCGCCACCACATCTGGTCCAATGGCTGTTTTTAAGGCAGGATTTCATGCAGGAACCTGGGGTCTAAGGTGACAGGCAGAAGGCTGGGAGCAGCGGCCTCTGGCCCCAGGATGTCTAGGAGGTCATGCAACATGTGGGAAGAGTGTGCAGGACCTCCAGAAAGAGGGTGACCCAGGCCCTGAGGCAAGAGTTAGCAGTCAGTCCCAAGGGCTGAGCAGCCAACCACAGAAGGGAAAGGAAGGGGAGGAGAAGAGGAGCCAGTCACAGGAAGGGGAGGTCTCGAAACAAAGAACAGGGCAATTTTGAGGACAGCAGTAGGGCAGCAGGGGTGCCCCTCCCACAAGTGCTAATGGCTAGTTTCTGGGGACCACGGACTATGTGCCCGGCACTAAGCACTTTGTTTTATTTCATCATCTCACCAACTCTCAATACAGGAGCCACCATATCCCCACTCCACAGGGGAGGAAACTCAAGCCCAGAGAGGTAAACCAGCTATGTAAGGTCACACAGCAAGAGGTGGCTCCGGGACATGAATCCAGATAGCTTGCCTCTGGAGCCTGAGCTCCTCCTGTCTCTGCTGTGTTGGGGGCGACGGACCCTGCCAGCCAGCCAGGGTTTGGAAGAAGATGAAGACTGAGAAGACACCATCGCTTCCGCCCTGCTCACAGGCCCTCAGGACTGTTCAGATGTTGGCAGCCATGTGTCCCAGGAAGGTGGGCTTCTCGCTGCCACCGGAGATAAGTCACAAAGACTCTAACCTAACGTGGTAATTCCCACTCCCTTTTGCCTAAGGATGTAGTTATGACTGATAAGACCCAAGAAGTCTGTTGGCTAAAATTAAATTATTTCCTCCTTGATAAAAATGAATATGCAAAAAAAAAAAAAAAATGAAAAAAAAAAAAAAATGAATATGCAAAGCAGGCACGGTGGCCCACGCCTGTAATCCCAGTGGCTGGGGAGGCTGAAGTAGGAGGATCTTGAGTTCAAAACCAGCCTCAGCAACTTAGTGAGGCCCAAAGCAATTCAGTGAGACCCTGACTCTAAATAAAATATAAAAAGGGCTGGGGATGTGGCTCAGTGGTTAAGCACCCATGGGTTCAATCCCTGGTATCCTCCCCACCCCCCAAAAAAAACAAGAAGAAAGCTCATTAATGCCTTTGAACCAGGTCCTGAGAGGGCAGGCAGCCATTTTGCAACCATGAGGGGTCCAGTTTGAGGCAGGCGTCAACTCTCAGAGATGGCAGAGGGGAACTAAAAAGTCCCTGGGTCACTGATGCCACCATTGTGCCACCGACTTATCCAACCTGTAACTGCCACCTCTTGACTATTTAAGATGTGGGATAACAAATGTCATGCAGTGGAAGTCCTCGTCACATGTGGCAGAAGGTCATGATTCCAAGTCCTGTGTGCCATGCAGTCCCCAAACCTCTAAGTCCAGGGCGGATTCTCTCTCCCCTAGGTGCAGGTGTGGTGGCAGTTCCTACCTGGCTACTCCATCAGCACCTAAAACTCACCGCCCCCCACACAGCACACCATCTTCCCCACACCTACCTCCTCCTTCGCTTTCCTTGTCTCCTGCCTCAGTGGGCAACGCTACCAGCCGCCCATCTGCACCGAGCAGGAAGCTCAGCATCCCTCCAGTGCCCCCCACGCACACCCAGCCAGTCTCTGCATCTCAGCCGCCCTGTCTCCAGCCTCTGCCTGTGAGTTCCACTCTCCCTGGGGACTTTGAGGACTGAGAGCAGAGGCCGTCTCTACCCACCTGGGGTTCTAAGTGAGCAGAGGGGTGAGAGTGTGCTGGGACCCAGCAAGGCCCTCCACCTTCTCCAGGGCGCTTCCTCCTCCGCTCTCCCCTTCCCTTCCCTTTCTGAGCTCAGCCCTTGACTGGCTGGTCCTCTCAGGGCCTGGCTGTCCCCCTTTCCGGAGGTCCTGCACACTTTCCCTTGAGTAAGGGAGTGCCTGGGTGGCAGCCAGATTTGGGAGAAGTATTTGAACAAGATTTTTTGAGGTGGTACAAACAGTGCAAAGAAAGTACTGGAGCTGGGGCTGCAGGTGATGGAATAAATTCTAAAGCCTTGGGAAGGGGAGGGACACTGGGACCTTTGAGGCGCAGGTGATGGCAGAGAGGAAGGGAGGGAAGGGAGGTCAGAGCCTAGGAGGGGTAGGAAAGGTGACTGAGGTCAACTTCCCAGGCTAAGCAGTGCCCAGAGCAATGCAAGCGGGTGGAGGAGGTTTGGACCCTCCAGCATGGGACATGGGAGGCAGGAGGAGGCACCTGGAGAAGGTGGAGGCCCGTCAGGAGCAGAAGGTCCTTGCTTGGTCCCAGCACAGATCTGCCATTGCAAGGGGCCTTGCACATGGTCCTGTTGACTTTCTCCAGCCACACTTGGCAGTCCAGGTGCCCAGCAAATGGACAGTGGGATCCACTCCAGCCTGGGCATTGGCAAGGCCGGCGCTGCTGAAAGTCCAGAGGTACAGCAGGGAAGTGCCCACGTGGGCCACCTGGGCATCAAAACGCGGCTTGTCATTTAATCCTCTCAACAGCCGTAGGGAAGGTATTAGGATCTTTGTTTGTTTGGGTTTTTTTTCTCCCCAAGAGGAAACGAGGTACAGAGAGTTAATTGGCTTGGCCGAAGTCACACAACCACAAGTGACAGAAAAAACCTGGGTTCACATCCAAGGTAGCCTGATTCCTAAACCTGTGCTCCTCCACTAAAGCATTTATTGAGTGCTTATTATGTGCTGGGTCCTGTGCTAAGTCCTGTCCATTCTTCCTGCTGTTCAGTCCTCCAAGTAACACAGGCAGGAATCATGATTTTCCTGGTTTTGCAGCTGAGTTACAGAGGTTCAGAGAAATTGAGTCACTCACCCAAGGTTCACCAGCAGTGAGTGCAAGAACCAGTATCAGAACCAGAAAGTTGTAAGCCATTACCGTTAACTCTAGGTCAGGTGAAGAGACTAGTATAGAATACCAGCGCTGTGTCTGGGCCAGAGCTCTCTCTCTTTTTCTTTTTCTTCTTTTTTTTTTGTGTGTGGTGCTGGGGATTGAACCCAGGGCCTTGTGCTTGCAAGGCAAGCACTCTACCAACTGAGCTATATCCCCAGCCCTCCCAATCTTCTTTCTTTTTTTTTTTTTTTTTTTTTAACATTTGAAATATATGTTTCAGCTGTAGGTGGACCCAATACCTTTATTTTATTTTTATGTGGTGCTGAGGATCAAACCCAGGGCCTCACGTAGGCTAGGCGAGCACTCTACCACTGAGCCCAGCCACAGCCCCTCTTATTCCATCTACACCACCACACACTTCCTTTTTTCTGAAATATTTTAAAGCAAATGTCAGACACTGAGTTATTTGACATGTAAATACTTGCGTGTGCATTTCTGATGACTTTTTTTAGATTGTCACTGTGCCATTTATCACACTTAACAAAAAGAGCACAATTTTTTTTCTTTCCTTTCCTTTTTTTTTTTTTTTTTGGTATCAGGGATTGAACCCAGGGGTGCTTAACCACTGAGCCACATCCCTAGTCCTTTCTATTTTTAATTCTGAAACAGGGTCTTGCTGAGCTATTGAGACTGACTTTGAACTTGTGATCCTTCTGCCTCAACCTCCCAAGTCGCTGGGATTACAGGCGTGCCCACCACATCGCACTGACAGGAATAGGCTTGTTTAACCCCTATGTTGTTTTCGATTATCACCACAGAAGGGACTTTTCAGAAACCTGAGATTTTGAGACCTCTGGGTTCTGGGGGGGAAAGAACCCTGGCCTGGGGCCTGGATACCTGGATTCCAGCTCCCTCTCTGCCCACACTGGCAATGTGATGCCTCCAGCCACACCCACCTTCAGTTTCTTCATTTGCCAAATGGAACAACTGCAGGAGATGATCCCCAGGATCCTTCCCTGTTCCTGGTGGCCGGGTTGGGGGAGGGGACTTGCCCTTGATGACCCAGAGGTGGTGATATTGGAGAGGAAATAACTCACCGTCTTCTCCTTTCCTACACACAAGGTTCCGGGATTGTTGAAATGCTTCCCAGGGACATCCCAGGGACATCCCAGGGACATCAGCAAGCAGATCTTTTTCACCTGTGCGTGCCTGCTCTCCCCGCGCCCCCTAGGGCCCTGGAGGCTGGTGTCTGCCTGGCCTCTGCTCTGGATTCCCTCAGGGATGGGGGTGGATGGCAGGCAGTGTTTTTCTTAGGGGCCAAGATCTCTGCCATGGGTCTGGATGGATCTTCGTTGAAGAATCTTCCCAAATCACAGGATCAAACCCACAGTCATTTGATCCAGTGGCTAAAGCCAGAGCAGCTGGCAGAGGCAGGTCCGTGGGGTCTGGGGCATGATGCAGCCCCAGGTGCTGGGACAAAGTCACCAGTCCTGCTTCACGTGCCACAGACGGGAGCAGAGTGTCCTGGGACCTCATCGTTCAAGACCTGGGCCAGAAGACACAAGGCCTCCTCCCACTGTCCCCAGGTCTGGGACGACACTGTGGACAGCTCCAAGGACTCTGGGAAACTGCGAAGACTTCAGAAAAAAAAATGTCCAGGGGACATGAGAGCCAATAGGGTCTGCAGGGGACTCCGAGACGAGGGTCCCGAAATAGAGTGGTGGACGCACTCTGTGAACTGAGGCGGGAACTCACCGAGCTGAGACCCTCGGAGCATGGGGCAACGGCCAGGAGGCCACCCACGGGGGGACTAACTGATCCAACGCCCAGGGAGGGCCGACCTCTGTGTGTCAGTTCATTCATCTGTAAAATGGGAAAAAGCACAGCAACCATCTCTCTGGGCCTTTCTACCCGAGCATCTGGGTCTGGGTGACCATCCTCCCCGGCGCACTATCCCTTGAGGATAACTGATGGCACAGAGGCCGCACCATTTGTGGGCACATGCACATGCCCAACAGTCAGGGGAGTGACGCCCACCGTCACCCCCTGGGCAGTTTCTGTGGAAACTCTGTGGCCTGTGGACTTTGCCTTTTCTTCCTTCTTCAGACTTTGTCTTGCTATGTTGCCCAGATTGGCCTTAAATTCTTGGGCTCAATGATCCTCTTGCCTCAGCCTCCCAAGTAGCCGTGACCACAGGTATGTGCCACCCTGCCTGCCGTCTGTGGATTATCTATTGTTGCATAACAAATTACCCCAAAACATAGCAACTTAAACCAATTATTTAGCCAGGCATGGTGTCACACACCTGTAATCCCAGCAATTTGGGAGGCTGAAGTAGGAGGATGGCAAGTTCAAGGCCAGTTTAAACAATGTAGCATAGGCCTAAGGAATTTAGCAAGACCCTAAATCTTTTTTTATCTCAAAATAAAAAAAAAAATTAAAAAGGGCTGGGGATGTGGTTCAGTGGTAAAGTATGCCTGAGTTCAATCCCCAATATGAAAAAAAAATCAACATTTATTATCCTACAGTTTCTGTGGCTCAGGGGTTCAAGAGCAGCTAAGTCGGGAGGCTCTGGCTCAGGTTTTCTACGGAGGTTATGGTCAAGATGTGGGCTGGGGTTGCGGTGAATTTTATCAGAGGGTCTGACTGAGCTGGAGGATCTGCTTTCAAGACGGCACACACAGGGTTGGCAAGTTGGTGGGAGGCCTCAGCCCACGTACCTCCCCACAGGGCCACTTGAGCATCCTCACAACATGGCGCCTGGCTTTTCTCAGAGCAAGGATCCAGAAGAGCAAGGGATCCAAAAGAGCAAGACAGAATGGCAATGCCTTTTGTGGTCTAGCCCAGAAGTCACCCACCAGCATTTCAACTGGATTCTATTAGGATGGAAGACCCACCTCGACACCATGTGAGAGGGGCCTCTGCAAGACCATGAATATGAGGAGGCACAGATTACTGAGGACCTCCTTTGAGCTGGCAATCACAGTCTGTTCTGAGTGACTGACAGGTGTGTATTGAATGCATGAAGGCGGTACTGTTAACATTGCCACTTTACAGATCAGCAGACTGTGTCACAGAGAGATCTGGCAACTTGCCCAAAGTGATACTCCAGGAAAGTCTGGACTAATGCTCCAGAATTCCCGCATGGAAGGCCTTTCCCAGGGCGATGGGATTTGAAGATGGGGCCTTTGGGCAGTAATTAGGATTAGCTGAGGTTATGAAGAAGGACCCTGGTCCTATGAGATTAATGTCCTTACCAAAAGGAACTTGCCCTTCTCCCTCCTGCACACACACCGAGGAGAGGCTCTGTGATCAGCACTAAGCAAGATGGCAGCCTCCCACAAGCCAAGACCAGAGTCCTCCACATGGGGTCCACCTTGCTGGCACCCTGAGAACCGATAGATAATGTCTATTGTTGAATTCATCTAATCTGTGTATTTTGTTGTGTCAGCTGGAGCAGAGAGATACAGGCATTTAACTCCAGTGGTTCAGAACCTGAACTCGGAGTGGGGCTGCCCAGCTGTTGTTCTTACGCTTCTCGCGTCTCTCCTGCCCCCACCCCACAGGTCCTGGCTCCCCCTGCTTCCTGGTCCCAGGGCCGGGTGAGAGACTTTCTCCATGGAGGGGGACCCTGAACAGGGGCGTCTGAGCAGCACTGGGAAGATGTGGAATCCCCACTGGAGACGGCATCCAAGGTGAACTCCAGCCCAGGGGCTGCTGCTAATCCGGGTGCTCCTCTGTCTGTACCCCAGAGAGACAGTCTTGGGGGCACCCAGCGGTTGCCCTTCTCCACCCCCCCAACTTGGACCTAGAGGTTGCCACACTCACCCTCCGGGACTATCCAGATCATAAACAGCGAGCAGGAGGAAAAACAGACTATATTTAAACCAGCAGTTGCTCCATAAACAAAGCTAAAGACAAGTAACCAGCAGGGAGAAAGCATTAGAAACACGTGGAAAGACCAAGTGGCCATGTCCATGATCGTGCAGATTTTCAGACCCAGTGAGGGACACAGAAGGGCAATTCAGAAAAGAAAGCATGCTGATGCCCCCTCAAATAAAAACAAAACCCAAAGGTGCTTATCCTCACGGGTCTGAAAAATCACATTAAAAGCACAATAAAATCTGACTTTTCTATCAGACTAACAAAAATGTTAAAGATGAAAAATATCCAACCCCGGGGAGGCCGCAGGGATGTGGGCACTGCCACTCCTCTTGAGCTTGGGTTCGGGTACAATTTCATAAAGTCAAAATGTGACATATTCCAATTTGTGACTCAGCAGGTGTACTCTCAGGAACCTAGCCTGTCAAACTAGAAAGACGACAGAGACAGGTGGATGGATAGATAGATTCAGATATTCAGATCTATTTACATACAAAGATGGTTTTTGCAATATTGTTTGTAGTGGCAAAACATTGGAAGTGACCCAAATTTTCATCAATGGGACAGATAAATGGCTATGTGGTCACACAGTGGAATACTCTACAGAATTAGAATAAACAGACATTGCCACATGTACGACTCTCATAAACAGAATGTTGATCAGAGTACGATTCTGTTTATATGGGATTCAAAATAGGCAAACCAAGCCAAGTTGCTAGAAGTCAGAACAGAGGTTGCCCTGGTGGGGGGGGGTGGGGGGGAGCACCAGGGGCTCTGGGATCGAGGGGAGGGTCCCTTTCCTGAGCCAGGTATGGATTATCCAGGTGCACTAATTTGTGAGAATGTTTTGAATCGTATACTTACCTATACTTGAAGAATAAGTTTACTAAGTAATAAGACAAAAATAAACCCAGTAAGCTTTCCAACTGTCCATGCGGAAAAATACATACATACATGAATAGTCCTCCAGTTTAAAAAAATTCCTGGATGCTTTCCACACTGAGCACTATTAGAGAACGCTGTCAGACGTCAGAGAGACAGATTGCCAGGCACAAATAGAAAAATACAGGCCGATTAAATGCAATCTGTTCCTGTCCTATTTTAAACATTCTATGGGTAGGTATATAAATGTGGCATAGGCAGAAAAAAATGGTTGGAAAGAAATTCCCAACTATTCAAAGTCACTATTCCCATGAATCAGAATCCAGAGAGCCCGACTCCTTAACCAAGCCCTTTCATGAGCCCCAGCAAGAAACTTGAGCTCCCCTGGAGCCAGGCCAGCCTCACCTCTGTCTGAGATGGGCCGCAGCCAGGAGGCCAAGGGGCACTTAGGATCAGTTTCTGGAAGTGCTGTGAGCCCTTGGGCCCCTGGAGCAGTCTGGTCGAGGCCTGGGGGCAGGGGGTGTGCAGGCCTCTGCAGGGAGGAGAGGACAGGAGAGCTCACTAGCACTGCCCTCACCGAGCCCAGCTGGGGGGTGCACAGCCCGAACGGGGTGGGGGACCCCATCAAACCCTCAGACACCAACATGAAGCGCCTTGCCCAAGGTCACACAGTATTGAACGGAACATCCAGACCTTGAGCCCAAACCTGTCTGACCTGAGTTAGGGGCTCAGAACTGCCCTGGGGAGGGAGGGGTTGAAGTTGGCCGACGGAGCAGGGCGCCCTGTGCACACGCTCAAACCCAGGCAGGAATCCCAGAGGCAGCGTGGCTCTGTGCCTGCATCCGCACCGCCATCTGGGGTCAGAGCTCTACCGCTAAATCTGGCCCCAGGGGCCACTCTGTTAACTCGCACCGACACCTCGGGTTCCAGCTTCCAGCAAGCGTCCAAAATAGATCCCGAGGGACAGCGGGGTCAGTCTACTGTGCCTCCCCCGCACACGCCAGCCCTCGCCCCCAACTCCCGCTCCTCCCCGCCGCCCTCCCCAGCCCCAGCCCCTGGTTCTGAGTCACCCCAGAGAGAAGCAGGGCTGGGGCGGAGGTTCTGCGTTCAAGTCCCTGGAGTTCAGAGGAAGGAATGTCCTGGCTGAGCGTCCTCAGCAGCTCTGAACAAGATGATTTACTGATGCGACAAGTTAAAGGGGAGGAGAGAGCATCAGTGGTGGGGCGCCTACTGTTTACCAGGCGTATTTAGTCCGTACAACTGTGAGAGGTGGGTAGCAATGTCTCCATCTTACAGATAAAGAAACTAAGGCTCCAGGGGAAGGTGACCTGCCCGAGCTCCCCGCTGTCTGGACTCTGGAGTCAAGGAAAACCCAGATTTTGAGCCTGGTTCTGCTCTTACTAGCTGGTGGTCTTGGGCAAGTTATTGAACTGCTCCAAGTTTCAATTTCCTCATCTGTAGATACTAAATTAAGATCCAATTTATAAAATTATTGGGAGGGTGGGGTGTGGTGGCATAGGCCTGTGATCTCAGTGACTTGAGAGGCTGAGACAGAAGGATGGCAAGTTTGAGGCCAGCCTCAGGAACTTAACAAGACCGTCTCAAAAGGTGAAAAGGGTTGGGGATATAGGACGGTAGTAAAGTGCCCCTGGGGTTTCATCCCCAGTACAAAAAAGAAAAAAATATATATATATATCACATATATAAATATATTTATATCAATACATATATCACATATATAAATATATATCACATATATAATGCACATATATAATATATATGTATATTTGATATGTATATAATATATACATACACATATCACACATGTAATATATATAACACATATGCTTTTATATATATATATACATACATATATATATATGATTGAAAAAGATAATGTTAAAATTCTTGCCAGGTGTGGTGGTACACACCTGTAATCCCAGTGGTTTGGGAGGCTGAGACAGGAGGATTGCAAGTTCAAAGTCAGCCTCAGCAATTTAGCAAGGCCCTAAGCAATTCAGTGAGAGCCTGGCTCTAAATAAATATTGAAAAGGGCTGGGATGTGGCTCAGTGTTTGAGAGCCCCTGGGCTTAATGCCAGGTACCAAAACAAACAGAAAAAACCCAACCCTCTTAACCTAGTGTCTCTTACATAGAAGGTCCATGTCTTTTGGTTGATTTAATTATCTGACCATTGACAAGTTTCACTCCCTAAGAACAGTGGGGTCAGGGAAGGTGTGCAGCCTCCCAGGTCAGTCCAGGATGTCTTCCTGGAAGAAGCAGCGTCTCTGCCCCATTTTGACCTGAGAGTGCCCTGGGTACCTGTGTGGTTGCGGAGGGGCCGTGTGGGGCGTAGGGAAGGTTGCCAGACATGGGTAGGTGTGGGGTCAGGTCAGGTCTAAACACGGTAGGCCTCTGACCTCGTTCTCAGAGGATGTCTCAACAGTTTGCTTGGGGACCTTGGATGATAAACACGTTGTCACCCTCCGAGCCCCAAGTGAACCTGATAAGTCCTGGCCACACCGAGGAGAGGAGAGAGGCCAGTCTATAAATACCCCGTGACTCAGGCTTGCCTTCTGCTGGGTCCTGTTGCTCTGGGGAGGCCTCCAGCTCCAGGGAAGGTCTGGGCCGCCCCGAAGACACAGACCTCCCAGCTTCCTCTGCTGAGGCTGGCTCGGAGGCCTGTCCATCATGGACCTCTGAGTAGCCTCACCTCTGGGCTTCCAGTCCACAGGAAACGAAGCCCGCCGGCTCTCCTGACCTGTGCCCGGTAGCTGTGAGGCAGGGCAGCCTGGAGACTGGGCACAAAGTTTTCGGGTACCAGGAAAATGTGGGCTCTGGAGTCAGTTTCATCTCTTAACTAGACAAGTGACTTTTAAGTCAGTCAATTCACTTTTCTGAGCCTCAGTTTCCTGAGCAGTAAAACAAGGATAACCACAGAACTTCCTCGGGGCGGTGGGGGGGGGTGTCACAAGGATGATAGAAAAGAATGTGCAGGAGTCGCTTGGCACACTGGCGCGTGACAGACCCTCGGTTAATGGCAGGATTAGGGTGCAAATTAACTGTCTCTTTAACACTCTGTGGAATGGGGACAGCTGGGGCTCTGCTCCTGAAGCTAGTTAGGAGCCCTGGTCACCCCAGAATGCTACCCACCTCGCTGCTGCCCAGATGGAAAGAGCTTCAGGGAAAACAGGTCAAGCCCTGGTGACAGCCAAGGAAAGGGCAGGCACTACTGCTTGTAAAACACCTACTGTGTGTTGCCTGCCCGGCCGCCCCAGCCTAGGGAAATAGTCAGGGAAGGGTCGGAAGTGAGAGGATGAGGAAGGAGGAACTGGGGTGCTAGGCAACAATCAGGGGTGACAGGAGAGAACCACAGAGATGGGGGAGAGTCCTTTCTCATCTGCCTGAAGTAACTTCTGAACTCACGATCCTCCCAAACCCTTTTCTGCCCGGCTTTGAAAGCCTTCTCTGCAGCATCCTACTTCAGGGCCTTGGGGCAGGGCAGGGTGGCACACGCCTGTGATCCCTGTGACTCGGGAGGCCAAAGCAGGAGAATTGTGAGTTCAAAGCCAGCCTCAGCAACTCAGTGAGGCCCTGTTTCCAATAAAATATGTAAGGGCTGGTGATGTGTCTTGGTTAAGCATCCGTGTTCAGTCTGTGGTACGCACACAAAAAAGTCTCAGGGCCTTTGCACATGCTGTGTGTTTTGCCTAAAAGTCTTTGCCTTCTCAGCTGAGATGTCAGCTCTTCACTGAAGTCTCCCACCCACTCTGCGCCCAGCCTCCCTCCTGGGGTAGCACCTGTTTGGTTCCTTCCTGTTTCGTACAATCCACCACTGCTTTGTTCCGTTTCTTTGTTCATCAACTATCTTCCCAGCCCGGCCAGGAAGCGTCCATTCCATGAAAGCAGGGATCAGCTGGGCCAGTTCACTGCTGCACGACCGTGGAACAGCACCTGCATTCAGTAGGAGCTTAGCATATATTTGTGGGTGAAGGATCCAGCCCAGTTGTCTTGTAATACCCCCTTTCTCTGCTTCTCACTTCCACTGACAGAGGTTTCCCACCGCTTCCCCATCATACCCATCTCATTCTTTCCTCCTGGCATTCCAAACCCTGACCATCCAAGCCCTGACCAAGGCTGAATTCCTAGTGGACCTCTTTTGGGAAACCCACAGCCCTTGTGAGGTGAACAACCTATAGAACTGTACAGGGCAACCCCGCTTTAACCACCACTGCTTAAACGTGACCTTAAGCAAGTCACCTCAGCTCCCTGGGCTCCAATTGTCCCAGTTAATTTCACCCTTGGGACACCATACAAAGGAGATAATTTGAAAGCAGAAAAAAACCAAAAATGCCCAAATTATACTATAAATCATTATTTATTTATTTATTTATCTATTTTATTTATTTTTTTTTTGGAACTGGGGATTGAACTCAGGGGCACTTGGCCACTGAGCCACATCCCCAGCCCT
>JAJEJO010005533.1:54827-67112 GCA_020662805.1 Glaucomys volans | reverse complement strand
TTTTTTTTTTTTTTAATATTTTTAGTTATAGACGGAGACAATGCCTTTATTTATTTACATGTGGTGCTGAGAATCGAACCCAGTGCCTCACATGTTCTAGGCAAGCGCTCCACTCCTGAGCCACAACCTCAATGCCCCCAGCCCTATTTTGTATTTTATTTAGAGACAGGGTCTCACTGAGTTGCTAAGGGCCTCACTAAGTTGCTGAGGCTGGCTTTGAACTTGTGATCCTCCTGCCTCAGCCTCCCGAGTCACTGGAGCATTATTTAAAATAGAAGAAAAAATTTAAAGGAGCAGAAAGGTTGAATGTTAATAATAATAAAAGCTACTGCTGAATGAGTGCTGGGACAGGCCAGGCAGGGAGCAGGACTGAAGTGGTGGTGAAGAGTCCAGGCTCCAGACCCTCAGTCCCACCTCTTACTCTACGATCTTGAGCCAGCAATGAACCTCTCTCAGTTTACTCATCTGCGAAATGGCAATGATTCAGGTTCCTACCGTGTGAGCCTAGCGTTGCTTAGTGGATTTGTTTCCAGCCATAACCCTGGTACAAAAAAGTCCACAGGTAAGCGTGCAACTCAATAAACTTTCACAGAGTGAGCATGCTGGTGTAACCTGCCAGCAGGGTGCCGTGGAGGGGGTCAGCCCGCACCTGGACAGCACCCAGGGCGAGCCTGGCACAGAGCAGGTGCCACAGTGGGCGGCTGCAGTTGCAGGACCTGGTGCTAGGCACCGCACATGCATGTTTTTGTTGTTGTTTTTTTTTGTGGGGGGTGAACCCAGGGCCTTGTGCTTGCAAGGCAGGCACTCTACCCACTGAGCTATATCCCCAGCCCACAGCATTTTTATTTCGTCCTCACATTGACCCTTTCAAAAAAGGAAGCTGAGATTCAGGGAAGTTAAATATACTGGCCAACATCACAAAGTTAGTAGGTGACAGAGGTGAGAGAGAAACTCAAGTCTCGTGCCAAAACCTTCCTCCAAATCCCCTGGAGAGACTGACTCCCGGAGATATTTATTTTTTAAAAATTTTAGTTGTAGATGGACACAATACATTTATTTATATATATATCTTTTTATGTGGTGCTGAGGTTTGAACCCAGGGTCTCACACGTGCTAGGCAAGCGTTCTGCCACTGAGCTACAGCCCCAGCCTCAAGATGTCTATTAAAATATCAGCTAATAAGTAAAAAGCAAAGCAAAACAAACAAAAAATGATAGTGACCAATTCAGTTGACTGTGGTCTGCTGCATTCTTGAGTCAATTAAATATGAATTTATTGAACACCTACTATGTGCCAGGCACTGTTCTAGGCACTGGAGATAAAGAGCAAGCAGGAGAGAACAGTCCTGTTTTCTTCATGGAGATTGTGTTCTCGTGGAAAAAGAAAACAGATTAAAAAGAAATAAAGATAATTTCTGATGTAACAAATGCCATCAATAAAAGCAGACAGTGGCCAGGTGTGGTAGCACACTCCTGTGATCCCAGTGACTCAGGAGGTCGAGGCAGGAAGATTACAGGTTGAAGGCCAGCCTCAGCAACTTAGTGAGGCCCTAAGCAGCTCTGCAAGACCCTGTCTCAAAATATTTTTTAAAAAAAATTAAAAAGTGTTAGGGACGTGGGTCAGCCCAGTACCAAACCAAACCAAACCTCAAAAGACAGCTGGGTGCAGTGATGCACACCTCTAATCCCAGCAACTCAGGAGGCTGAGGCAAGAGAATCGAAAGTCTAAGGCCAGCCTCAGCAACCTAGCAAGGCCCTAAGCAATTTAGTATGATCCTATATCAAAACTTTAAAAATAAATAAATAAATAAATAAGGGTGGGAATGTAGCACAGAGGTAAAGCTTCTCTGGATCAATCTCCAGTACCGTTCCCCCCCCCAAAAAAAAATAATAGTCTGAAGGTTGAAGAGAAAAAATCAAGTGAGCTAAGACCTAAGACCCAAGGACTATGTGGTGTCACACAGTGATGCTGCAGGGAGAGGTTCCAGCTGCCACAGATCCCAGGTGACAGACAGCATCAACTGCCCGTCACAGAATGAATGAGCTCTCAGGAGGCTCCAGACCTCAGCTTCCCAGCCACCCGTGGGGAGACCCCATGGGGAATAGACAGGAACTGCCCCCTCCGAGCTCTACCCAGCTGAGATTCATGACCAACGGAGTCCCTGGCACAGCAAGTCTGGGATGCGGCCACCTCAATTCCTGCATGCTCTCGGGAGGAGCCTACTGCAATGATGGACTTCCGACAGATTCGTTTGCTCTAGGGCTTGCTTTCCTTGGCTGTAAAATGGAACAATAATTACTGTGTGAATGTTGTGAAGTTTAAATGAGATGATGCACAGAAGGTATTTGGGGGGTAGGGTTGGCACTGGGGATTGAACCCAGGGGTGCTCTACCACTGAGCTACATCCCCAGTCCTTGTTATTTTTTATTTTGAGACAGGGTCTCTCCAAGTTGTTTAGTGCCTCACCTAACCAACTTAGCAAGCCTCTAGTTGCGATCCTCCTGCCTCAGCCTCCAGAGTTACTGAAATTACATGCAAGTGTGACCATGCCTGGCAAGGTATTCTTTTTATAATGGGTCTTCAATAAATGATATTTAATATTAAAAATAACTAAGGGCCATTAATTTTTTAAATATTGATATAAGAAAACAAAGAAGCATTGTCCAGTGTGACTGTTGGCTCAGGTGGAGGAGAGGTCCCAGGGAGGTCTCTGTCCCACCCCTCCTGCGTGGAGACGCATGAAGAAGCCTTGCGAGCCCGACAGGGGGGACTACCAGCAGCTAATTCCTGCACTTTACGTAAGTCATTTCACTTGCTCTTTCAACAGCCAAATGAAAACCACGGTATTACTCTTGTTCCCCAGTACTGGGGGTTGAACCCAGGGGTGCTCTGAAGGTGGCCACACTACGCATAAGTGCTCTGTGCCATCACTCTTCCTGGAGGACACAGGTTTTCCTGGTCACTCTGGTCTGAGTCCAGAGGCCAAGTTCAAAACAGGTTAGGTTCTGACAGGTCAGGGCGCCCTGAGCCCCGTCCACCTGGACGGTCCACAACTGCAGGAGTAGATCTTCCCCTCCAGTGCCCAGCAGGCCTGCTCTCCTGGGCACTGGATCCCTGGAAGGACAGTGCTGTGCCCTTAGGGGACTAGGACTCCCTGCCCCAGTCTGACTTCCTACAGGAATTTCACACCTTCCCAGGCCCTGGACTGCAGGTGGAGGGTGTCCGGGAGAGGGGCCAGGTCTCTGTGGGGCTGGGAGGGCTGGGAGGGCTGCTCCCACCCAGAGGGAGGCCAGTGGCTCCTTGTCCAGCCCTGCCACCTGTTCCTGGCCCCGCCTTCCCGCCTCTGCACCTCGTTTTTGGAATGCTAACTCCGAAGTCGGCGCGGCCATGGGTATTAATAACTGGGCCACGACCTCCAGGCCTCAGCCTCTCTCAGAGCCTCTGCGCCCCAGGAGGAGGACAGTCTAATAATCGTCGCCATGGCTACCTTGTTGTGAGTGTTTAGGGGCAGGGTTGCACTCAATCCTACGGCCAGCCCTAGGGAGCTTTTAGTATCTCGTTCTATATTTGGGGAAACTGAGGCTTCTGAGAAGTCAGGTGACTACCCAGGCCACAGGTGGCCGTGAAGGGGACACTCACGTCCTGTCTGCCAGCGACATCAAGCCCTTCCTTATCTTCTCCCCTCCCGTGGGTGATGAAAGCCAAAGAAAGGAGCTCCGGTGGGGCACCCCACACCCTGCACCCCGCGGCCCAGCTCCTCTGACCTCCAGGAACTGGGCTGCCTGGAGCGGGCGGGGAGGGTGTCTTCCAGGAAGCTGGCTTTCCCGAGGACCCAGCCTGTTGGCTCAGGTCTTATGACAACCCCAGGGGGCAGGGACAGGGCCAGCCGGGGAGAGGGGCCCTCCCAGGCTTCTGGAGTGGGGCATCGGATGTCGGAACATGTGTTCCTGCCCAGGGAAACAGCTCTGCTCGCGGCAGCAGGGCCTGTGCGCCCCGCCCGCTCCTCCGCCCGCTGTCCACCCCGCAGCTCCCTGTGCGGTGCGTCACTGTGGGAGTCTCCCGGGAACCAGGGCCCACCACAGGGAGAGGAGAGAGAAGCACAATTGTCCTGGGCCTCGCCTGTCACAAACGCCTCGAATTAAGGCTTTGACAGTCACTTCTGAGGACCAGTGTGACATAGCAGTTAAGCCTGCAGCTCTGGAGCCAGTCTGCTTGGGGCCGCCTTCCTGTTCTGCCACTTAGTGCTGTGTGGCCTTTGGCAGGTCCCTCAAGGTCTATGTGCCTCAGTCTCTCCGTCTGTAAAGTGGGTAAGAATACCTACTTGTCACAATTATATAAGCTGAATATAAAGTGCATTTCTGTAACCAGAGAGACTGGCTTGGAACAGTCACTGAACCAGTGTTAGCTGCCATCTCCAAATGAAGTTGCGCACAGGATGCTGGACAAATGGAAAACAGATATTCACCAAAGAAGGTTTAAAAACTGTCTCTTACAATCCTACCACTTAGGGCCGGGATGCGGCTCAGTGTAGAGTGCTTGCCTTGCTCACATGAAGCTCTGGGTTCAACACCACCCAGCACCACACCCACCAAGATCCCACCACTCAGCGCGACTGCCAGCCCCCCTCCGTTCTTCCCTCCTGAGGTCCTTCTCCTGTCCACGGTTTTACACACGGTTTTACACATGGCGGCGACAGTGCACTTGAACGCTGTGTAACTCTGGGCTACTTTACCAGGAGTGTGTTCTGTCGCCATTCTGTAGGTTTCAACTGAGGGTCTACTATGCGCAGATCAGTGTCCTGGCTCGGGCCCAGGGGCGGACATTCCTGGCCATCAGTTCCTGGTCACAGGACTCGCTTGGTCACACCGAGGTCTGATCTACACAGAGCAGCCCGCACAAGCAGCAAGGGGGAGGCCGGTGCATTTTTATGCACAGGGTCACTATCTACCTGCCACTGGGACACAAACACAGAACATTCCCATCACTCCGGAAGGTGTCCTCACCTCCCAGGCCGTAACCACCCCTGCCCCCGGGTAAGCAACCTCTGGCTTCTACCAACATAGTTGAGTTTATCCTGAACAAATTTATCTGGGAGAACACTCTGCTCCTCTGAGGATACCCCTGTTTTATGGTTGCCTGACGTTGTGGCTGTACGACCCCTGGAACCCCTGGGTGTGGGATCCAGGATCCCCGAGGACGCCAAACTCTGCGCATGTTCAGGTCCCTTAGATAAAATGGCAGTTTGCATATAACCCAGGCGCGTCCTCGCCTGCGCCTGAGGCCACCCCTACGTTCTGTGCAATACCTGATGCAATGCGAGTGACATGTCAACAGTGCCTCGGAACCAGGGGAACACTCAACACCCAGAGCCAGAGGGAGACGAGGGCCCGGACCCGGCAGGAGGCTCCCGAGGGGTCTCAGACACGTTACTGCGTTCACGTGGATTCAGCACAGTGCTTGGAGCTTTTTGGAAGTTTTTCAAATATTTTCCATCTACAGTTGGGTGAGTTCATGAAAGGGAACCAACAAGGCCAACTGTATCGTTGGCATTTATTTTCCTTTCAATTCCTCCTCATCAATAAGGCTGCATTGAAAGTCCCATTTTGTTCCTTAAGCTAGACTCTCGGAAGTGGGCCTGGCTGTTGAGAAGGTCCTTGGTGCACGTCGACAGATGGCTTTCTTAAAGGACATGCAGCACCGCCAGCAGTGACAGATGTGCTGGGGGAAGAGCAAAGGCTGGGTCCACAGTGGAACCAGGGTCCAGGGAACTCCAGCACCTGCCCTCCCAGCCCTGGGTCACAGGATTCACCAGATGACCCAGGGGTGCAAAAGGCGTCTCCACAAGGAATCTGAATGGCCTGAGAAGGACACATGAGGCTGTCCTTCCCTGGGCGAAGTCACGACAGGGAGCTTGGGATTCACTTTGCAACGTCAGTGCTGACTCTACAGCATGCACACTGAGAGGGACTCACCTTCCATCGACAGACTGACAATAACCAAGCCAGAGTCAGAGTCAGTCACAAAGCAGTGTCAGGCTCAGGAAATACAAAGAAAAACAGAGCAGTTGAGAAAACTAGACCATGTGTACCTCAATATGGGCTCAGGGAAGCTGAATGACAATCAGAAAGTTTCCTGGTACCTCAGGTTGTATTCCCTAGAAAGCAGAGCTTCTGAAGTCTAGATGAATGAAAACTCCATAAAAATCCAAAGGACATGGAACCAACCTAGATGCCTTTCAACAGATGAATGGATAAAGAAACTGTGGTATATATACACAATGGAATATTATTCAGTCATAAAGAAGAATAAAATTCTGGCATTTGCAGGTAAATGGATGGAGTTGGAGAATATCATACTGAGATAGGCCAATCCCAAAAAGCCAAAGGCCAAATGTTTTCTCTGATAAGTGAATGATAATACATAATGGGGGAGCAGGTAAGGGAAGAATGGAGGAAAGATGGATTGTGAGAGGGAAATGAGGGGTGGGGAGGGGCGGGGGAAGGAAAGATAATGGAGTGAGACAAACATCATTACTCTATGTGCATGTATGGTTACACAAACAGTGTGACTCTACTTTGTGTAAGACCCAAGAAATGAAAAGTTGTATCCCATTTGTATACAGTGAATAAAAAAAAAAAAAAATCCAAAGGACAGAGTTCTGGAAGCTTCCAGGTAGCCAAACACATTGAAGCTCCTGGAGGGTGGTGTATCTGGGGAGGGATAAATGGATAAACAAAAATCAATGGATGGAAAGATAAGAAATAAGTGCTATGAACATAAAATGAAATATTCCACCTTAAAAAGAAATGAAATTCTGACACCTTCTCTAGCATGGAGGAAACTTGAAGACATTTGCCAAGTGAAGGAAGCCAGTCACAACAGAAAAAACACAGAATTACCCATGCACTTCTACCATGGTGAGATGCAGCTCAGGACACCCTTACCAGAGCCTGTGACATGCCCTGTGTCTCCAGAACCCTGACAACAAATGAACCTCTTTTATTTATAAAGTAGCCTGCCTCAGGTATTTTGCTACTGTAAGGGAAAACTGATTAATACACCAGCCTTAGGAGGATGTCAACATCATTTGAGGTGGAAGAGAGGAAACTGACTCTGGAGACATATGAGCCACTGAATTAAACCCTTCCTGAAGCTAGCCCTCCCATCTCCATTCTACTCAGGCACATGTACCAAGCATTCCATTAAAGTTAACTAGAGCTGAATTCCTGTCCTTGGGACAGAAGCATCCAGAGAAGACAGGTCAGAGGAAGCCCAAGCCTCAGAATGTGCAGAGAAGTTGAGTGAATCCTCCTTTCAGGATGCCCTTGGGACCCGTCCTTCCGCCTTTAACCCTACATCACCATGGTTTTCAGATGGAGACACTCCCAGCCCCTCTTGCAGCCGCATCAGGAGATGCAGAGCTGGGCCCTAACCAGCTGCTCCAGCTGTCAACCAGGACCCTTCCAAAGCTGACTTTGAACCTGGCATATCACCTTCTTGGGCCCCTGCATCACTTGTCTGGGGGCTGCATCAGAAAAAGACATTTCAGACTTGGGGGTCTGAGCACAGTGGAGGGGCAGACTGAAGAATCGATGCCAGAGCTGGAAAGACCCTTAGATTGGAGCAGGTCAGACCTTTGCAGACAGGGCTGCAGAGATGGGGCTGGGGCTGCCAGCCTGGGAAGGACCGGGGACACTGAGGAGGACTCCTCCTGCAGCTGCTCCCTCAACACTAACTGGTGACCTGGCCAGTTGTCCTTCATCATTTTATTGTGGCACTTTATCAACACCTCCAGACTGGCTCTGAGGGTACTAGGTCCCTCACAAAGCAATATACCTCCAGAATTTCCACAGAGCAGTTAGAAGTCTGGTGGGAATGGGAACTAAGATGTGGCTTGGCGACAGGGGTATAGGGGAACTCTCTGTAATTTCCATTCAATTTTTCTACAAACTGCTCTACAAATAAAATTTTAAAAAGCATACCTCTCTGCTTCCTGACTCCAAAGTCCTGAGCCACTTTCCTCCACCATGTGCTTCCACCATGATGTTCTGCCTCATCTCAGGCCCCAAGGAATTGAGCCGGTCGTCTATGGACTGAGACTTCTGAAACCATCAATGTCAAACTTTTCCTGCTCTAAACAAACAAACAAACAAATAAACATACCACATCAACCTGGGAGGGGTGGCAGGCACCTATGTGATCCCAGCTACTCAGGAGACTGAGGTGGGAGGGTCCCTTGAGCTCAGGAATTCAAAGTCCAGCCTGGGCAACAGAGCAAGATCCCCTCTCAAAACAAAAGGCAAACCCCCAAATCAGTGTGCCACATATGTATTGTAATAAGACCTGAGTTCAAGTCCCAGATCTGACCTTTCCAAGCAATATGACTTTGGATGAGTCCTCCCTCTTAGGACCTGGGTTTCCTCAGTTGTGAGCAAGTAGTTCATGCTCCAGAGGGCAACTGTGCAGATTCCCCGAGATCATGAATAGACAGCACTTTGCACAGAACCTGGTACAGGAAGAAATATGAATGTTAACTTGTTTTTCAGACTCCAAAGAAGCCCTATTTTATTACAGACAGCATACAAAGCCCTTTCCTCATAGGGAAAAGTTCTGTTCCCCTTTTCCAGGGTGAAGATGTGCCTCTTCCACAGTTCTCAGCTTTCTGTTCAATAGATGCTTCCCATATCCATTAACGGGTACAGAGGTAGCTGACACAGTGAGTGAGTTGTACACGTCATCAATGAACATTTAATTTCCAACCCATTTTCTTCTTCTGGATACAATGCTGCAATTCATTTCCCTGCCAGACTCAAAGCCATATGAAAGCTTTGATTAGTTTTGGGGGTGCATTTCAAAGTTTCTCAGGATCTTGGGGTAACCACTCTGGAAAACAGTATGGAGATTCCTCAGAAAACTTGGAAGGGTACCCCTATTTGACCCAGTTATCCCTTTCCTCAGTATATGCCCAAAGGACTTAAAACCAGCACACTATAGCCAGGCTGGGTGGCACATGCCTGTAATCCCAGTAGCTTGGGAGGCTGAATCAGGAGGATTCCAAGTTGAAAGCCAGCCTCAGCAACCTAGCAAGGCACTAAGCAACTCAGTGAGTCCCTGTCTCTAAATAATAAACATAAAAGGGCTGGGGATGTGGCTCAGTGGTTAAGTGCCCCTGGGTTCAATCCTTGGTACCAAAAAACAAAACAAAACAAAACAAAACAAAATACAGTATACTACCGTGATGCTGCCATACCAATGTTTATAGCAGCTCAATTCACAATAGCTAAGCTATGGAAAACAACCTAGGTGTCCTTCAACAGATGAATGGATAAAGAAAATGTGGTATTTATACACAATGGAACATTACTCAGCCATAAAGAAGAATGAAATCATGGCATTTAAATGGATAGAACTGGAGATTATCATGCTATGTGAAATAAACCAATCCCAAAAAACCAAAGGCTGGATGTTCTCTCTGATGTGCAGATGCTAACACACAATAGGGAAGAGAACAGAAGTTCATTGGATTAGACAAAGGGGAATGAAGGGAAGGAAGGGAGAATGGGAATGGGAAAGACAATAGAATGAATCAGACATAACTTTCCTATGTTCATGTATGAATACATGACAATCGTGATTCCACATCAGGTACAACCACAAGAATAGGATCCCAATTAGAATAAGTTATACTCCATGTACGTTTGTCGAAGTACACTCTGCCATATATGCCTAAAAAGAATTTTAAAATTTGAAAAAACAGTTTCCCAGGATCCTGATGTTGACATGTACTCTGAACTTGGCCCTCTTCTTGTTCTACTGGTCAATTGCTTTGCGGGACAGGAGGGCGAGCCTTATATGGGTGGCCAATCAAGGAACACCTGGAGAGAAGCTTCTGCATGCAGGTCCAGGGCATCCAGCCCCACGAGCTCTTCCTGGCCAAGACAGAACCCCCATCACCTTGAAGGATCCCCACTGGCCTCACACGGGTACCAAGCTGGAGGTGACCATCTCTGAATATCATTTATATTATGTACTTCTACTAATTTATCTACAGTTTATGTATGAAATGGCTCCTGGACAACCTGCTTCCTGTGGATCCATTCTAACTGGGGGCATTTCCATTTGCCCCATGTGACCTGTTTTTGTGAACAGAAAAAGGAAGTTTAAGAATCACAGTGATTTATGGGATTTGGGACCTGGAATCCAAAGGCTCCAGGAGTTTAGCTCTGCCACTGACTTACTGGTAACCTCAATTGCTGAGTCCTCCCACATCCCCATTTCTTCGACTGTAAAATGCCATGCTAGTATTATTCACTTCTTGGTTCTTGTGAGATAAAGAAGGGACTTGAAGCAGGAATTCAGACCTGCTCTAGTGAGGCATAGGCAGCAACTGCACTAATGCAATCTGCCACAAGGAGGCAGGATTGCTACATCTAAGTTCCTACTGGCCAAACCAGGAATTTCATGTTTTGAACGACCGTCTTTTTCTTTTAGAAAAAATTCAAACACACAAAAGTAGAATGGTACAATGAACCTCATGTACCCATAACTATGTTTTAAAAACGATCACTAGTTGGGGTTGTGGCTCAGTGGTAGAGTGCTTGCCTCGCACATGTGAGGCCCTGGGTTCGATCCTCAGCACCACATTAAAAAAAATAATAATAAAATAAATGTATTGTGTTCATCTACAACTAAAAAATGTAAAAAAAAAATCACTATTTTGCCAATCTTTCTCTTTGCTGTGCTGCTTGTGGAATATTTTAAAGTACATCCCAGGCCTCATCTCACTCCATGGATCCGCATCAGTGTGCTTGCTGCTCCCGGTGAGGACTCACTTCCACAGCACCATGAATTTAATCTACCTGTTCATCTTCAAATTTCTCAAAGTGTACCAAAGATTTTTTTTTTTTACTGTCAATTCACTAGAATCCAGATCCAAATGGCATTACGACATGTGTAAGTCTGTCAAGTCTACATTCTCTTTGTAATTTAGTGCCATGATAGTGTGGGAGAAACCAGGAGACTTGTCCTTCAGGAGGTCCCACCTTTAGAGTTTGCCTGATTGTGGTCTCTATCCCCCATATTTCTTCTGAACAGGTAATCAGATTTTGGCTTGATAGGCTTGGATTCTTTCATTTTTTAGGCAAGAATATTTCACAGAGACAACTACATCCCCAGCTAAGCAATTTAAAAATTGGTCAGTGCATTTGGGCAAATGTCAGCCTAAACTCTGCATTACAGTTTCCCTAGCATCATTTAAAGATCATTGCTTTGACTCATTATTTCATCACCTGCTTTTCTGATCCTATCATTTCTTCTGTGTTCATTAGTTGGAATTCTTATACAGAAAGTAACCTTTTCTTACCTACTATTTGTTTGCCTGGAATATATTAACAAACCAGAAAAGTAATTATTTGCCTTTGTGCTGGTTGTAACAAATGAATTGCTTTCCTTAAGTATAATTATAAATTAATGGATTTTTACAAGTATTGTGTGTTATAATCTACTGAAGCAATTCTTTTTCTCTTAGTGCTTAAATTTTTTCATCTTTGGTCAGTGGGGCCCCCTTGGTCTGGTTCCTTGGTCATGACAGTTTCCTGGCTTCCAGGCACAAGATGACCCAAATTCATCTTTCCTGCTCCAGAACTGGAATCTGACATTTATCAAAGACTTGACTTTGTTTTAATTTGTTTTTGTTTTTGTTTTAATTTTTTAAAACCTAGAAAATGGTTTTTAGAGACCAAATTTGTGCCTGGAGAGTGTTCATTACTACTGAGTTGGTCATTGTTTGTGGGCCTTTCCAGTAGAGCTGAAAAACACATTTTTTAAGAGAAAAATGCATATTTTATACTGCTATCTAATTCAGATATAAATTTACCTTAAGCCTCTTTTATACTGAAAACTTTTTCTCATATATTGAAAAATCATGGTTCCCAATGCTGTTAATATGATTATTTATTTGCTTTATCTCACAATATCATAGTTTCAAAATAGCAATATCATGGGCTGGGGTTGTAGCTCAGTGGTAGAGTGCTTGCCTCACGTGTGAGGAACTGGGTTCAATTCTCAGCACTACATATAAATAAAAAAATAAAAATCCATTGACAACTAAAAAATGTTTTTAAAATAGCAATATCAATATTACAACCAACAATAAAACTAACCAATACAATTGTATTTCTATGCTGTTTTAGTTGTTCTTGAACTACATCTTATTAGGGAGATAGAGTCAAAATACTTCTAAAGCCATGTTAAATGATTTCCTTGGTGTAGCTATGCCACCAATCT
>JAJEJO010005533.1:18046-45440 GCA_020662805.1 Glaucomys volans | reverse complement strand
AAAAAAAAAAAAAAAAAAAAAAAAAAAAAAAAAAAGTAGTGATTGAAAAAACTCCCCAGGGAGAAAAAACTACATGCAAAGGTATTAAAGCAAAAAGCATGAAGCACCTTAAGAACTGAAAGAAGATAGTAATTCTGTAGTGTACAAAGAACTATTTGAGAGGAGGCCAAAAGAGTCAGCAGAAGTCAGAGCATATAAGGTCCTGTAGCCCGTGTTAAAGAGTTTGGACTATATTTTGAAAGAACAAGGAAGCCATTGAAGGACTTCAGGCAAGAGAACCAATGGCTAATATCCCCCACCCCATGAAAATAAATAGGTCAGGTACAGTATTTCTGTAGCTATAAACTGGAGGCCCATAGCTGTTTTATAGCCTGGATACTAAAAATAGTTTTTTACATTTTTTAAGACTTATGAAAAAAAGGACAGGAAAGGAAGAAGACAGAGAATGCATGATGCTTACCAAGTGTAAAATATTTGCTCTCTGGCTTTTCTCTAAACCATTTGAATCCTGGGACTTTGCATTGTTGAACACCATTTAGGAAACCACCTGGTAAATAACAGTGTGATCTGTATCTTTCTGTTTGTTCATTTTCTGGGTCTCACTGGCAAACCCATGTAAAAGGGAAAACACATGCAAAAGAGGCATCTTCGGACCAATGCAATTGCTGGGGCTTGTCAGGAGGAGTATGGCGTGGTGTTCTGTGCGCCTGCTCCTTGGCCCAAATGACAAGAAGTATCAGTAGATTTAAATGGAAAGTTGTCAATTCATTCATTTTTTTTTTAATTTTTAGATGTTGATAGACCTTTATTTTATTCATTTATTTATATGTGGTGCTAAGAATTGAACCCAGTGCCTCACACATGCTAGGCAAGTACTCTACCACTGAGCCACAACCCCAGCCCCAATCCATTCATTCTTCAACAACTCCTTTAATTTTTTTTCTTAAACCCATAGGTCTGAAAAGGGCACCATGCAACAAATGTTTTTAAAGCACTATGGTCTTTTCACAAAATGATGAGCTAGGCGGTGGGTAGAGTTCAGCTCCATTGACACGTGCAAAAAATGTAAGCCATAGCTTTTCAAAATAAAGCTATGCTTAAAGTTTTGTGCTGGGTCCAGTGGCACATGCCTATAATCATGGGCTCAGGAGGCTGAGGCCGGAGGATCGCAAGTTCAAAGCCAGCCTCAGCAAAAGCAAAGTGCTAAGTAACCCAGTGAGACCCTGTCTCTAAATAAAATAGGGCTAGGGATGTGGTTCAGTGGTAAGTGCCCCTGAGTTCAATCCCCAGTACCAAAAATAAATAAATAAAAGTTTTGCCTCTTGGCTTAGTGATTTGGTATGTATTCATTAGGGACAAAGTAATCATTTGAAGTTTAAAACACATGAAATAAAGTATTCCTGACAGCCCAGCAAGGTGGCTCACACCTATAATCCCAGCTACTCCAGAAATGAGTCAGGAGGATTGAAAATTTAAGGGGATATAGCTCAGGGGTATAGTGCCTCTGGGTTCAATCCCTAGTATCACAAAAATAAATAAAAAGAAAAAAATCATGGAATTACCACTTAAAACTGAAGACTTGGAAAACCAGGGGGTGAAACCCAGTGTGGTAGAGCACTTACCTGGCGTGCATGAGGCCCTGGGTTCAATGCCCAGCATTGAAAACAACAAAAATGGAGACTCACTTAACCTTGGAATCAGTTATTCTTTTTCTGTAATTAAATTATATAACCTGTTAAATTATTGTGATCCATTTTTCCCCTTATAGCTTGTAGAGACTTCATTAAAAGGAGAAATCGCCTTTGATCCCAGAAGCGCCTATTATTTGTGGTTTGTGATGGATTTTTGTGACGGAGGAGATATGAATGAGTATCTGTTGTCCAGGAAACCCAATCGGAAAACTAACACCAGCTTCATGCTTCAGCTGAGCAGTGCCCTGGCTTTCTTGCATAAAAACCAGATCATCCACCGGGATCTGAAGCCAGACAACATCCTGATTTCTCAAAGCAGGTTGGATACCAGTGACTTGGAACCCACATTGAAAGTGGCCGATTTTGGTCTAAGTAAAGTTTGTTCAGCCTCTGGGCAGAACCCAGAAGAACCTGTCAGCGTAAACAAGTGTTTCCTTTCCACGGCATGTGGAACAGATTTCTACATGGCTCCTGAAGTATGGGAAGGACACTACACAGCAAAAGCTGACATCTTTGCTCTGGGGATTATCATCTGGGCCATGCTGGAAAGGATCACATTCATAGACACAGAGACAAAGAAAGAACTCTTGGGGAGTTATGTAAAACAAGGAACTGAAATTGTGCCAGTTGGGGAGGCACTTTTGGAAAATCCCAAAATGGAACTTCTAATTCCTGTGAAGAAAAAGTCTATGAATGGGCGAATGAAACAACTGATTAAAGAAATGCTGGCCGCAAACCCTCAGGATCGTCCAGATGCTTTTGAACTAGAACTCAGATTAGTACAAATTGCATTTAAAGATAGCAGCTGGGAAACGTGACATATTATTTGCAAATATCTTGGATGATATGCTGCTTCTGATTTAACAGTGATGCAACATTATGTGGCTGATAAAGAATACAAAAAGCTAAACTCCACCTTCTAAGGGTTCAGATTTTATTGTGGGATTTTTTTTTCTTCTCATTTTTCTTCGTTCAAGCTGACCATTTCATTAGTACGTTTTAAATGTGTATTACCAATGTGGGTGTAAACTTTTTTTTTTTTTTTAAATGGTCATTAGTAGAAGTTTGGCAGGAAAATTCCCTAAGAGCCAAGAAGAGAAGAGTCCAGTTTTTTGGAAATATGTCTCTAAGTATTTTAGACATTCCTTGTCAGTATTAGGCATTTCCATGGAAAAAGAGGTTTGCATGCTGGTAATGCAACCTTTGAAGCTTTGTAAAGGAAACATATATGTATATATTTATGTATATGTAAGTATGTGAATGTGTGCATTTTGCATTCCAATTGAAGAAAATGCCACTTCTGTTTAAATTATTTGATAGAGGTTTGGGTTTTTGAGATTTGCTGGTGAAATCAGTGATGAAAAATAAACAAACCTTCCCTCATCTTCTTCCCCTGTCCCTCCCTCTAATGAGATCTTACTGGTTTTTTTTTTTTTTTTATTATTATTTTTATAATGTCATATAGCTTTTTTTGAAGGCATCATTTTGGAGGGTCTAAAATTACTGATTAAACATAATTGAAATTAAGCAATCCAAAGCTGCTGAAGTATGTCTGAGCTCTCCAGGGCCCTGTAGCTCTCAGAGATGAATTAGTCACACAATCATATGGTAGCAGGTCAGCAAGGACATTGATGATTCAGTCCTACCTTCTTTAGGTAACTGAGCATTCATTTAACTAATTAAACCACTGCATTGGGACAGGTCTACCCTGGAGAATCTACAGTCTCCTATAAATCTGAACACAGGATTCTTTAGTTTCTGAAAAGTTGCTATAAATGAACAGTAATACTTGATATATTAATTTTTGTTTTGAAGACTTTGTCTAAGCCTCAGTATAAAGTGGAAGAAACCAAACCTCACATTGCCTACCCTGACACAGTCTCTTATTGAATCACTGGAGTTCCTTTAATTTTTGGCACTGATGCTATTTTCTCCTATCTCATTTGAGAGAGTAGTGGTAGTATTGATAAATGTCTTAAATATTGGCCATCTTTTTCTAAAGTGGGAAATAATACATGTACATTTTGGCAAATGGATAAAATCCTGTGGCATCAACTACTCTTCAAGTAGAAAGTTATTGATTTTATATAATCAGTTGGTATGGTCTGTGTCAACCAAGAGACCATTATTCTTGGAAGTTAGTCTAATTTTAAATGTATGGCTGTCTCCAGTTTGTTTTCCTGTAAATGCAGATAGTTAAAATCTAAGGAAAGAATGCTTTCCTAAGACAACATTAGCCTTGAAGGTTAAATAGACTTTACTTTGTGTCTAAGTTAATCTTTATAAAGCACTAGAATCTAAAAACCAAGCAAAATAGTATTAGATATTGAAATTATCAATAGTTTGCAAAGCCTTCTAAGCTTTTTTGAACGTCCATAACTTTTACAATTCTGCCATCATAATTTTCCCCATTTTAAATGTGTTCTGAGGGTAAATGAAGGTAAACCATCACAAAAAAATAGAGTATATAAAATTCTAAACTTGTTACTTAATCTGGAGGTTTCAAATTTGGACCGAAAGGAGGTATTATAAAAATGCCTCTAAAAGGATGAAAAAAAATTACATACCTTTAACATCACTTTCAAGCTATTATGTATAAGAATCCTTTTGGAAATTTGAGGTGAAAATACACTGGAACTTCGCAGTAATTGACCCTCTGCATCACCAAATTAGTTTAACACAGATGTGACCAAGGGGATTGAAAAATTGGAAATAAGAAAAAGTATCATTATAATGTCTTGTCCCTAATGTGGCACTTCAACAGATTAATAGGTAATACTACGCCAGCGCTTCATTTACTTTTCAAGTATCTATTGCTTGGAGCCACAGTTTCCTAAGTGTAGTTAGTTTTTTGTTCCTGCCTCATTTAAAATAGCTGATTTTTTTTTTTTTTTTTTTTTGGATATGTGGTGCTGGGTCTAACCCAAGGCCTCGAGCATGCTATGCAAGAGCTTTACCACTGAGCTACATCCCCAACCCCAATTATAATTTTTTTGAAAGATTTTACCTATGAAGTAAAATTCTTTCACTGGGGGTAAAGGTGTGAGGTGATAAGGAAGTTTCTTCTGGAATTTTCTCAAGTTTTTATATTCTAAAATAGCCTATGATACCAACCAAAATGGTAGTAAATTCTTCGTCTTTGTTCTTTCAGTCAGAGGTATTTATTAAGTACCTACTGTGTGCTCAGCACTAAAAGTTAATTGATAAAGTGATAGTTTAAAAAATGGCTTTTAGCCACAGGCCTTTTCCAGCAAAGAGTTAAGAAAAGATGATGAGTGATGTTTGACAATTCCTGGAAATTTGCTAGAGGAAAAAATGAAGTCAAGAATTTGTGCACAGTGCCTTGCCCATAATAGGTACTCAATAAACAAATATTCCTCATAGAGTCTCTTGCCATGGTTTATAGTGTTTTATGAAATTTGTCTTAATTGAAAAAAGACCAAATATTTCAAATAAGCTTATAGGCAGCTGTGTCCAGTTAAAATATAGGGTTGTACAGTTAGTTCCTAGAATGTTATTTTGCACTAGTCGTCACTTAGAAAGATGGGATTCCTGTAGATTTTTGGTGCTAAGGGATACTTTGTCATGACGATGAAGTAAGTATTAAGTGTCAGATAAATAGCACAGAATAGTTCTTTCTGCTGGTCTGTTTTTTTCTTTGTTGTTGTTTTTAATTGTAAAATGTTATCAATCAAACTATTGTAGCAGCTACAAAATAATTCACCAGCATGACAAAATGGTCAAAAAATAAGTCATCAGCACTTCAGAAATGAAAGCAACTTTTGAAATTTTCTTTTAAAATTGTCAAATATATTTTATGAAGAATTTATAAAAGGGGGGAAATGATTGTAATTTATTGTTCATGACAGTTTTTTTTTTTAATAAAGTGAGTTTCAACAAAAAACCTGAAAATTCTCCATTGCTGCTTTGGTGGCTCTGTGAGTAGTGCTGTAGTGCTTTATTTCATGAGCATAAAAAAGAGGGTGTAAAACTTGAGACAGTGAATTTTCAGGCTTACCTATTAAATAATATTCTCTGAAATAGAAGTTCTTGCTGAGGAAAAAATGAATTATAGGAATTTAAGCATTTCAAGTTCTCTAAAATTTGCTAACTTGCTGTATTTGCTTTGTATACAGGAAAAATGTGTACTGCTTGAGATAATGTTTTTTCATTTATCCTTCTATTTCAGCTGAGTATGCATCCTAGACCCAATGATGTGTATTAAATGTGCTAAGGATACAATGTGTCGATCAATAATGAGGCCAAGGTTTCTTTTCTATGAAGAAGTCAGTCCTCTGTGGTCCACCTTTTTTTTTCTTTATATGTTTTATTATGTATGCCTGAGGTTACAGCGTGGTCAAAGGATTAGGAAAGTAGGCATCAGGAATTGCTGTACCTGTCACTGCCCCTGCTCCTGGTCTAGCCTTTGTAAACAGGCGCTGTTTGCTTTCTACCTAGAGATTAAATTTTTTAAAAATTGAATCTTAAACTCTACATACTGTAGTCACTAGCACTTTTGTAATTCTTTACAGTTTACCAAGCGCCTTCACATGGTCTTTGCATCTTTTCATATCATATCTTACTTAAAATAGGGGCTGATTTCTTAGTGAAGAAATAAACTAATAACACCAGTGTCTGAAGTAGTGATAATGGTTTTACCCTAGGACAGGGTTTTAGCGCCTAATCTCTGACTCCAGTTGGAGTTTTCTCTGACAACAAAGCTTTATCTTCCTTACTGAAATAACCCTTTCTTGTTTTGGTTTTTTCTTTAAATTCAAATGTTGCTCTTTTGGCCCGCCAATCATAGCCACCCCCTAAAGTGCAGTGTAATGACAGACAGACGGTTTGTGGTTAGATAATAACTCCTACTTGAGAAAACCTACCAGGAGGCCCCACCTCTAGAAGGCAAAGTGCGTCCTTTTAAAGACAGTACTTTCACCTTTGCAATGAGTTTTCATTGGCTAAAAGGGAATTGTTAAAAAAAAAAAAAAAAAGGCCTGGGCTTTTGACTTCACTCTTTCATTTCCTGTTCACCCTGGTATTTCAAGCTTAGCTTGTTTGGAGAAGTTAGGCAACTTGATACTGCAAAATCCATCCTGGTCTAGTGTCAAAAGCACAGGATTTGGTGTAGCAAATCTGATGTTGAATACTAGCTTTTGCAAATACTTTCATAATTAATGTGTGTCATTGGGCAAGTCACTTCATTTCGAGACTCAGTTCTTATATCTGCAAAATGGAAATGGTGATATTTACACTTCAGAGTGTTTATAAGGGTCAGACAGTAAACATGAAGTGCCTAACATAACACTGGCACGTTAAGTTCTCAGATGGTAGCCATTGTTTCTGTATTCTGATTTTGATATGATGAATGAATAGATTCCCCATTAGGCAGTCTTCAGTTGCAGCTTTGATTCTCTTCCCCTTTGAAAGAGTCAGATGCAGGACTACCTACTCTCCTCAGGAAAATGTTCACCTATGATTTTAGGGGATTTATGGATCTTGGAAGTGTGCATGGCTCCACTGGGTACCTCCGTGCCAGAGCTCCAAAGTCAAAAGGGGCCATTTGTGAGGAGATTCTAGAGAACCTATAGTTTTTTGATCTGGGTGCTGGTTAGACTGGTGTGTTACTTTGTGCAAATTCTTAATTATTTTTTCATTTTTGTGGTATTGGAGATAGAACCAGGGCTTTATGCATGCTAGACAGCTACACCTCCACTGCTTCTTTTTTTCTTCTTTTTTTTTTTTTCTTTTGGCTGTGCTGGGGATTGAACCCAGGGCCTTGTGCTTGCAAGGCAAGCACTGTACCAACTGAGCTATATCCCCAGCCCTACACGCCTACTAAGAAGTGGAACCAGGGGTTGAACTCAGGGACACTTGGCCACTGAGTCACATCCCCAGCCCTATTTTGTATTTTATTTAGAGACAGGGTCTCACTGAGTTGCTTAGGGCCTCGCTAAATTGCTGAGGCTGGCTTTGAACTCGTGATCCTCCTGACTCAGCCTCCCAAGTCGCTTGGATTACAGGCGTGCGCCACCACGCCCCACGCCACTGCTTTTTTTAAAGAAAACTTTTATTAAAGTATAACATACCTGGTGAAAGAGATTAAAATGTTAAATGTTGACCTGGGGGTATAGCTCAGAGGTAGAGCACTTGCCTAGCAGGTGCATGAGAGGCCCTGAGTTCAGTCCTCAACACCCACAAAAACAAAAACAAAATGCACACTGGGTACTCTGGGAATAACTGCTGCCAGAGGCAGAAGGAAAGAGCATAGACTTTGGAATCAGACCCTTTGCCTTTCTAAAACTGGCTGTGTGACTTTCAGGAGTTCGCTAGCCTCGGAATCCAGTTCCCTGCAAGAGGTAACACCTGCCTCCGAGCACTAAGAAGCTCTGCAAGGCCAGATGTGGTGGCTCATGCCTGTAATCCCAGCAGCTCTGGAGGCTGAGGCAGGAGGATCACAAGTTCAAAGCCAGCCTCAGCAACAACTTGGTGAGACACTGTCTCAAAAGAAAAAATAAATAAATAAAAGGCTGGGGATGTGTCAATACCAAAAAAAAAAAAAGGAGTTGATATGTGTAGGATCACGTGGCAAGATCAACAAACGCCACCACTCTGCTCCCTGAGGAGCACTGGTGGGAAGTGACTCAGCTGCCCTTATTGCCAATTTGCACCGCTGACAGCAGATTTCTTTATTTTCTTTTTTATTTCATTTAGTTTACTTTTTTTTTTTTTGAACCAGGGATTTTTGCCCCAGTTATTAGAGCAATGTCTTCTTCTGTACTATAATGTCCTGCCTGTCACCTTGCCTTACAGCCCTCATAATTCAAATAACAATCTCCTAAACCCAGTTTTCTTTCTCTTTCCACTTGCTGATCTCTTGATTGGTGCTAATTCAGGATGTCTGCTGTCTCTGACATAGATTCCCAGGCCTGAAAATTAAGAGAGTCTTACTTAATAAGTACCAAATGCTAGAACACACGTCATTTCCTAGCTTCAGGTCAGAGGCAGGGAATGTTGACTCCTGTGATTTCAGAGGTGACAGGAGAGCACAGTTGCCAGTAGGAGGAGAGCAAGGTAACTAAATCACTGAACCTCTGAAACCAAGAATCAGGCTGCAGTGGTTCTGAGCTTCTCCGCACGATGGAACATTAACCTTGGCAAGGTAAAAACAAAAACCAAAGCCCCGATGACTTTTGCTCCTGGTCCTTGATTAACAGTCCTAGATTTCTCTTTCTGCTTCATGCGACTGAAACATTAAACACTGCACAACTACAGTGCACGCAGTGATCCCTAGGAGCATCAAGAGAGGTGAGCCCCACCGTACCCCAGCTGACTTCCTGGAGAGATCTTAGTCCCGCACAGCAGAGGAGTACCTCAAGAGTCTGGATGTGTCCCTGTGTTGAGAAGACAGAGCTCAGGGAGACCCAGTGAGGCAGAATTCACGGGACAGAATATCAGAACACAGCCGGCCAAGGTGGCGCACGCCTGTAATCCCAGTGACCCAGGAGGCTGGGGCAGGAGGATCGCCAGTTCAAAGCTAGTCTCAGCAACTTAGCGAGGCCCTAAGCAACTCAGTGAGACCCTGTCTCTAAATAAAATACAAAATCAGGCTGGGGATGTGGCTCAGTGGCTGAGTGCCCCCGAGGTCAATCCCTGGTTCAAAAAAAAAAAAGAATATCAGAACAGAGAGTGAGACAAATGAAACTCCAGACATCTGCAATCTGCAAGAAATTTTCTTCAGGGTTATCAGCCGAGTGCTGACCGTACAGGCCTAGGAGGAAACCACCTGACCTGAGAGCAAGAACAATCTCACGGAAGTATTAGAAAGAATAATCCTCAGAGCTCACACAGGGCCGAGAACCACTGATCCCTCCAACAGCCAGACCGGAGAGCCCTTCTAACCCACCAGGGCATCACAGGACGGTATTCCCTCAGTGGTGAGGCCAAGGTGAAAGGCTTAAAAAAAAGAAAATGACCAAAGACTCTTCTGCCTAACAAAGCTTGAACACAAGTCTTGAAAAATAGATGTTTTGTAAAGTAGCCTCATGTGCCAGAATGTGTTAGTCAGCTTTCTATCCCTGTGACAAAACAGCTAAGATAATGAACGTATTCTGGCTCACAGTTTTGAAGGTTCGAGTCCAAAATCCACTGGCTCCACTGTTTTGGGCCTGTGACAGCACATCATGGGGGAAGTGCCTGGTGGCACTTACATCACCAGCCAGAGAGCAAAGGAGGAGGAAGGGTTCAGGCCCCTACTATCCTTGGTACTGGGCACACCCCCAATAACTTAAGGACCTCCAACAAGGCACCTTCTGGAAGGTTCCACCACCTCCCAATAGCTAAGCTGGGGACCAAGCATTTAACACATGACCTTCAGGGGACATTCAAGATCCACATGAGAGCACTGAAGGAAGCCTGAAAACATCTACAGGAATACCGAAATTCCAGTTCTCAGTAATATGAAATTCACAATGTCTGCCATCCAGTTAAAAAATGTTCGGCCAGATTTCCAGTCTCCTAACCAGCAAGTAAGAAGCTTCAAAGGTGCCATTCCATCCTAACAACAAGTAAAAAACCAAACAAACTGAAAAAAAAATCCAAAACTCAGATCTGTCAGAGGAGCAAGGTCCCAGGAAAAACTGCTGCTTCTGAAATTGAAGAGAAGGACAGGCAGATGGATACACAGAATCACAAATACCCAGCTCCAGCCCACTCTCACATCCTGATCTATGTGTGGGGGGAAAAATCTAGAAGCACTGGTGAAGTTCACAGGACAGGGGCACAGGCTCACCCAGAGCCTTAGGACTGCTTACAATGTAGCAGCACTAACCCCATATTGAAAAAGTTTGTTAACCCTAAAACATAGAGGCTTGCTAAAACTTACTACTAGCTCACCCATAATGTCACAGGACACAGAACAGACTCCAACATAGCCTTTAAGTGACCTGCATTCTTAAATGCAAGTGGCAGGAAGCATCTGGTCTGTTAATGTTTAGCTTTAGATGGCTGCTGAACTAATGAGGAACTGTTTGAGTTACAGAAACCTCGGGAAGTCCCAGAAGCAACAACCGGAGACAGTAGACCCTCACCATGCCTGTGATTGCAATTCAAAAGGAATTGAGTCAGATACAGTGTCACATACCTGTAATACTAGCAACTCAGGAGGCTGAGGCAGGAGGACCACAAGTTCCAGTCTAGTCTCAGCAATTTAGCAAGATCCTGTCTCAAAATAAAAAATAAAGAGCTGGGGACGTAGCTCAGTGGTAGAGTGCTTGCCTACGTATGCATAAGCCCTAGGTTCAATTCCTAGCACCATTAAACAAATAAATAATGAAGAGGGGTTTTAGTGGGCTTATTAGTAGAGTGGATATTTCTGAAGAAAGAAAAACCCAAGTTTGAAACTTCCAAAACTGAAAATTTAGGAGAAAAAAAAGTCTAAAAATAAAGATCAGAATGCCCAAGATTTGTGGGACAACCACAAAAACTGTAACATGCATGTAATGGGGATGTCAGAAAGACAGAAGCAAACAGAAGCAATATATTGAAGCAATATTTGAAATAATAATGATGAAAATTTCTCCAAATTAATGTCAGATATCAAAGAGCAGATCCAGAAGTTCAAATAACACCAAGCAGGATAAATGAAAAAAGGAAGTCAGCACACCTATGTAGAAGCATTTTATATTAGGACTTCGGGAAATTAAAAATGTTTTTTAAAGATGTTTTAAAAGAAGCCAGAGGAAAATAACATGTTTCCTTGAGGATCAAAGACAAAAATTACATTTGATCCAGGCGTGGTGGCACATGCCTATAATCCCAGTAACTTGGGAGGCTGAGGCAGGAGGATCATGAGTTCAAAGCCAGCCTCAGCAACTTAGCAAAGCCCTGTCTCTAAATAAAATACAGTAAAGTGCTGGGGATATGGCTCAGTGGTTAAGTGCCCCTGAGTTTAATCCCCAGTACCAAAACAACAACAAATAATAATAAAAATAAAATAAAAATAAGAACAACTTTCTTCTATAAACAAAAGATGACTAAACCTGTTGCCCATAGACCTGCTTTGCAAGAAATATTAAAAGAAGTTCTTCAGAGAGAAAGAAGATGATACAGATCAGAAATTGAGATCCACATAAAGAAAGGAAGAACACAGGAGTGAATAAGTGAAGGTATGATAAAAATTTTTATTGTTCTTATTCTTCTCTTTCTCTCTTTCTCTCTCTCTCCCTCCCTCCCTCCCTTCCTTCCTTCCTTCCTTCCTTCCTTCCTTCCTTCCTTCCTTCCTTCCTTTCTTCCTTCCTTCTTTCCTTTCTTTCTTCCTTTTTTCTTCCTTCCTTCCTTCCTTCCTTCCTTCCTTTCTTTCTTTCTTTCTTTCTTTCTTTCTTTCTTTCTTTCTTTCTTTCTTTCTTTCTTCTTTCTTTTTGCAGGGTCTCACTATATTGCCACACTGGGCTCAAACTCACCAACCTCCAGCCTCAGCCTCCCAACTAGCTGGAATTACAGGTGTGCATCACCAAGCCTGACTCTTTCTTATTCTGATTTGATATAGAGGATAACAATTTCAACTTTATATGCTTATGTGTAAGTGAAACTGTGACAGCAACAATACAAGAGACAGGAGGGAAAATCGGGAATATTTTGCTATTATAAGATACTTCCACTATCCATAAAGCAGCATAGTATTATTTGAAAGTAGACTTGGATTAGTTGTAAATGTATATTGTAAACTCCAGGGTATTAAAAAAGGTAAAGGGCTGGGGATATGGCTCCCTTGGTAGAGTGCTTGCCTCACCTGCACAAAGTCCTGGGTTCAATCCCCCAAACCATTAAGAAAAAAAAAAGGTAAAAAAAACTGAGCCAGACAGGCAGAGTAAAGTTGATCACACGTAGTTTTGTGTTTGCCTTCTATATTACCTCTGAGGTACTGGAAATCAGAATTTTGTTGTGCAGTGTATATTAAATATGCCTATATTTAATGTTTTCCCTTAGGATGGGAGAAGGTGAATATATGCATCCGGCTTTGTTTTATTTGCCATGAGATTTGAACAGAACAGCTCCATTCACGCAAATGGTAAGAAATGAGAAACTTGTCAGGATAATCATTAGTCGGAGTTTCTGGGCAACATCATTACACATTGTGGATACATACACTTGTACTTTTTTTTTTTTTTTTTTTTTGCGGTGCTGGGGATTGAACCCAGGGCCTTGTGCTTGCGAGGCAGGCACTCTACCAACTGAGCTACATCCCCAGCCCCCCACATGTACTTTTTTTTAACTTGTTGATTTAGATGTCGTGGTCCAGACTTAGATTTTAAGAATCCATTATTAAAAATTATGGAGAATGAGGAGCTGGGGTTGTGGCTCAGTGATAGAGCGCCTGCCTAGCATGTGTGAAGCACTGGGTTCAATTCTCAGCACCACATATAAATAAATAAAATAAAGGTCACCGACAACTAAAAAAAATTTTAAAACATAAAAAATAAAAATTATGGAGAATTTAAAGACCTGACTTTACAAAAAAAAAAAAAAAAAAAAAGGAGGCAGGAGGGAGTGAATGACTATGCTTCTAAAAGTTTCATGTGGGGAATTACAAGTACGTGTGTATTTGTCCCTTGCTAAGAAGGAGGTATACCATTTTTAAATTTTTATATGTTTTAGTTGTTGAAAGATCTTTCTTTTATTTACTTATATGTGGTGCTGAGGATCAAATGCAGTGCCTCACACATGCTAGGCAAGCGCTCTGCCACTGAGCTACAACCCCAGGCCAAGGATTCCATTTTTTATGTCTATTTGTTCCAAGCGTCTTTTCGTAAGAGAAGAATGAACAATAAGGCTGATCTAAAAAAAACAAAACCAAAAAAAAAAAAAGGGTGAGGCTGGGGCTATGAGTCAGTGGTAGAGCATTTGCCTAGCACACATAAGGCCCTGGGTTCAATCCTCAGCACTGCACACCCATAAAAGATAAAAAATAAAAATAAGAAACATAATTGGATATGCTGAGAAAGGAGGAGAAATGCTCAATTTCAAACAAAATGCTCAATTAAACCACAAAAGGCAGGAAAAGTATGGAAGATAAAAATAGGAACAAAGAGCAAGGGCATGAATGAATAACAGTATTGGTATGATAGTATCGGTATGGTCAAACAATGTCGATAATCACTTTAAACATCAATGGTCTATGTACATCAATAAAAACAGATTGTTGGAGCTGGTGTTGTGGTTCAGTGGTAGAGCACTTGCCTCACATGCGTGGGGCACTGGGTTCAATTCTCAGCACCACATAAATAAACTAAATAAAATAAAGTTATCATGTCTATCTACAAGTGAAAAAATTTTTTTTTTAATTTTAAAAAAGAGATTGCCAGCCAGGTGTGGTGGCACACGCCTGTAATCCAAGCGACTTGGGAGGCTGAGTCAGGAGGATTTCGAGTTCAAAGCCAGCCTCAGCAACTTAGCAAGGCCCTAAGCAACTCAGTGAGACCCTGTCTCTAAATAAAATACAAAAATAGGGCTGGGGGTGTGGCTCAGTGGTGGAGTGCCCCTGGGTTCAATCCCTGGTTCCAAAAAAAAAAAAAATTAAAAAAAAATTATGGTGGGGGCAGGCACGGTGGCACATGCCTGTAATCCCAGTGACGCAGGAGGATCACGAGTTCAAAGCCAGCCTCAGCAATTTAGTGAGGCCCTAAGCAACTCAGTGAGACCCTGTCTCTAAATAAAACACAAAATAGGGCTGGAGATATGGCTCAGTGGCCAAATGTCCCTGAGTTCAACACCCAGTTCCAAAAATAAAAAAAAAAATTATGGTGGGGCTGGGGATATAGCTCAGTTGGTAGAGTGCCTGCCTCGCAAGCACAAGGCCGTGGGTTCAATCCCCAGCACTGCCACCCGCCCCCCCAAAAAATGATGGAGATATAAAGGCTTCTTCAGATCTAAAGTGAAAGAATTCATCACTAGCAGACCAGGACTATAAGAACGGTTTAAAGAAGTCTTCAGGAGAACAAAATGATAACAAATAGGTCTGGGTCTATGCAAGGGATGAAAACCATCAGAAATAGTAAACACGTATAAATGTAGAAGACTTAATCTCTTTGAGAGGGGAAAACAATGTAATATATTGTGAGGTTTATAACATGCAGAATTTTGGATGTGGTGACAAGGAACAGAAGGCCAGGAGGGTACAGGTAAAAGAAGTTTGCTGTGGTCCAGTTCTTACACTGCATGTGGAATGGCACACTATTATTTGAAGTAGACGATGCATTAAAAATATGTACTCTAAGGGGCTGGGGATGTAGCTCAGTTGGTAGAGTGCTTGCCTTGCAAGCATAAGGCCCTGGGTTCAATCCCCCACACCGCATAAAGAAAAAAAAAATATGTACTCTAAACCCTAAAGCAACTATCAGAACAAAACAAAAAACAGAGATAAAGCTAATAAGCCAATGAAGGAGATAAAAAGAATCATAAAAAAAGCTCCACCCAAGGTTGGAGGTTTCACTCAGTGGTGAAGTTCTTGTTTAGCATGCTTAAGACCCTGGGTGTGATCACCAGCACAGAAAAAAAGAAAAAAGAAATCTAAAAAATAAAAAACCAAAAAACTCAATGTAAAAGAAAGCGGAAAAGAGGATAGAGAGAAAAAAGATGGGAGACAACAACACGGGTGCTTTAACAACATGGTTTATGGGGGAGGCTTTGGAACACACTTTATGGAGAAACTGGACACTCAGGTCGGCCATGTGTGGGACTTCCCCAGTGACAACTCTGGACACCAAGAAGCCAGTGAGCTTCCCTGGTTGCCAGTACTCCAGCATTTGTCACACTTCAGCACCAGGAGGCCAACACGTCCTTGGGAAGGATGGAAACTGCGTTTAGAATCCTCCCAGATTTTATACCCTGTCTTCCCTTGGCTACTTCTAATCTGCAGCCTTTTACGATCATAAAACTATAGTTGTAATTATAGCACTTTCTTAAGTTCTGTGAGACCTTCTAGCAAATTATTGAACCCAAGGGTGGTCACAGGAATGCCTGCATTTGGAGCTAGCAGGTCTGAGGAGAGGGGGCTCTAGGATCCCTCTACTGCCCACTGGTGTCTGAAGGGAGGGCAGCCTGGGCAGGGCCTTTCCCTCACACTGGGCAGTTTGCTTAAATTCCCTTATAACTCTTCAGCAACAAAAAGGAGCAAATAATGATAAGTGTAGCATACGGATGAATGTTTAATGACATTGTAAAATAGTCTGGAACTCCCAAAAGTACATTCTGTATGGCTACATTCATATAACATTCTAGAACTAACAGGACAAAGCAGATCACTGGTTGCCGGACGGGAAGTGGCTGGATGGATTCTCAAGGGTGGAACCCTTTTGGGGGATGTAGAAATGTTACCTGGCTTCATACACATCACAACTCACCACCAAACTATATGCCTTAAATATGTGCATTTTGGGCTGGGGATGTAGCTCAGTTGGTAGAGTGCCTGCCTCGCAAGCACAAGGCCGTGGGTTCAATTCCCAGCACAGCAAATAAATAAATATGTGCATTTTGTTTTATATTGATTACACTCTAATAAAGCTATTTTAATTTTTTTTTTAAACTGAAGTCAGCATGCTCATTCACCCCTGTAATTCCAGCGACTTGGGAAGTGGAGGCAGGAGTTTCCCAGTTCAAAGGCAGCCTGGGCAACTTAACAAGACCCTGCCTCAAAACAAACAAACAAACAAACAAAAAGGCTGGGGATGTAGTTCCATGGTAGAGTGGCAGAGTGGTAGAACCGATGCCCAGGTTCCGTGTCATATTGATTTAACAAGAATTTCAGTAGGTGGAGCCCTTGCATTAATATTTTTGAAATATTAGTGATTCTAAAGTGAAAACAGGGTAAAATACTGTGTTTGAAACAGGGTTAGTCAGATAGTGGGACAAGTAGGAAAATTAAAAACATGGTCTCTTTAAAATTTGCTTACCTCTAACCAAGTAGTAGCAGAGGCCCCTCTGTAGCAACCCACCCCAAACTCCAAGCCCTGTCTCCACCCTCAGACTCTAGCCCTGTTAGAACTTAGCCATGCTTCTTGGAAACCTAAAGGAGAGGCAAAGCAACAGAGGCTCTAGGGTGTTCGATTCTAGGGCAGGATTTCCCAGGCTGGCATCCCAGGGGGACCCCAGGACTGTCAGCAGGCCTGCTAAAATTGTAAGCAGAAGCTTCTGAGTTATGTTCATTTTTCCATGGAGAAGGTCCACAGCTTTTAGTGGATATTTAAAGAGGTCCAAATACCTAAAAACCACCTCAGGAAACAAAGGAGTCATTTGTATGAGCACTCTGGGTGCAGGGAAGGGGGCTGGTGTTGAAATGAAGGAACATCAAAGGGACTGGGAAGCTCAGTCCCAGATCAGCCCCAGGCAGCCTGGGGTTTATTCTTTGCTTTCTGGGAGGTAACTTTTCTTGCCTATGTCTGCAAGTCAGAACACAACTACCTGAGTCTGTGCGGCTACGGGGCCCTCTCCAGCTGGCTCACAGCCTGGTCCAGAGTCTTGTTCTTGGTCTGCTGTTCTACTTCAGTGGGAAGGATTCCCTGATGATGTGGAGAGATAGGTGGGTCCCTCAGCACTTGGCTATAATCACATGTAATCACATCGACATGAGCCTACAGTGTCAGATCCTTGGCTCTTCTAGTCTTCCCCCAAAGAATATCATGCCTGGGAGTTATAGAGGGCTATGGAGAAGAATACATTCTTTGGGGCTAATTACAAGTTTATCTAGTCCTCACTTTTAGCCTAGGCCCAGTCCTTAGCAGGCTTCTCCAAGATGGGAAGACGAAGATGGGGACCCCAGAGGGTTAAAACAGCACAAAAGCTAATGTAAAATAAAACCTGGCATTCAGGAGGGAGGATCAATGAAAGCTTTCTGTATCAACTCCAGCCCTGGAAAGAGGAAAAATTAAATCTCCTTTAAGAAGTCATAATTTAGCCGGGCGCAGTGGTGCACTCCTGTAATCCCAGCACTTGGGAGGCTGAGGCAGGAGGATCTCGAGTTCAAAGCCAGCCTTAGCGAGGCCCTAAGCAACTCAGTGAGACCCTGTCTCTAAATAAAATACAAAAATAGGGCTGGGGATGTGGCTCAGTGGTGGAGTGCCCCTGGGTTCAATCCCTAGTACCAAAAAAAAAAAAAAAAAAAAAAAAAAGTCATAATTTGCTGAGTGTGATGGTGCAAGCCTGCAACCCCAGAGTCTCAGGAGGCCGAGACAGGAGGATCACAAGTTCAAGGTCAACCTCAGCAATTTAGTGAAGCCCAAGCAATTTAGTGAGACCCTGTCTCAAAATAAAATGAAAATAAGAAAGGCTGGGGATGTTGCTCAGTGGTAAAGTGTCCTGGGTATTCCTAGTACACTCCACCCCCTGCAAAATTCATAGTTTACCAGTCAGGCACAGTGGTCCACATCTGTAATCCCATACTAGCAAAAAGCACTATACAGATTTAATGCAATTCCTATTAAGGTTCTGTTGATGTTCTTTATAGAAATAGAAAAAGCAATCATGGAATTCATTTGGAAAAATAAGAGGCCCAGGATAGCCAAAGCAATCCTCAGCAAGAAAAGTTAAGCAGGAGGCATCACAATACCAGAACTTAAATTATACTAGAGCTATAGTAACAAAAACAGCATGGTGTTGGCACCAAAATAGACATGAAGACCAATGGTACAGAATAGAAGACACAGAGACAAACCCACATAAATACAGTTATCTCATACTAGACAAAGGCACCATAAACATACGTTGGAGAAACATACATGTCGGCTTAGGAACCGATTTCCTCAACAAGACTTTGAAAGCACAAGAAGTAAAATCAAGAATCAATAAATGGGATTGTATCAAACTAAAAAGCTTCTTCACAGCGAAGGGAACAAACAAGAACATAAAGAGAGAGCCAACGGAATGGGAGAACATCTTTTCCACCTACACCTCGGATAGAGCACTAATCTCCAGGATATATAAAGAACTCAAAAAACTTAACATCAAAAAACAAATAATCAATAAATAGGCAAAGGAACTGAGCAGACGCTTTACAGAAGAAGAAATATGAATGGTCAACAAATATATGAAAAAAAATGTTCAACATCACTAGCAATTAGAAAAATGAAAATTAAAACTACACTTGGATTTCATCTCACTTCAGTCAGAATGGCAATTATCAATAATAAAAGTAACAATAAATGTTGGTGAGGATGTGAGGAAAAACAGCCACTCATACATTGCTGGTGGGATTGCAAATTGGTGCAACCACTCTGGAAAGCAGTATAGAGATTCCTAAGAAAATTTGGAACAGAAACACCATTTGACCCAGTTATCCTACTCCTCAGTATATACCCAAAGGACTTAAAATCATCATACTACAGTGACGCAGCCACATCAATGTTTATAGCAGCTCAATTCACAGTAGCTAAGTTATGGAACCAGCCTTCAACAGATGTCCTTCAACAGATGAACGAATAAAGAAAATGTGGTACATATGCAAAATAGAATATTACTCAACCATAAAGAAGAATGAAATTATGGCATTTGCAGGTAAATGGATGGAACTGGAGGCTATCATGCTAAGTGAAATAAGCCAATATCCCCAAAAAAAGGCTGAATATTTTCTCTGATATGAGGACACTGACTCACAATGGGGTGGGGATGGGGTGGGTTCACCAGATTGGACAGGGGGAAGCAGGGGGAAGGGAGCAGGGGATGAGAATGAGAAAGACAGTACAATGAATCTGACATAACTTTCCTATGTTCATATATGCATACACGACATGATGTGATGTGTAACTCCACATCATGCACAACCACAAGAATGGGAAGTCATACTCCAGTTATGTATGATATATCAAAATACACTCTACTGTCATGTATAACTAAAAAGAACCATAACAATAAAAAAGAGCCGGGTGTGGAGGTGCACGCCTGTAATCCAAGTGACTTGGGAGGCTGAGTCAGGAGGATCACAAGTTCAAAGCCAGCCTCAGCAACTTAGTGAGGCCCTAAGCAACTCAGTGAGACCCTGTCTCTAAATAAAATACAAAATAGGGCTGGGGATGTGGCTCAGTGGCCGAGTGTCCCTGAGTTCAATCCCTGGTTCAAAAAAAAAAAAAAAACCAACAAAAAAGACCATGGGGTCAAGGGCCAGGAGTGGTGGTGCATGCCTGTAATCCCAGTGGCTAGGGAAGCTGAGGCAGAAGGATTGCAAGTTCAAGGCCAGCCTCAGCAATTTAGTGAGGTTCTAAACAACTTAGCTTGACCCTGTCTCAAAATAAAATATTAAAAAGACTGGGGATGTGGCTCAGTAGTTAAGCACCCCTGGGTTCAATCCCCAGCACCAAAATAAATAAATAAATAAATAAATAAATAAATAAATAAATAATTTTTTTTTTAAATGGCTGGGGGTTTTACTTAGTGGTGAAGCATTCTTAGATTCAATTCCCAGCACCAAAATAAATATGTAAATAAGTTAATTACAATTATAATTATTATCATTATTTGAGGTGTTGGGTAAACTCAGGGCCTTGTCAGGCATACCCACTACCACTGAGCCACATCCCCAGCCCTTAGTTAGTTAATTAATAAAACATAAAAATACAGATAAATTTGGAAAAAGAAATACTAGGCAAAAAGAAAGAAGAAGAAAAAAGAGATATGAGCTAGGGGTGTAACTCAGAGAAAAAACACCTGCTTAGCACACAGGAAACCCTGGGTTTGACCCCCCAACACCAAACACACACACACACACACACACACACACACACATAAGACACAATAGTTACATGAAAACAAACGAAAAAATCATTTGAGAGAAAAAGGGACTCTACATAATAATAAAAATTTAATTCATCAGAGAGAGGTAGTATTTCTAAAATGTTGTACATCTAATAACATCTCCTCATAAATGTATAGAAATTGACTAATCTGACGTAGCAGGATATTTTAACTCATCTCTTACTAATTGTTAGAACAAATAAATGAAAGCTAGTAAGGGATACAGAAACTTCAAATCAAATTTTAATAAACTCTATCATGTTCCAACTGTCTCTCTGTACCTATGTCAGATAGTACTTCCCTGTCTTAATTATTGTTGAATTAAATAAACTGTCCTTAACATCATCCCTGGCATACAGCAAGTGCTTAATAAATGTCAGTGATGGCAGCAGCAGGAGTACCTTACTTTGGTCTAACCACTTAACCTCTGTGAGCCTCAGTTACTTATTCCAAAAAGTGTTCATAATAAAAAATTATTTTTCCAAGTTGTTTTGCTAACCAAATAAGAATAATGTATGTGAAGACATTTCATAAAGTATGGGCAACAACGTAGGAAGGACTGCTCCTCCTGGTGGACTGACACTACCAAGCACCACCTGTCAAGGTAAAGCGTCCATCTGAGTCGTCACCAGGTGGAGCAAGAGCCCCAAGGGCATGGGCAGTCATGCCAGGCAGTGGTGGGGACCCTCTGCTCTGGGAGGGGAGGAGAGAGGAAGGGTGAAGAGGAGCCTGGAGGCTGCTTGCTGGGTGAGCCTGCCCTCTGGTGGATGAACCTGGACAATCGTGTGCTTCTTGATGCACTGGGGCAGCTGCCCCTCCAGTGTCTACATCTCCCAGGTCCATGAACTTGCTTCCGGTGCAAGTTCTGACAGTGCAGGGTAGGATAAGTTCTCAAACAAAATTATCATGTTGGTCTGTGTCTTTCTTCTTAGGGACAGTCTTTAAAGGGTGAGCAATTTACCACAGGTCCCAGAGCCATCCACAGATACCAAGGCCTTACCATGGCCTTGGCATCTCAAAGGAGCTGCTAGAGAGACTCTGGGTATCTCTCTGCCTGGGGAGTGGGTAAAACACAGGCTGGATTCTCTGAAAACAGACACTGAGACAGAAGTTGAACTTCAGTGCAACCTGGCAGAATCTGGCTCCATCAACCTGGCCAGGAGCCCTGCTCCACCCACTGTCTGCCTGAGTGTCAAACCTGAAGCTGGAATGGCCTGACCTTCAGCCCCCAGGTTGCCCTGGATGCCCAAGATGCCCTAGGAAGGGTGTGACCTGGGGTGGGTGGGGTGTCTGTCAGCCACTGAGGTGGGTTTGGAGGAAGTGATGCTACAGGGCGTCACAGAGGGACAGTAAATCTTCCTTTGGAACTACCCCAAACTGCTACCATATGCATTCAAGAAGTAGCTCCTTTGGGTCTGTTGGCCCTTTTCCTGAGGAAGCAGGAGAGGATTATGAGAGAGAACAACAGCAGCTCATCTCAGGGCTACAGGGGATGCTCATCTCCTTCCTCCTCTCTCCACCCTAGACAATTGCTCACCTCCGCTATCTTCTGCTGGCCTCTGTGGCTCACGTGGTGGCTTGTTCCAGGACCCTCACCCTCACAGAGCCAGGACCCCTGGGTCCCATGGCCTCCTCCTGCCGGGGATTGCCTTCTCCGTCCATTTACAATTCCAAAGGAATGCCAAGAAGCCCCCTAGTGACCCAGCCTGGGATCTGCATGCATTCTTCCCTGCAGGGTTGATGACAGCAGCCTGTGTGTCATCAGAGCCAAACATGCCTGCTGAGACAGGGAGCCAAGACCCCTCTTTTGGATGCTGGTTCCTGGACGCAGAAGCTCAGAGCACCGAAGGGAAGACACAGCTTATGATTCAGTGCAACTCTGTGTGGTGAAAGTATGAGGACGCTTTGAGGACCAGGACCTCTCAGCACGCAAGCCCAGAGTTGCTCCCACTGGGCCTTGGGGTACTGGTGTGCAGGATTCTCTTGCTCTCACCCCTTGGTTCCTGTGCTCCTATATATATGCTTTTCTCCCCACACCCAGTCACCCCACCATACTGCGAATTGAACCACGGTGCTTAACCACTGAACCACATCCCCAATCCTTTTTATTTTTTGAGACAGGGTCTAGGTAAGTTGCTTAGGACCTCCCTATGTTGCTGAGGCTGACCTTGAACTTGTGTTGTGATCCTCCTGCCTCATCCTCCAAGTCACTGGGATGACAGGTGTGCACCACTGTACCTGGCCGTATATTCTTTTTTATGAGGACATAGCATCACGTAAAGGACTTCGACTCAGCCAGGGCTTTGGAGCCTCAGGGTTCCACTTCAGGCCAAAAGGTCAGACACTTATACCCTCTGTGCACTTGGTCTCCAGATGTAGTCTGCCCTGGGAAGGGTGGATCCTGGGCTGACCCTGATAGAGGTGACAGCTGCAGGTAATGCTCTGTCGGTGGCCCCCTGCAGATGGGTAGCTAGTCCATCCTTGATGGAGCACTGCCAATAAAGGATCCAGATTGTCCCTGCCCCCACCCCACCTTTCCTCTTAAACTTGCTCTCCTCATGGTCCCAAGATGATGAGGATAGTTCTAGAATTGCACCTAGACAGAGCAAATGGAGTGGGAAGGGGACTGTGTCTTCCTGTGCCTCCCTGAGGACAAGGAAGCCTTCCTAGGCCCACAACAGACTTTCCCTCCTGTGTCACCAGCCAGAGAAGAAACCAGATGATTTGGGAAGGCCTTCTGGAACTCGAAGCTTATATCCTTGTTCTCAAGACCCACCCTCTCAAGAGACCCTCTCTCTCCCCTCCACTGGCTCTCCAGGCTCTCTCAAAAATGCATCCATTAAGCTGGGCACAGTGGTGCACCCCTGTAATCCCAGCACTTGGGAGGCTGAGGCAGGAGGATCTCGAGTTCAAAGCCAGCCTCAGCAACTTAGCGACGAGGCCCTAAGCAACTCAGTGAGACCCTGTCTCTAAATAAAATACAAAAAAGGACTGGGGATGTGGCTCAGTGGTGGAGTGCCCCTGGGTTCAATCTCTGGTACCCCCCCCCCCAAAAAATGCATCCATTAAACCAAAGTCTTGAGCATCCACTGAGCACCAGTGCTGTTCCAGGTGCTTGTGCAGTCTGTGGAGAAAACAAAGGCCCTGGAACTCACGTTCCAGTGGGGAAGGCTTTTAGGAGTGTGAATAACATTAAGTAATTCAGTATGTTAGCATGTGATAAGCTGAGAAAGAAGAAACAAAGGAAGAGTGGAGCAGGGTAGAAGATCAGGGTCGCCCTAGAAAGGCGCTGACTGAGTTCCACTAGAGTGGGCGGGTCAGTCTCTCAGGGGAGGTTTGATTTTTTTGCAGTGCTGGGAACAGAGGGAGGCCAAGTGCATTAGGGTAAAAAACGGGCAAGAGGGAGGGCAGTGAGCGGTGAGATGGCAGAGCTAACAGGTCACACAAAGCCTGCAAGCCATGAAGGACTTAGGTCCCCCCGGCCCCACAGAGACTCATCCACTAACCACAGGCTCTACCACTGAACCACACCCCAGCCCCTAGGACTTTGGCTTTCACTGGAGTGACATAGGGAGCCTTCTTCAGGCTTTTGAGCAGAGAAGTAACATGACTGACTTACGTTTTTTAAAGGATTGATGCAGATGTTGTGTTGAAAAGAGAATGAGGGGTTGGGTGAGAAGAAGGGTGCCTTACCAGAGGCTGGCTCAGAGAACAAGGTAAGAGGTGAGCTGGTGTGGCCAGGGCACTTGGAGTGGACTAGAGGTGACGTGAACCTGGATGTTTTTTGAACACAGCCAACGGATGCTGATAAAAGGTTAGATGAATTTTAAGAGACAAGTGTCAAGGATACCTCCCAAGTATGACCTGAGCAACTGGAAGGAGTTGAACTGGGGAAGGATCCATGGAGGGGAGGAACTCAGTGGCAGAACAGATTGGTGGGTGGGAGTGGGGATAGATCCAGAGGTTAGTTTTTTGGTTGTTGCTGTTGTTTTGAGATGAAGTGTCACCATGTTGCCCAGGTTGGCCTCCAATTCCAGGGCTCAAGCGATCCTCCTGCCCCAGCCTCTTGAGTGGCTGGACTACAGTCAAACACCACTGCACCTGCCTCCAATTTAGTCTTGAATATGCAAATCTTGGGTTCCCAGATATCAGCACTAATTCAAAACCAGTAGCTAGTAATCCTAAAATGTCTGGATTTTCCTTCTCTTCTTCCTTTCAGGAAGGTTTAGAGAAAGTGCTGGTGGCAAGACTGCAGGGTCTTTCCTTAAGGGACCTGGCCTCCTATTCCTCAGGACTTTGGGTCTCTGAACTGCCTTACATGTGGAAATCAACTGAGATGTTCACTGGGACAGGCACCAAGTTAGGCTTCTGGCCATAAGACTGGGTGGTGGTGGGGGATGACTCAATAATATTAAGTTGCTCATAATATTAATAATTTTAATATTAATAAGTTGCTCATCTGTTTCATTCCTAGGGACACTCTCACACAACCTGTGCTTATCACTTCAGCTTGCAGCATATTACAGGTCAATATGCCCTCCCTCCCCATCCTGGCTGTTCAACCCTGCTCCTTGGCCTATGTTCCTCTAGGACCCCAAGAGTCCCCATGAAATCAGGGAGCCCATCTCAGTGGTGGCCTCTTTCTGTATTCCCAGGCTACAGAGGATATCCACCATGACATTTTTTAAGGATCCTGATGCTACTCTCAGGAATGCTTTTCTCAGTGCCTTGGTGAAGGATGGATTCTCTTAGAGAAAGCACTGGGTGAGGTTACAGTTTACCTACAATCTCTTTCTTTCTGTTCTGGGGATTGATTGGACCTGGGGTGCTTTACCACTGAGCCTCATCCTCAGTCCTTTCTATTTTGAGACAGGATCTTGCTAAGTTGCTGAGGGTCTTGCTGTTTTAGCCAGCTTTTTTGCTGCTGTGACTAAAAGACCCACCAGAATAATTGTAGAGGAGGAAAAGGTTGTTTGAAGGCTCATGGTTTCAGAGGTCTTAGTCCATAGAAGCCTGGCTCCCTTCCTCAGGGTTCAAGGAGAGGCAGAACATCATGGCTGGAGACTGTGGTAGAGGGAAGCAGCTCACATCAAGATCAGGGTGGCGGGGGTGGGGGGAGGAAGGAGGGAGAGAGAAGAAAAGGGAGAGAAGAGGGACAGGGAAGAGGAGGGATGGAGGGAAGGGGAAGGGGAAATACAAAATATATACCCCATAGCCTCACTCCCAATGAACCACTTCCTCCAGCCACACCCCACCTTCTTCCAGTTACCACTTAGTTAATCCCATCAGGTATTAATCAACTGATTAGGCTAATGCTAAACACAATCACTTCTCCTCCAAACCTTCTTGCATTGTCTCACACATGAAGTTTTGGGAGGACACCTCACATCCAAACCATAACACTTGCTAAGTTGCTGAGGCTGGTCTGGCACTTGTGATCCTCCTGCTTTAGCCTCCGGAGTCACTGGGATTACAGGCGTGTCCCACCGCACCTAGCAGGTTATGTGCAGTTTCATATGATAAATCTTCTCCAACATTCCTCTTCAATCTTAGGACTTTATCCAGGGAAATGTTGGTGTTGCCACCTCATTGCTATAGGTCAAGTGGAATACTAGTTCCAGGCAAATAAGTGAACCATCAGACTGAACTTCAGCTGTAAGAGGTACTGTGCTCTGCGCTCTGTGCACAGAGGAGGTTAGAGTTTTTGTACAATCTCATTCTTTCTTTCTTTTCTGGGGATTGGTTGGACCTGGGATGCTCTGGCAGCACATATATGAAAATTGGAACGATACAGAGATTAGTGTGGCCCCTCCTCGAGGATGACATGCAAATTTGTGAAGCATTCCATGTTTTGTGCCATTCTTGTAAGGTTATTTAACAATTGCATGCTCTCTGCAAGAAGATAAAATCAAAGTATGAAGGATAGCACCCAATATTGAAATTGTGACTTTCCTTCTCTTTTCTTTCTTCTTTTTTTTTTTTTTTTTTTGGTGGTGCTGGGGATTGAACCCAGGGCCTTGTGCATGCGAGGCAAGCACTCTACCAACTGAGCTATATCCCCAGCCTGAAATTGTGATTTTCATACAAAAATCTTCATGTAAGTGATCTATGTAATGAGAACAGAGAGGAGTTACACGTGAAATGTTGCGTGCCAATAAGCCATTAGTACGTATGTCAGATAGGAGGGAAAGTCAACATGTGTCTCCCTTCATTGAACTTAAAACAATAAAAAGGAGCCAGTATGTTAAATCTAGAACCTCTAGGGCTGGGGGTGTAGTTCAGTGGTACAGCCCTGGCCTAGCATGCGAGACCCTGGGTCCAATCCCCTGCACTAAAACAAAACAAACAAAACCTAGAACCTCTAATAAGGGGCCAGATACCAATGAATCCAGCCTGGCCCATTGTGATCTTCCTTCCTCCAGGACTCCACCAGATCTAAGAGAGCAGGTTCCTCAACGGGGCTAGCATCTGGCCTCTAACAAGCTTCCCAGGTAAATGTTCTGTAGCCAGCTGGAATCCACCCAAGGAAGAGCATTTGGAACCACTGGTCCAATAGACTTCCTTCCTTTTATCAGATCACAAAGCTGAGGCTCAACAGAGAAAGTGACTTGCATTAGACCAGGAGTTAATGCCACAGGAAGCTTTGGTTTCTTGCCTCCTTAAAGGAATATCTCCTGCTCTTCCAGACCAGCTTTGTAATAAACCCGAAGGCTGTTGGTCAGCACACCTGAGAACTTCCTGTGGAGGTGCGTTGGATGGTAAGCCAACTGAGGCTGCCCATGTTTAATGTCACGGGCACCCTGAGGGGTTGATTCTAGTTTGGGAAAGAACGATATTTCCCTCAGGTTGGTTTTGGTTGTAAGCAACTGCAAAATCAACCCAAGAGGGCTAGGACAATAGAAGGTACTGGAGGGGCAGGCTGGGGT
>JAJEJO010005533.1:0-17646 GCA_020662805.1 Glaucomys volans | reverse complement strand
TTAGTACGTATGTCAGATAGGAGGGAAAGTCAACATGTGTCTCCCTTCATTGAACTTAAAACAATAAAAAGGAGCCAGTACGTTAAATCTAGAACCTCTAGGGCTGGGGGTGTAGTTCAGTGGTACAGCCCTGGCCTAGCATGCGAGACCCTGGGTCCAATTCCCTGCACTAAAACAAAACAAAACAAACAAAACCTAGAACCTCTAATAAGGGGCCAGATACCAATGAATCCAGCCTGGCCCATTGTGATCTTCCTTCCTCCAGGACTCCACCAGATCTAAGAGAGCAGGTTCCTCAACGGGGCTAGCATCTGGCCTCTAACAAGCTTCCCAGGTAAATATTCTGTAGCCAGCTGGAATCCACCCAAGGAAGAGCATTTGGAACCACTGGTCCAATAGACTTCCTTCCTTTTATCAGATCACAAAGCTGAGGCTCAACAGAGAAAGTGACTTGCATTAGACCAGGAGTTAATGCCACAGGAAGCTTTGGTTTCTTGCCTCCTTAAAGGAATATCTCCTGCTCTTCCAGACCAGCTTTGTAATAAACCCGAAGGCTGTTGGTCAGCACACCTGAGAACTTCCTGTGGAGGTGCGTTGGATGGTAAGCCAACTGAGGCTGCCCATGTTTAATGTCACGGGCACCCTGAGGGGTTGATTCTAGTTTGGGAAAGAACGATATTTCCCTCAGGTTGGTTTTGGTTGTAAGCAACTGCAAAATCAACCCAAGAGGGCTAGGACAATAGAAGGTACTGGAGGGGCAGGCTGGGGTGTCACCCAGTGGTAGAGCACTTGCACGGCGGCACAGCACAAGGCCCTGGACCTGATCCCCAGCACTGTGAAAGGAAGGAGAGAGAGAGAAAAAGAGAGAGTGTATTGGATTGCCCACTGTGAAGACCATATTGCTTCAGACCTGACCCTGGAGCAGAGATGCAAAAAAAAAAAAAAAAAAAAAAAATCTCATTGGCTAAAACTGAATCATATGGCCAATCCTTAAAGGAAATAGCCGCAAGAATAATGTGATACGGTTTTAGAAACTGGCCTAGGTCAAGCGCCCATCCTGAGTCAAGTTTCCCCAATCTTGGAGTTCAGGGACTGAGAGCAGAAAAATGGTGACCAAGATCAGGGTAAGAAAACCAGAGGAAAAGTGAATGATTGCTGAATGGCCAAACCCACGTGTGCACAGGGTTAGGAGTGGGGGAAAAGCTGACGATGACAGTGGAGAAAGTGAGAATTTAATCAGTGGGAATTTACTTATCTATTTATGAGCCTGGGATTGAACCCAGGGCCTTGCGCACCAAGCATCTGCTCTACCACTGAGCTGCCCCCTGGGTCCCTATAAGGTATTATTTACACACTTAAAGGTATTAGAGATGGTGGTTTTTTTGGGTTTTGGGGGGGGGGTTTTTGGTGCTGGGGATTGAACCCAGGGGCACTCCACCACTGAGACACATTCCCAGCCCTATTCTGTATTTTATTTAGAGACAGGGTCTCACTGAGTTGCTTAGGGCCTCACTAAGTTGCTGAGGCTGGCTTTGAACTCTCAATCCTCCTGACTCAGCCTCCCAAGTGCTGGGATTGCAGGCGCCACTACGCCGGGCAGAGATGGTGGTTTTAATGTGCACACTTTGAGGTGTCTGTCCAGCCCTCAACCTCCACCTTTTCTGGAATTTCCCCTCTTTGGGTATAAAAGAATATATTCCCATGTCTGGGTATGGTCAATGTGACACAACACCTCCCTAAAGGGGCCCCTGCCCTTTAAAGGGCCTCTTATAGCCAGGTGCACACCTGTAATCCTAGCCGCTCGGGTGACTGAGGCAGGAGGATTGTGAGTTCAAAGTCAGCCTCAGTAACTTAGCGAGGCCCTGAGCAATTAAGTGAGACCCTGACTCTAAATAAAATATTAATAAGGGCTGGGGATGTGGCTCAGTGCTCCTGGGTTCAATCCACAGTACCCAAAACAAATAAATAAATGGACTCATATGATAAGGAGCCCCAGAATAATTTATTGAGGGTCCCAAGACTGGGCGTGTGGTTCAATGGTGGAGCTCTTGCCTAGCATGAGCAAAATTCTGGATTCTGTCCCCAGCGTGGGGCAGGTGGAATGAAGGAAATGGGGGGCAGGGAGGGAAATACCAAGGGCATCTGTCATTTGAGACCCAGTGCTTGACACTGCAAGTTTAAGCTGTAATTCTCAACATCCGCTCTCATTCCCATTACCCTTCAACCCCAGAAAACAAACTCTACTCTCCTCTCTCTCTCTCTCTCTCTCTCTCTCTCAGTTTTTTTGTGTCTGCCAGGGATTGAACTACTCAGGGGCACTCGGCCACTGAGCCACATCCCCAGTCCTATTTTACCTATTTTGGATTTTATTTAGAGACAGGGTCTCACTGAGTTGCTTAGCCCCTCACTTTTGCTGGGGCTGGCTTTGAACTCTTGATCCTCCGGTCTCAGCCTCCTGAGCCCCTGGGATTACAGGTCTGCGCCACTGGCCCGGGTTCCACCTCCCTTTTCCAATGTCCTGGAAACAAAAACTCTGCATCTGAATGCCATGAAGGTTGTGCTGCTGCTAATGTGGGAGATGACACCTTCTGGAGTGTGAGGAAGTCTGGCTTAGTGAAGAGAAAAGCCCATCAAATCCTTCCTCTCAGACAGACAGCCGTGAAGCTGTGGATTCCTGCAGAGGGACCGTCTTTTCTTGCTTCACTTTTTGTTCCAACCCATAGTGTGGTGTTTTCAATGATGGCAAAGGATGACTGAGGAACACGCAGCAATATTAAAACAACCTATTTTACTTGTAGATTTGTAAATGAAGGCTAAGCATGATGTGGGCGAAGCTTGGGGCCAATTCTTTTTTTTTTAAATATATTTTTTTAGTTGTAGGTGGACACAATACCTTTATTTATTTTTTATTTTTTAATTTTTATGTGGTGCTGAGGATTAAACCCAGGGCCTCACACGTGCTAGGCGAGCGCACTACCACTGCACCACAACCCAGCCCACGGTGCCAATTCTTTAAGGTTTGCTTTATAAGATGGTGAAAATTGGGATCTAAGACAGAGGTGGGCCCTATATTGTGGCACACACCTATAATCCCAGTGACTGGGGAGGCTGAAATAGGAGGATCGCAAGCTCAAGGCCAGCCTCAGCAATTTAGCAAGATGTCCCCAAAAATAAAAAGATGTAGGGATGTGGCTCAGTGGTAGAATACCCCTGGATTCGATCCCCACTACTAAATACAAAAACATGACGTATGTGATGCACTGTGTCATGTGTTAATGATCATTTGTCATGTATACTCCATTTGAATGTTTGAGCATGTCGTCCAGTGGGATTACAGGTGTGCACCCTGCACCAGTTTAAAACATCTTTTTTTTTTTTTTTTTTGAACCGGGGATTGAACTCAGGGGCACTTGGCCACTGAGCCACATCCCCAGCCCAATTTTGTATTTTATTTAGAGACAGGGTCTCACTGAGTTGCTTAGGGACTCGCTACGTTGCTGAGGCTGGCTTTGAACTCGTGATCCTCCTGACTCAGCCTCCCGAGTCACTTGGATTACAGGTGTGCGCCACCACGCCCGGCTTAAAACATCTTTTAATGTTGCCATTATGAAGTGCATTGATCAAGGTGGGAGGATAGATTTCTTGCCAGCTCGTTCCATGAGCAACCCGATTTCTTTTCCACGTGCTCCCCTACTTTCCTTAGTAAAGTCTGGAAGTCTTGTACGCACCCTACAGGCACCTTAGCCGGTGGAGGTGGTGAGGATGGAGAGGTAAGGAAAATGTGGTGGCCAGGGTGTGGATGATGAGGATTGGATCAAAGAGAGTAACTGGGGCTGCTCTCATTCCAATCCTAGCTTCAGTCCGGAGCACCGGAAGTTCCACAGAGACGACAGAGCAAGCAGGCTGCTGGCAGGTGGTGAAAACAGGCCTGCCTGTGCCAAAGAGAGCCAGGCAGCACAGCCTCCGGGTTACAAGTGAAGTCCCAGTTCTACCATCCGCAAGCTGTTCCATCACCGGCAAGTTACTTCACCTCTCTGTGCCTGTTTCCTCATCTATCAAATTGGGATTATAGTGCTGGGGATGTAGTTCTGAGGTAGTGAATGAGGAAGTGAATGCTCAGCGCTCAGAAGTGATGGGCTCCCGTTGAGGTCTTGTTCAAATGCAGAACCACATCAGCAGGCTACCCGATAGACATATTAATGAGCACCATCAAGGCCTATTTCAAATGTAAAAGACCTTGAGGCTCACCTGGGTGTCCCAGAGGCGGAAACGGAAGGTGGGGGTGAACTGGATGGAAGTTACAGGAAGGCGACAGATAGTCTTGATACTTTTTCAGTGCCTATTTTACATGGATTTTACTCCATGTTCTACCCAGAACCTTATATAAACTCCTAATCTGGCACACCAAAATGGGTTTTTCTGCTATCAGGCCCCCTCCCGCTTGGTAGGAGTTCTCTCTCTTCTGGCTCAAATAAATCCTACTGCATCTACTCCTCCCTTCCGTGATTGTCCGCAGATTTTATCCTTCAAAATTTGGGAGACAAGAATCCAGAAGAAAATTGGTGAAGCAGGGAATCAAGTCTCATCTCCCAACTCCAGTTTCCATAGAATGTTAGCTTAGCTTGCCCAAGATCGTGGGTTCCATCCTCAGTACAGAGAAAAAAAATTGGAACAATAACAACATCCATTTCACAAAGGGTTTTGTAAGAAAGAATGGAAACACGGAGGGTAAAGCACTGAGCAAGGGGACGGCACACAGAGAACTGGAAATGAGGTTGGTTTGGGTGTTGTTATTCTAACCCGAGGCATGAGCTCTGGGAAAGCAGAAATCCTATCACTTATTCACACTGTTCACTAGCAACCCGTAAGTGCTCAGAAGCAAATGTTCAATAGCATCTTCCTCCTGCTGTCCCTCTATTCCCCTGGGTCCCAGCAGAGGATGCTGGAGGCCTGGCTTTGCTCAGAGCCACGCCCCGCAGAGGGGACCGGCGCTGGAGCCAGGCTATTGTTGTGGCTGAGATTCTTTCCCAAAACGGAAAGCCTGAATTAGAGCAGAGTCGCTGTCTAATCTCTGTGGGTCTCAGAGGAGGCCAGCCCAGCGAGGGGGCTCACTTCTCTCTAAGCCCTCTGGAATCATTCCCACCCCTCTGCAAGCCCTCCCCAGCCTCATAACCTCACTGAGACCCTGGCTCCTGCTGTCCCCTCTGCCAGACTCTCCCAGACTCCCCACCCCCAACCTGGTCAGAATCCCCTCCAGGCCCAGCTCAGATCCCCTCCTCTTTGAAGCTTCCCACCCGCCCCGGGCAGAACCAACTCCCTCCCTGGGTCATCTGCTTTGTTCATCTCTCCCAGCAGCACTGATCGCCCCTCAGTTGTGACCCATCCCTCACTCAGCTGCTAAGCTCCGGAGGGAAGCCACGTCTGACCCATCTGCTGACCCCAGCACAGCGCAGGTAGCCCACGTGATTTGTTGGCCAGCAGCTGAGAGTCAAGCTGTGAGCTAAGAAAGAAGATCTAGGGCAGTGATGGCAGGGGGGAGTTGGGGGAGGGCCAAGGAGGGTCGGGTCCATCCGACATTTCTATGGCACCCTGGGGTGCCCATTGCTCTCAGTCCCCACTACTTGGCATCCTCTTACCATACAAGAGAAAGGTCTCACCGTTCCCATTTGCCATGGAAGGACACCCCAAGAGGCTAAGTTCCTGCTAGAGGCCACACAGTAGGTGAGTGGGAGGCCGAGATTAGAATCAAGAGCAGGAGGTGTGAGTGGCTGTGGCCTGGGGGCTGTAGCTGGCTGGTGAGGGGGGGACACGTGCCTCCTCTATGACCATGTGAGTGTGGGGTCTGAAGGACCTTCCTGACCTTTCTCATCATTCTGCTCCCCCATCCCCCTCTCCTGAAAGGAGCTGACTGACTCAGGCCCATTCCAATCCACAAAGGTGACCGGGAATGAGGTCGGAAATAGGAAGGAAACATCCCCCAGAGGTGGCCTCCCCCCTTGCCCAACCCCCACCTCATCCTGGCTCTAGCGCCGGAAGGAGCCACTTTAAGGATCTCCCTGGGGACCCTTGACCAGAAAGAGGAACGACCTGCTCAGGGCAAGTGTGGCCACAGGCCAGGCAGACCTGCTGCCTGGTCCTCCCATCCGGTCCCTCCTCTCCTCTCCCCCATGACTTTTTCAGAGACCCTCACCCAGAAAACCTCTTCCATTTGACCTCTCCTGGGGTCGAGGATCTGCTTGTCTCCCAGGCCTTGTCCACTGGCTTCCGGAGACAGGTGCTGAGAGCAAGGATCTGGAACCCTCCCTCACCCAGCTCTGGAGGCTCCCGAGGGCAGATCGGTGTCACTGCCTCTGCCTGGGGGCCCCAGAGCAGGGCTGTCCTCTCTCACTGACAGTGTAGCCCTAACTTACAGGGGAGTCACCCCGTCAGGGCAGCACCTGTATTGCCCTCTGGATTCCCGTCCTCAAGTCTAGCATCCATCCTTGATCCCCAGCAGAGCTGGGAAGGGACCCCCCCACCCCCGCCTGCCTTTCCACCAACCCGGATGCTCCTTTAAGACCAAAGGGATGGGGGTTGCCTCGTCAGACACCACGGCCCCATCCTCCCCCTAACAGGCCAGGTTTCCTGCCATTGACAGCATCCCAGCCGGGCCCGCCCAACCTCCCCCTGCTTAACCCCTTGGAGCCCAGACTGCCAGGCTGCCAACGGGAACCACAAAATTAAGAGGATGGAAAAAACCCACTTCACTGGATGATTTTGAGAATTGAATATTTTAGTCTTGTGTGAAGCATTTAGACCAGCTCCCAGCACGAACTAATCTCTCAGTAAAAGTCAGCCACTACTCGGCGTGTGAGCGTGGGTGAGTTGTTTGATCTCTCCAAGTTTCAGTCTCTTAAGTTGTAAACGGGAGAAATAATAAAACCTACTCCCCAAAGTTTGTGCTTGGAGTTAACTGTGACAATGAACCTGAAGACATTTTGTAAAGTGCTGTAACAACACGATACAGAATTGTCAGGCACAGCCAGGTGCAGTAGCTCCCCTTGTTTCCAGCAACTCTGGAGGCTGAGGGAGGAGGATCTCAATTTTAAGAACAGCTTGGGCTATTTATTGAGATCCTATCTCAAAATAAATAAGTAAATAAAAAGAACTGGGAATGTAGTTCCATGGTAGAATGCCCCTGGATTCAATCCCCAGTACTGCAAAAAAATAAAAAATTAAAAAATTAAAAAATAAAAGTGCACCCAGTGTGGTGGCGCACACCTGTAATATCAGTGGCTTGGGAGGCTGAAGCAGAAGGATCACGAGTTCAAAGCCAGCCTCAGTAACAGTGAGGCACTAAGCAACTCAGTGAAACCCTGTCTCTAAATGAAATAGAAAATTGGGCTGGGGATGTGGCTCAGTGGTTGAGTGACCCTGAGTTCAATCCCTGGTCAACCCCCCCCAAATAAAATTTAAATAAATAAATAAATAAATAAATAAATAAATAAATAAATAAATAAATAAAAGTGCTAGAAGAACCAGTCAAGACTCTGGAGGCTGAGGCAGGAGTATGGCAAGTTTGAGGTGGGCCTCAGCAATTTATCAAGGCCCTGTCTCAAAATAAAAAATAAAAAGATTGGGGATGTAACTCAGAGATAAAGCACCCCTGGGTTCAATCCCCAACAACCTTCCAAAAAATAAAAAAAATGAAGTTGAAGAAGAAAGGGAGAAAAGCTAGAGGTGGCAGGAACTCATTGGTGTCCCAACGCCCGGTGCCAGAAAGTCTACCTGCTGGGGAGGAGGAGCTCCCTGTAGCCAGGGAGACAAAAGGGATCAGAGAAGAGACTGTCCCAACTCTAGGTTCCAAGTGGGAACAGAGGAGGAAGGAAGCCAAAGGACAGAAGATTAGCCCAGAAGCCTCCCTGGGTGACCCTCATGCGAGTCTTTCTGGGACACCCTGCACCACTGCCCCCACCCTTAGCTGCAAATTCCTGGACTCACCCCTGAGGGAGGCAGGCTTGCCACCACCCAGCACCCAGACCACCTGACACAAAGGGGGAAATCGAACCCTGCTCTGCCTTTCCATTCAATGAGAGCAACGCCAAGGCCAGGTGGAGGGGGCCCGCAGGAGATGCACCCTCATTCCAGGCCTCTGCCCGGAGCCTGGGGTTCAGGAGATCTTGTTTGGGGTCCTGGCAGAGTCCCAAGTCCACACTACCTCCATGACCAGCCATTTACCCTAGCAGGGCCTGTCTGACCATTCATAAAATAAAGGGGCTGGACTTGGTTCACTGGTCCCATCAGCACTGAGGCTGTGATCAGGAAGGAGTTAACTGAGGCCGGACTCCGGGTCAGAAAGGGTTAATCTGGGGGGTGGAGGCTTTCTCAGCTTTTCCTGTGGAGAGTGAGGTTTGGCTGCCACCAAAGTTACTTCTAGTCCCCGCTGTCCCTCCTGCCCTCAGTCTGGAACTGCTCAGGGATCCCTACAATTCAGCCTCCCCACACAGAGGTGAGTGCATCCTGAGCCCGGGGTTGGGGTGGGTGCGCACCAGAGGCAGAGGGCAGGGAGGCTGGCACCGAGCCCCTGAGCCTGGAAGCTGGCCGGTGTCTGCGGTTGGAGTCTCCAGTTGAGTTGGGACTTCGAATTCCAGGACAAGGAGCAGTAGGCAAAGGGATGGAGGGGACAAGGACAGACACCAGGCAGAAGGGTTGGCTCGTCTGTGGTCGGTCATCAAAGCCAGGGAAGAGGCAAGAGACAGACTATTTTGGTCTTTGTATTTAGGGGCTTTTTATAGCCTCCCGACCCAGGGCTGGGAAGAGGAGGGGACACAGGGAACCCACGAGGTCAGGCAAGCACAGTGCCCTCCTGGGACCTTGGAATCAGACTCGGTGCCCAGTACAGTCCCTGGGAGAGGGGGTGGGGGACACTGCCAGCATAGCCCGGCTGCCTAAATGTCATCACCAACTGCCTCTGGGCAGACTAGCTCTTTCTGGCTAGTCCGTTCCTTTGTTGCCTCCAGATCCAAGGTCCCCTCAGTCCCCATCCCTGATGTGTCCCTCTCAGCTGAATGTGGGATGGGGGAGTAGGACAGAGGTGAGGTGGGGTGTGCTGAGCTATGTGGGTGGCCCATTCTGTTAACTGCCAAGGAAACTGTCAGCTCTTGATTTACAGCTCCTCGCCCCCCCTCCCCAGTCCAGAGAGGTGGAGGAGAAAGAGCAGGGTCAGAGGTCTCAGGATGAGAAGGGGGCAGGGCCCCGGGGGGCAGATTGCTGTGAGTGCAGGTTATTAGGAAGAATTAGTGGAAGGAACTTTTTAATGAGGCAAGGAGCTCCTCTCTACTGGGAATGATTTGGTTTTATAGTAGCGGGAACAGAAGTTAAATCCCAAAGGGAAATTCTAATAGGCAAGTGAGGGATCCTATCTGTACCAGTTCTGGACATGAGGCAGGAGACCTGGGTTCCTGGTCCCTAACTCTCAGAAGAACCTGGGCAAGCACCCTCCTCTCTAGGCCAGTTTTCCAGCCAATGAAATGGAAATTCGGGGTTGGACAAGGTGATGTTTACAGGATTGGTTTTCTGGAATCCCCTTGGCAGGGGCACACAGTGGCTGGCAGTAGCTGCCTGACATGACCTGGGGACCACCTCCCTCTCCTTCCTGGATGGCCCTACTGGGCCTGGGCAGGGCAGTTGGCTGCAATTACAGGAGGCTCCTACCCTGTGGTTATATCCCTGACCTCGGTGCTTGGGGGCGGGAAGGGTGGACCCTGCTGGAGCCAGCCTGTGGCTGGGGAGTCTCCTTGTCTTGGGCTTAAAGCTGCTGGGTTGGGAAGAGGTATTTTTTCCGGTTAAGGCCACTTTCGGGAATTGGGCTGGGACCAGCCCCATTTCCTTTTCCAAGTGTCCTACTTGCTGATGCTAGAGTGCTGGCCCTGTAGCCAGATGGGGCACTCAAAGAGGTATATGTTTTTGGGTGTCCAGAGAGTCCCCATCTGATATTTCTGAGGATAGGAGGAGGAGATAGCTTGAGCCTCTGCTCCCTGGACATGGACCCACCTGACATGGGTGGAGAAGGGTGGCTAGCTGATCCTATACCCAGGAATGCCAGAAGGAGAACAGGGACATCTTCCATCCTCATCACTATTTTTCTCTCCTTGCTGGACCCAGGAAGTCCCAGCTAATAGCTCTTGGCTTCTCTGTGTACCTCCAGCGGCTTATGGGGCCCTGTGCTACCCAGCTCTGCTAAGATGCTCCTGGCCTCTCCCTCCACCCCATCCAGGGGACGGACCCCCAGCGCCGTGGAGAGGCTGGAGGCAGACAAAGCCAAGTATGTCAAGACACACCAGGTGATAGTGCGCCGACAGGAGCCAGCCTTGCGTGGAGCCGCCGGACCTCTCACTCCGCACCCCTGCAATGAGCTAGGGTCCCCTGCGTCGCCCAGGACGCCTGGACCAGCCCGTCGGGGAAGTGGCAGGCGACAGCCAAGACCGGACTCCCTCATCTTCTACCGCCAGAAGCGGGACTGTAAGGCTTCAGTGAACAAAGAGAACGCCAAGGGCCAAGGGCTGGTGCGGCGCCTCTTTCTGGGCATCCCCCGGGACGCTGCCCCGAGCAGCCCGGGCGCCACGGAGAGACCCGCGGCTCCAGGGGGTTGGCCCGCGCCCCAGGATGCCCCGGAGGCGCCAGGAAAGCGGGCGCTGTGCCCCACGTGCTCGCTGCCCCTGTCCGAGAAGGAGCGTTTCTTTAACTACTGCGGCCTGGAGCGCGCGCTGGTGGAGGTGCTGGGAGCCGATCGCTTCTCCCCGCAGAGCTGGGGCGCCGACGCCAGCCCCCAGACCGGAACTTCGCCGCCGCCGCCCGGCTCCGGGGACACCAGCGACTGGACATCCAGCGAGGGGGGCGCGGCCGGCCGGAACGCTGCGGGTGGTGACGGCGGCTCGGAGGCTGCGGGCTCCGCGCGGGACGGGCGGCCGGCGGTGTCGGTGGTGGAGCGCAACGCGCGCGTCATCCAGTGGTTGTACGGCTGCCAGCGCGCCCGCGGCCCGCCGCGCGAGTCCGAGGTGTGACGGCCGCCGCTCGGGAGGCTGCCCCCCGGGAGTTGGGAGCTTGGGACTGTACCTGGGCACCGGCGGGACGCCCTGCCTCTGAAGCACGCGGCGCCTGTAGGCGAGCCCTTCCTCTGGATCTCGGTTTGCCCATCTGAAGCTTGGGGAGGTGGGACAAAACGACCCCGGGGTCCTTCCCAGGGGAGGCGACGGAAGGGGAGGCAGCGTTCTCGTGGGTGGTGCGGAGGCCGGGTCTGGGGAGTTATGACTGGATTGTGAGATGAACAAACCTACTGAATAAATCGAAAGCGTTATTTAAGTGGGTCGTGAGTTTAGATGGGGGTGGGCAGATGGTGAAGAAGAGGGTGAGCAGGTTTGCATGGTTAAGCGCATCCGTTTTGGAGTGTGGCTTCCAAGATGACTGTGAGACCCTGGGCAAGACAAAAGCTGCACCTCTCTGTTTTCAAAGGGAGGAGTAGTAGAGAATAAAAAATAATTGAATAGCAAAGTGCCTGGAATATAGAAAGTGCTCAATAAACGACAGCTGCTTGGACTACTACCAGATAAGTACCAACGTTAAAGTATCATTTCTGCCACCGACCCAAAAGTGGATCCAAGGTAGCCCTGGGAATACCTGGGGAGGTGTATGTTCCAGAAATCTGGGGTCCTTTGACCCCTAAATGAAGCTTTGCTGCCTCCCTGTGGTCAGTGGGTAAGAAGGACTGAGACACAAAGATCTGAAATTGAGGTCACTGAAAGAAGGGACACTTCAAACCAGGATTTTGCCAGCCAGCAACCTCACAACCTACTACTGCCTCCCTTTCTCTCAAGGACACACAGGTCGCCGGGCGCGGTGGCACATGCCTGTAATCCCAGCGACTGGAGACGCTGAGGCAGGAGGATTGCGAGTTCAAAATCAGCCTCAGCAACTTAGGGAGGCCCTAAGCAACTCAGTGAGACCCTGCCTCAAAATAAAATACAAAATAGGGCTGGGGATGTTGCTCAGTGGCCGAGTGCCCCTGGGTTCAATCCCGGGTTCAAAAAAGAAAAAGGACACACAGGTCACATGTCTTTGTTCACACTCCTCCTGGGGTTACCTTTCCCTCCACTCATCCTAAAAATCACGGATGTTTTCCTGGAAGCCTTCCTGAATTCCCCAGTCTGCCTCACCTCCTCTGAGTTCCCCTCTGCAGCCCTATTTTTGTACCTTGACTTATCACCTTGTGTGGGACCCTGGTAGTGAGTTCTCCTTAGTTTCTGACCTTTCCATAGTATAGGGACCGCCCACGCTGCAGAACCCGCAACGTTTGTTGAACTAAATGAGGTTGAGTGAGTATTGGAGCCAGACCCCGATTCCTGGAAAGTTGTGCTCTTTCTCCCCTCCCCGCCCCTTTTCTCTTTTGGTACTGGAGATTGAACCTGGGGGCGCTTAACCACCACATCCCCAGACCTTTTAAAATTTATTCTACTTGGGGGCGGGAACCAGGGATTGAACTCCGGGGTCCTCGACCGGGCCCCACTGGGTTGCTTAGTGTCTTGACCTTGCTTAAGTTGGGGATTGAACCCAGGGCCTGTGCTTGCAAGGCAGGCACTCTACCAACAGAGCTACCTCCCCAGCCTGAAGCTGGCTTTGAACTTGCCATCCTCCTGTCTCAGCCTCCCGAGCAGCTGGGATTACAGGCGTGAGCCACCTGGTCTTTTTACCCCAGCATGTTTGTGGGGAAAGGTGCGAGGACCTCTCCACCTGGACCCCGCCTGAGGTCGCCCACCCGCAAACAGCCTTTCCCCTTGTCGGGACAAAACCACGCTGTCACACGGGGTGTCGGGCTAGGTTTTTTTTTTTTTTTTTATGGGGGCTGCGGAGGGCGGGCGCCCAGTTTGGCCGGCCGGCTAGTCGCCTTTGGGCGCGGCCTTCACCCTCATCTCGGCCAGCTTGTTGGTGAGGAAGCCCCACTTGAAGCCGGCCGCGGGGTCCACCTCCCGCGGCGCGGGGCGCTCGGCGGCCTCCTCCCCGGCCTGGTCCCGGGGCTCCGGGTCCGCATCCGCGGTGGGTTCGGCGCCCCGCAGCATGGACGCGGCCGCGGTCTGCTGCTGATGCCACCTGCTGGCGAACGCGTCCCAGAAGCCCGGCCCGCGCGGCTCTGCCTCCGCCGCCCCCGCCTGCGAGGTGGGCCGCGCGGCCAGGGGGCTGCAGGAGGGGGGCGGGTCAGCCGGCGGCCGGGGTCCCAGGGAGCAATAATGCACAGAGGCGGGGACTAGAGGCGCGCAGCGGGGCCGGGGAGTCAGGGCGAGGTCACTGCGGCCTGCGGGCGAGGGGAGGCACCGGGAAGGAGGGGCCCGGTGGAGGCCGGGTCAGGGCGTTAGGCCAGGGGTCTGGGGAGAAAGCACCCGAATCCCTGGAGGGAACGGAGTCGGGGCCGTGAGAAGTGACCGCGGGGCAGAGGGGCAAGGGCTGCGGAGCAGTCTTCAGAGGGCGGGCGAGAGCAGTGGGACCCAGACGTGGGGTTGGGGTGAAGGTTGTGGAGCCCGCTGGCGGGCCTGGGCAAGGGGGCCGGTTCTGGGGAAGAGGAAAGGTGGGGCGACTGGGGACGTGAGAGAGGGGCGTGGAGCGATCCTGAGGAAGGAGAAAATCCTAGACCAGACGCTTAGGGGAGAGGCGGACTTGGGGTGGGGGGGAGATGTGAGGGAAGGGCTGTCAGGGAAGGACAAGTGGGAGCCTCAGGTCTGGGAAGAGCCTTCAGGACCAGGAGGGAGCGGGGGTGAGCTGGGGAGAAGGAAAGAAAGCCCTGGGGCAGGTGAGATGGATGGTCCAGAGGACCCTAGGGCAGAAAAGAAGCTGGTCAGTGAGTGGACCAGGCTGGAGGAAAGGGCAGAGATGGAGTGGGTGCCAGAGCCCGTGCCAGGGGATAGCCTGAGGCCCTGTGTCCAACCTCCTGTCACTGAGCATGGAAGGTATTCAAAACAGTGGTTCCCAAACTCATGCACCTCCCATCCCCTGAGATTCTCAAGCACCGCCTACACCAGGTGAATCCCAATCTGTGGAAGAGGGTTCCAGAACTTGTGTTGGTCACATGCTCCCTTGGAGGATGAGGGTTTAGACAATAATTGGATACTACTAGTCAGACCACCCTCTGTTGCATGTTGCAAACACCTAAAGGTCCTCTCTGTTTTGGCTTCTTAGGAGATGGCCTCTCCCCAGTGGTGCGGAGGGTCGGCCCATAAACACCTTCCAGCACTTCAGTACCAACTGCTGGTAATACCAATTCCTGAGATCCAACCCCAAACTCCCAGATATACTGTGTGACTCTGTCCTGCTGAGAAAAATGGACCAGTCAGGAGCTGCCCCTTCCTAGCCCTCCAAGGTTAGAAAGAGAAAGAGATCAGAAGGGACTGACATGACAGCAGAGGGACCCCAGGCCTCTTCCAGAATTGCCTGCTACACACACACACACACACACACACACATACATACTGGTCAGCACAGGGCTCCGGTGGCAGCAGCTTGTCCTCATCTTCTTTGTTAAACAGAGATGACATTGTCAGCCAGCCTTTCACCCCAACTCCCTGAACCTGGGAAGGAGGGGCTGGGAGTCAGGAAAGGTCCCCAGCATAGCCTCCCAGGGCTCCATCGCAGCCTCCAGGGGCTCTCCAGGGTTTGGGTGGGAGAAGGGAGAAGAACTCACCCTGCGGGCCAGCTGTGACATGGGACTGAAGGCCTCCTCGGTGGGTTCTGTTGTCTCAGACTCCACTGATGCTGGATTCTCTCTCTGAGACACAAAACCCCCACTGAGCATGAGAGAAGCCCCAGAAAAGTGGGACCTCCCTTCCCCATGGCTAGCCTGGTACACACAGGTACCCCAGACCCCACAAACTAAACACACACCTACATACCTCACACCTCCACGAGGCACATGGGACTATACACAGGTACACTTCTACACAAACCCACAGGCACGCACACATGTATGATAAATCCCTGCAGACACCCTTGAGCACACATACCAGCCCACCCACAGGCGCATCTAGATGCACCTAAAACATGTGGCTAAGGGTATGCATGCTGGTGTGGACACAGACACACCTGACCGTGAGCATGCCTCCACGTGGCTAAAGCTCTTCACCTGTATGTGCTACGAGGCACCTCCACATCTCATGCAGTCATACTGTTCACACACCTACATGTGCACAACTGCAGCCAGCTGCACACAGGCCCATCCACAGCACACAAAATCTCTCCACCTCTCTGCAGACACATGCAGAAGCCTACTAGGCAGGCAGGCATGTACTACAGCCCAAACTCCAGCACCTGAAAACACCTAGATCCAAGTCACAGTGAAGTACACCTCCACTGGAGCTCCCTCCTGGAGTCCCACCCAGCACTCACCACAGACTTCCACACAAGCCCCACTTTGGACACCACGCTGTCTAGACATACACTTGTCCACACATACCCACCCCCACAGGAATAGTTCCTGCCCCTGCCACATCCGTTTGTTTGACTCCCCCTTATCACAGCCCCTAGATATAGATATATAGGGGGGTTTTTTTGTCTTTTTTTTTTTTTTTTGTACTAGGGATTGAACCCCGAGGAGTTTTACCACTGAGCCACAACCCAGCCAGTCCCTTTTATTTTTTTATTGAGACAGGGTTTCACTATATTGCTAACGGCCTCACTAAGTTGTTGAGGCTGGTTTTCAACTTGGGATCCTCCTCACTCAGTCTCCCAAGTTGCCGGTATTACAGGCATGCAGAACCTTTTTTTTAAAAAAGTCAGAACAAAGCATGATTTAAGTGTGGTTTTGATGTGATGCTGCTACAGTGACTCTCAGAGTACAAGTGCCACTCCCCCTACTTCTAGTACCAGGGGACTCACTACCTCTCAAGGCAAGCCATCCCACTTCTGCTTAGCTCTGCTCATTAGAAAGCTGTCAAGCTACATATACCAATGTGGCTACTGCCTGCTGGACCTGGAAGAATTTCTTGCACGCGCAGCCCTTGAGGTCCGTGGAGACAGTAGACAGTCCTCACAGCCACAGTTCTTCTCTTCTTCCTCGGTTTTCTCAAGTGGCTGGCTGGCTGACTGCACATGCTGCTTGCCATCCCTGTATATGCCTACAGTTTCTGCACAAATGTGCCTGTCTCTCTCTTAGAGCCCATCCCTTGCTCCTCTTTGTACCTGTCACTCCTGCTGTCCTGTCCACACCCCACCCAGAAGGCATGAAGGATACCGACCTCCTCTGCGAGGTCCTCCTCAGATTCCCCACTCAGGGTCTGTAGCACTTTGGACTTGTAGGTTTTCCAGAAGGCTTGGTTCATAGCTGCAAGAGAAAGGAACCTGGCACCCAGGCAGAAGATGGTGACTAAGTGGGCACCAGTAGGTCTGGCTCTGGGAACTTGGTGGGGCCAAGAGCCTGTCCTGGCGATCGGGTGACTTCATTAAAGATGCACCAACCTCCCTAGTTGGCTCAATGCCTAGCAGGTGAACCCGATCCAAAGGCGTCTGAGATGGGGGCTGACTTCTGTCAATTTAGTCCCTTGTCTTGACCCATATTGGCCACCAATAATGAAGACATCTGTAGAGGTCACCTTCCTGGGCCTAGGAATATTTAAGGTTGTCAATCTCTTAGAATGGCTTCAGAAAAATTCTCTTTATTCACGTAGTCCTTAGGTCTAGGACACACTGGTGTCCCCTGTAACTATAGCCATACCAGCTATGTCCTTGGCAGGGCCCCACTCTATGTCTCCACTCAGCCTTCATGAACAGGAGTGGGAAGATCCTCGGACCCTGTCGGCACCTTGGGCTTACATTTCACTTCTTTGTCTGGCCTGGAAACTCATTCCTCTCCCTAGGGATGCACGTGCCTGTCTCCCCGTTTCTTGGCAACAGGTTCCAAAGAGCTGGAGCCCCTGAATTATTGCTGAGCTCCTCTGGCCCCGTCCAGTGGAGTTGTCTCTAGCCAGTCTGGTAGGCATCAGGACCCAATGAATGACGAACAGCCCTCTGGCACTCGTCCCTCCCCTGAGCCTACAACTTTTAGTTATCTATGCCTTTGCTGCAAGCCCTCCCCTGGGAAGCCGGCCCAGAGAAAGGCAGCGATGGGAGTCCTTCCTTGAGCATCTCCTCTTGCGAGAGGAGCTGACCTTTGTCAACCAACAGGAGACCTGGGTGCTGGGGTCTCTGGGGAGGAACAGCGCTCCCTCATGGATTTGCCAGGCAGAAGATTGGAGGACAGAGACTCAACAGAATAACTAGGGAGAGGTGAGATGGGGTGAGGGCTTGCCAGGGATGGCAGGTATCTCAGAAAGCCCTGTTGGGGCCGGGATCCCAAACTTATTCATTCAACATTTATTAATTTATTTGCATTACATACATTATCAGTGCCTTCCAGAGATGCGTGAAGCTTAGACTCCACCGCGGAGTTTAAGGTGTGGGAACCAGGAAGGGATGTTAGCGCCACGCCGCGGCGCGCAGAGCAGCAGGACCGGCCCGGAACCCCGCAGGCGCAAGTCCCGCCCTGCCCTCCCGCGCGTGGATGAGCAGGCGCTGTCATGCGCTTCGACCGCCGCCTGGGGGCGCTGAAGTCGCAGACCATGCGAGTGACGTCATCAGAGGCTGTCGGGCAGA
>JAJEJO010005532.1:0-16631 GCA_020662805.1 Glaucomys volans | reverse complement strand
GACTTGTATTCCCGGTCATTTTGACTTATATTTGCTTTGTAACCTAATTTTGTTTCTCCTTTAATTGGCTATTCCTTTAGGGTAGTTCCTCCCTTTGCTGACTTACATTGTTGTTTCTCATTGCTTCCTCCTGGAATACTTTTCTGAGGATTTTCTGTAGGGCAGGCTTTCTTCTTGTGAATTCTTTTAGCTTGTGTTTATCATGGAAGGATTTAATTTCATCTTCATATCTGAAGGTAAGTTTTGCTGGGCATAAGATTCTTGGCTGGCATCCATTTTCTTTCAGAGCTTGAAATATGTAGTTACAGGCCCATCATACTTTTAGTGTCTGGGATGAGCAATCTGCTGATATTCTTATTTGTTTCCCCCTATAAGTAATCTGATGCTTTTCTCTCACAGCCTTTAAAATTCTACCTTTATTTTGTATGTTAGCCATTTTCATTATAATGTGCCTGGGTGTGTACCTGTTGTGATTTTGTAGATTTGGTGTCCTATAAGCCTCTTGAATTTGATTTTCCATCTCATTCATCAGATTTGGGAAAATTTCTGATATTATTTCATTGAACAGATTATTCACTCCTTTGGCTTATATCTTTGTAAATTCCTCAATCCCAATAACTCGCAAATTTGGTCTTTTCATGATGTCCCATAATTCTGGGATGTTCTGTTCATGATTCCTTAACATCTTCCCTGTTTGGTTGAGTTTGTTTTCAAGATTAAATATTTTGTCTTCATTTTCTGAGGTTCTGTCTTCCAAGAGATCTAACCTTTTGGTTAAGCTTTCTATTGAGTTCCTAATTTGGCTTATTGTGTCCTTCATTTCAAGGATTTCTTTTTTTTATGAGGTGCTTGATATTGAACCCAGGGCCTTGTTCCTTCAAGGCAGGTGCTCTCCCAACTGAGCTATATCCCCAGCCCACCTCTAGGATTTCTGTTTTTTTTTTTTTCAGAATCTCTAACTCTTTATTGAAATGATCTTTCACTTTCTGCAGTTGCTCTTTTAGAATTGCCTGCATTTGCTCTCCTGACTGATCATTTTATTTGCTTCTTGGATCATTTTAATTATACATTCTGTACTCCCTTTCTGACAATGCTTCTGCCATGTTTTCATTGGGTTATTTTGATATAGTCTAGGTTTGTTTGGGACATTTTCTTCCCGTGTTTTCTCATGTTGCTTCCCCTCTAGTAGTGTGAACCCTAGGTATTGCAGTTTCCCTTAAAGAATTATTGGGTTCCTGTCAAAATCTAATACCTACCCTTGAAGTGAGAGATCATTATTAGCAGCAAAACATATAAGCAATATGTGTCCTTAATCTCTGTAGTCCCTATTAAGATATTAATAGTGTTGTCTTAATAAACAGAGATGAGTTCAAATTACTATCTACAGCATAACCAATAAGTTTGCAATAAGGACTGCAATTTCTAATGTTGGACTGAGAGGATGAGCAGGGGTATAGGACATAACATTAATAAGATAAGAAGTGAGTCTATAGATATACTCTGTAGAAGGAATAGTGAAAGTGGAATGAAAAGAAATAGGTTGTTAGCATGAGAAAAAAAGAGATTCTCCAAGGAAACAGATGCATAAAGGGAAGATAGAGTGATAAGAATATTAATAATTCAACAAGGTAGGAATATAATGGGTATAAAAGAAGAAATAATAATACAACTAATTTAAAAATGTTCTGCAATAGAATTATACTATGCTGTCAAACATCTTATTTATCAATGGTCTAATGCCTGAGAGGTGCTTGATCAAGAAGGGTGCTGTCCTACTCCCTCCAGTTTGGGAATAATCAACACTTCTGGACAAAGGCGACCTGGTGTTGATAGATGGTCAATTGCAGCATGGGCGCTAGCCTCCGGCTCACGGTGTGGGCCTGGGCACTAGACCAAGGTAAGGGGAATGCAGACCTGCACTCAGTGCTGGAGACATTGGACTTGATGGCCCATGCAGACCTGAGTTCCTCACTGGGAACTCAAGTGGCAGCAGGCCTATTCTCCTCCACTGGGAATTCCTGCTGCAGGCCTGATAGCACTGCAGCCAGTGCTCTCTGTGGGAGATGCTGTATCTGATGGCACCACAAGTCCTGAGCTCTGTGCTGGGAACTCAAGTGGCAGACCTGTGCCCAGAGCTGGATCTCCAAGTGGGCAGGCTTGTGCTTCTCGCTGGGGTCTCAGGCAGCAGCCTATGCATATCTATTAAGCACTAATTTAAAAATTTCTAGGGGCTGGTGTAGTGGCTCAGTGGCAGAGCACTTGCCTCACACATGTGAGGCACTGGGTCAATCCTCAGCTCCACATAAAAATAAACAAATAGAATTAATGTATTGTGTCCATCTATAGCTAAAAGTAATTTTTTAAAAATCCATAGATATAAAGTAAGCAGACCAGTATAATGGAGGAAGGGAAAAGGGGAGAGAGGAGTGGAAGCAAAGAAGAATTATTGGGGACTGAAGTGAAGCAAATTATATTTCATATGTACAATTATGTGAAAATGAGCCTGAACATTAGGTGTAAATATAGTGCATTAATAAAAACATTCAAAAGGAGAAAAAAGAACTTTTTGCATTGTATAGATTTAAAAGAATTTCACTGACTAAAAAAATACATTCAGCACCAATAGTGAATACATTATAGAACTTACAATTATATACATATGTATGTGTGCATAGGTATATATAAACACATGTAAATGACAGAAAACTGGGAAGAGAAACAGAAAATCAGCCTTAAATATTAAGCATTTTATCTAAATATTAATCTTTAGAGTTGGCCTAAAAGCAAATAATTCTAAGTAAACCAATTAAGGAAGAGCCACTACACTGAGATAGCATTCTGTTTAGGAGCCTAAGTGGCAGCTTGTGGTTACTATCATGAATTATTCTTTTTGAAAAGGAGACAGATCTTCTTGATGAAAAAGTTCAGTGTCTCTAGTTATTTTATGAGATCAGAATGCAAAATCAGGTTGGTTTTTGCTGTGGTTTCTCAGAACCGTTAAAATGTAGTGGACACACATGAGCTAACTTTCCAAATGCCTGTTTCCATAGAACTTCTTCTGTCTTTCAAATCTTTCAGACATTTTTCTTCAGGTCTTATGAGAATAATGTTCAGAGTGTGTATCTGTGTCCACAAAGGGAGGAGAAGTCCCCAGCCAGACTCCACAGAAATTCACTTGGATCAGGGAGCAGCTGGGAATGATGAAGTTAGGTGCCCCTGATACCAGCAGTACCTCATCTTTCTCCCTACAGCAGTGACCTTGAAGGCCAGAATCACAGTGACAGTTTTGGCCCAGCTGGTGGAAACAACCACAGTGAACACCAGTCCAAATGTGGTCTCCTGAAGGATGGAGGTGACTGTGTTGGGATGGCCAATGAAGAATAAGGAGCAGAGTAAACAGAAGATGAGGGAGATGAACAGGATGTAGCTGAGTCTAGTTGTTGTCCTTGACTATGGGATTTTCTCTGTACCTCACAAAGACCCCAAGAACAACAGCTCTGATGACAGAGAAGCAGAGAGCCATGCAGCCCAGAGTCCTCCCCAAGGGGTCTTCATAGGCGGGAAATGTCAGTCTTTTGGAGACAGGTGGTCTCCTCAGTGTTGACATACTGATGATCTGGACACTTCACACACTGGTCCATGTCTGGTAAGAAATGCAGAATGTCATCAGTCCTCGGTGAGTAATGATCAGTATTCACAAGCCCATGCAAAGAGTGCATTGGACAAACTTAGTGGAATTGTTGTTTGTTGCTGTGGCAATGAGTTAATGCATACTGCACAGGAAACAGCAGTAAACCAGCAATGCCCACCTTCTTCATGGCCAGGGAAACTAAATATTATTTCTCCCTACTTTTATCTTGCATACTCATCACCTTTTTTCTTTCATGATAAAAGTGGAAGATGTACTGCCTTACTGAATTTAGGGTGCAAAAATATGATCACTTCAACTGTGTGATTCATAAAAGCATAGAAACATCACTCACAGGTCAGGAACCCAGGAAGGTCAAGGTGAAAGAGCAGTCATTCACTGCTGTGAGGGCATTTCTCTGCCTCAGGTCAGGTGCCCTACTGCTGTGGCTCCCATCACAATGGGAACAAACTCATCAAAAACTTTTCTTTAAATAATGACATTAGCTCTACTAATTGAAGGTTGACACTTGATGACCTAATCACCACCCCAAATCCATACCTGTTCCTACCATCAACCTGAGAGCTAAGTTTCAACACAAAGTTTTGGGAGAACACAAAACACCTGTCTCACTAAATTGCACCTCGATAAGCTATGATCTGGTTAATCTATCGGAGGGGCAAGTGCTTACTGAGAAACCACCATGAGCAAGATCATTTGCCAAGTTCCAAGGTTATAGATATGACAAGCAATCTTCAATGCCATCGGGAGTAGGTCTTCCCATCCCATAAGTCAAAATTCACAGCATTCAACATGTGTGAATTTTCACTGTAACTGAATTGAATCCACATGTCAATTTGGATAATGTCCTTTCCAGTTTTGATTCTTTCCAGTCATGAACAATCCTAGCAGCACCATAATTCAAGACTTCTTTTATTTTTCTAAATGATGTTCTATACATCTGTGGGTCAAAATATTTCAAATGTTTTCATTAAATTCATTTCTGGGACACTACATAATGTTCAGGTATTGTAAACATCATCTCCTTAAATTTGTTTTCCAAAACACAAATTAAAAGTGTGCATGCTATTCTAGTATTCAGCCACTGCTGAAGTCAATTTCTAGCTGATTGAGTTGTGTGGATTTCACATTCATGCACAGACATGCTCTGACTATGCTTCATTCTGTCACATCTTTCTGGGTTTGTTCCTCCTGGCTCCTTTGCCTGGCTGTGCTCCCTGAGTGGGACCTCCCATGGAAGGGGAGCCATGCAGTGGTGGATCTGTGCACTCAACTCCCCAGGTCTCAACTCTGCAAAGTGTTTGCTTTATTGTTCTGTAAAGACCTGTTAGAGGATTAAGGAAGCTTACCTTCTCCAGGGCAGCAGTTGTCATTGTTTGTATAAAACGAATCAGTGTTGAATTTCATCATGTTTATAGTTATTGAAACTATAACCTCTCTCTCTCCTTGTCTCTCTCTCTCCTTCTCTCTCTCTCTCTCTCTTTCTTTATTTACTTTGTATAAACCAGTTCATGTTATGATGCAGTATCTGTATTAACCATAGCTGCATTCAGTTTTTGTATGATATGTGAATTTAGTCTGAAAAGGAAAGAGTCCTGTAAATTCCTTCTCTTGTCATGATACTGTCAGCTCAGGGATCAAAATTAAGCTATTAGGAGGGGAAGATGGAATGTTCCCATGTTTCCTAGTCTTTGACATCTATTTTGCTAACACCACCTACCTGTATTTACTAACGGGATTCACTGTGATAGTTCAAGACAAACATGGGGGTGAGTGGATGATGCCCACCTACCCATCTCATCTTCCAGCCCCTACTCCAGCACCCTTTCCAATACTTAACCCCTGTCCCACTTTTAGGACAGGCCTTATTTTAGTTTCCACATCTAAGAGTCAAAATGCAGTCCTTGTCTTTCTGTGTCTGGCTTATTTTGCTTGATTCTGTCCTCCAGTTCCACTCATTTCCCTGCAAATGACAGGACTTGATTTTCTTTATGGTTGAGTGATGGCTGGGTGGTGTATGGGTGCCGCAGTTGGGGTCCATCCATCTTGATGGGCAGCACCTAGGCTGGCTCCACATCTTGGCTGTTGGGAACAGTGCAGAGCACAGGAGTTCAGTTGCCATTAAAACATACTAATTTTATTTTCTCAGTCCTGGATTATTGGTAGTTCTATTTTTATTTATTTGAGGAAACTCTGTACTGCTTTCCATGGAGGCTGTACTTATTTATATTCCCACCAGAAGTGTACCAATTCTTTCTCCTCCACATCCTCCTCAGCATTTTTGTGATTCTGTATCACTTGTTTTTATTAGTTCATTACAGTGATACACACCAGCCTGGTTCACTGTGACATACTCATGATACACATAACAGAGTGTGCTTGTTCATTCCCCAGTTGAACCCTTTCCTACCCCTCCTCACTTGCTTTGGCAGGGTACACCCTAAAATGTCTTGTTTTTGATAACAGCCATTCTAACTCAGGCATATAGGCATCTTGTTATATTTGTGATTTGCATTTTCCTGAGTAGTCTGAGTAAACAGGTATCATGTTCTTCTGAATGTCTGCGAAACACACCAGTAAATCTGTAGGTCAAACATAAAATTTGTGGGAATTTTAAAACCATGAATTTGATTTCCTTAACACATATGGGCAACTCCAAATATTTTCTTCTTTTTGCAACATTGTAATAATTATTATTCACCTGAGAATTTGTGCATTTTTTCTAATATTTCAGATATTTAACATGAACATACTTAGAACTTACTATCATGTTAACAATTTTTTGTATCTGTATCGATAACCCACTTTCAGTCTTAATATGACTTATTTTTGCATTTTTCTCTTTTATCTCAGTAGTGGTTTTTCAATTTTCTTTTACTAAAATCAACTTTGAATTTGTCTTGTATTTTCTTAAGTTTTCTCCAATTTATCATTTCTTTTCTTCTGTTCTCTTTGTATTTGGGTTGTTGCCCTTTTTCTAAGTTTTCAATGTGCTCTTAGAACATAAAACTGTCACTCTTTTTCACATAAATGTGCATAACATATCTTATCTCTATTACCTATCTAGCAATCTACCTATCTATCATCTGTATGTCTACAGGATATTTCTTTGTTAAAATAACCTCAGATGAACCCCACCAGATATAAGAGGTAGCATTTTAAATTTGAGCCACTTTGGGTTTCTGTCATTATGTTTTCTATAACCCACCGGGTTTTCTTTGAAGTGTATTTTAAAATCTTTGAGCATGTAGGAATTGCAGTTGGTGGGATATGTTTTTGTTTGGTTTGGTTTGTGTTGTTGTTTCTGAGATGAGTTCTCACTGATTTGCTAAGTTGCTGAGGCTGACCTGAGCTTGTAGTACTTCTGCCATAGCTTCAGGAGAGTCTGAGGTCATGGTTACATGCCACTGCAGCCAGCTGCAGCTGTGCTTTTTATATGTGTACCTGGAATATACTGAGAACCTACCGAATGCCCAATATGCACATACCTAGAACTTTTACAAAAATTGATCATATGCTGGAATATATTGTCTAATTCAGTATATTTTAAATAAAATGAAATCATACTACTATGTTGTGAAGCTAAATTACATAAAAATCACAAAAAGAAAATGACAAAATCCCCACTCTAGAGCTGATTAAATGCCACAAATATGAGTAACTCCAACACGGTAGCTATGGTACACAAATCTCTTCAATAGTAGTCTGTCAGGGATGGAGATATAGCTCAGTTGGTAGAGTGCATGCCTTACTTGCAAAAGGTCCTGGGTTCAACCCCCAGTGCCACAAAATAAATAAACAAAAATAGTGATCTACCAGCACATTTTACATCAACTCTGAACACCCATACCCACCTTCTTTGTTTACATATCACACTGAGTATCTTTTTTTAGGTTCTCTGAAAAGTACATGAAGTCATAACTGCCCATATTTAGTCATTTCTAAAAATCCTACTAATAATGGATTCCACCATTCGGCCATCTGATGTGCTAATGCTACCAGCACTTTCAAGAGGTTCCCTGCACCTTCCTAAAACATGTGGATGGCACAACTGAATTTATCCTGCAAGTCTCTATGCATGCATTTATTGCAGAATGATGGCTCTACATTAGATTCTCATTGTTATATGCCATCTTGCCCACTTATTGTAAAATAGAGAACAGGAAATACACCTGCCCACTGAGGGTATGCATGCACCACAGCATGCACACACTGCTGAAATACATTTTCTTCCATCAAAAGCAGCTTTTCTGAACACCTGCTCTTTATCAATAACAGTGGTGAGTACAGGGAAATTAAGGAGGGGTAGGTCTATGCCGTTGATATGCTACTTGGAAATCTCCATGTAGTTTGTAGGAAGATGAAAATCAGGTACATAAATTATAATTTGATATACATTGGGATGTAGAGGAAACTGAGGTTACTTTTAGGCTGGCAAAGGGTCTTCCTGAGACAGTACTGTCTACAATGGGCCCAGAATAAGGAATCAAAGAGTGTATGACAAGGCACAAGGAGTGTCAGTGCAGATTGCATTACTAAAAATGAGAACAAGTGAATTATCAATTTAAAAAAGGAAGAATTCTGTCTCTGCTACTATCTCTCAGATCCTTTCCAGTCCATAGCATGGGTCAGGGATACAGGAGGTCTCAGACATTTCTCCCTGAGATATGCACTCAACTGTCTGGCAGGAAATCTCATTCTTGGGGCAGGGGGAGCAGTCAAAACAACAGGCAGTCTTTCCCTCCTGTGGGGACTTCCTGAATCCAGGTCTACAACTCACACTGCAGACTGAGTGCAGAGTCTAGGAAAATCAGATATGTGTTTGCAACATAGGACTTTGACTCAGTTCCACAATAACTGTAATGTTATAGAGTAGTGGGCTGCCATGCTCACCACAATTCCCCTCAGTGCTTGACATGATTCCACTGGGAATAATGAGGATTCTTGCACAGTCTAATCTGGGAAATGTGGACGTGACATGCTCTTTCTTGTATTTGTTATTTCTTATTGCTATTGCAGTAATATTTGGTTGTTTGCATTTCAAGATTTCAGCAAGAAAGTCAGATATTAATTAATTTGGAACATAAAAATAGCACTGCTCAAGCCTTATTTGATTTCATATTAATATTACCTTAAGCAAACAGAAACAATGGTGTGGGTCAGATCAACAAGAGTTATTGTCCACTGCTCTCAGGTAGCTTTGTGCAGCCAGTCTGCCTGGCTGCTTTAGCCCAAACCAGGATGTGCCCCCCTCTTAGTGAAACTGTTTTCACAGTTCAGGGACCACAGTGGATTGTATATAAAATTGATGGAAGCTGTATCTTGGGTGTCAATTAACTATTAACAAAGTAAGTTCCACTTCATATACTATAGACAGGTCAAAAGGTTTTAAGCTTAAGCCTCCCAGAGATGGCTATGTACAGCTGTTTGTTATCCTTGACACAACTTTAAATCATGACATGTTAAACCTATAAGGATATCCTTGGCTCTTATCATTCCTAGTAAAATGAAAACCAGACCCAGTTAATGGTTTAGTGATGTTTTGTTTAGAAAAGTAGAACTTGATTTGTTTTGATTATACTTGTCTATCACATTCCCTTAGAGCTTTACCACCTCCCCATCCATGCAACCTTAAAAGAATGTGCTCAAGCTGAATGTATAGATAAAGATAGTTCGTGTGTGAACTTACAACTAGTAAGTTTGTGTAGTTGAACTTGTAGTTGATAGTTCGTGTAGTTGAACTTACAAATTAGCTGTGTAGTTGTAGCTGATAGTTCATGTAGTTGAACTTACAACTTAGCTGTGAAGCACTAAACTTAAAACTAAGCCTCAGATCTTCGAGTCTGTGTCACTTTATTCTCATTGATGATGCCTTTCCCTCACCAAGCTGTGCCACGACCCCTGCTAAGGCTTGACCTTGGCAGTGGACCACTAATGAACATACTTTATAGATGTCCACACAAAATTAATTGATCAGATGCCAACTATATTGCAAATGGGATACTTATGATCATTTAGATACCTATGATTGAATGCAACTGTTTGTTTCCTACCCATAAGAAAATTACTAAGAAAATCTTCGAAGCATGACACCGAGTTATTAAATATCAAAAGCTTGTTTTTAGTAAGTTCTGCAGAGCCACAAAACCCACCATCACACCATTGTTATTTATGCTTAGCACAAAGAGTTTTGATTAGGTCCAACAAACCTGTCTGCTTCCTGTGGCCCACTGTATCTTGTCCTCAGATAAAGAAGGTTGTTGATCATGTGGTAGGTAAGGGGAAAAATGGTCCAAATTTCACCTTAATTCTAAGGCCTTCTGGAAAATTCCAAAAGTTAAGAATATCAAACCCTCTGACCAGCTGTCCTTTCTGATTCATACTCACTGGGTCTCCTGCAGGATTCTGAAATCTTACGTTCTCCAGAACAGGGTGCAGCTGAAAGAGAAGCATCAAGTTATGAAGAGGAGCCCACAGTTATGCAGAAAGCTGGATTAGGGAATGCTCCACATTCTCTTAAATCCCTTCCTAAAAATTCCACTTCACCACAGGCACATGATGGAGTAAAACATGGAGAACTAGTATATCCTAATGTTTCTACAATATCCATCAGACTCAGGAAGAGAGACACAAACATAGGCACACTTGGGTAGTCAGTGGGCATGCAACTCAGATGAAACTTAACAGCATTTCCTCTACTTGTTCTCAGAGCACCTATCAGCCAGGTCAACCTACAGTGCCTACAGTGGTTGCAAAATTGTCTGAGATCACTTATGCAAACCTTCCATTGGCCTCAGCATTCCTTGGGGAGTTAAAGGGCTAGTTGTTTGATTGTCAATTAAGGGCTTGCTTCCTGGAAGAAGTAGGTTTCTCCTGTTGAAAGCAGTAGGTGGATAGGATCTTGAGATGCTCTCTAACTAAACACTGATGATCTTCATTCCTGGCTCCTGTCAACCTTCCCAATGGAATCTCATTCTTGATCACCATCCAGGCATTGATATACCTGCTGGCAGTGAAAATGTACAGAACTGCTTGAGTTGATGGAGAGGATCCTACACTGCTTGGTTGGAGCCCCTGTGGAAACCATCAAGGCAGGATACCACCTTGGTGAAGTTTGCATCACCCAATAGGAGACATTACCTGCCAGGGGAAGAACACTGTTCCTTTCCCATTCTTCACTGGTTGCACGTCCACTTTGACTTATGGAAAACCTGACATCTTAGTCTAGGATCTTTTCCTCCAAGAAGAATATCATTGGCCCCTGCTCCCTGTCATGTGACATGACACCAAGTTGAATATTCTTTTCATTCTATGACTTCAAGTTAACCTGGGAGTCTCAAATTCAGTTGCTCCAAGTAGCTTGTTACCTAAAGAAAAATCTTTTATTTGTTGGATTATTGTTTATTCCCAATTTTCCTTTTGCTCAGATGCATTTCTTCTGTCCAAGGAGACTATTTGATGAAATCATGAAAGTTCATGAAGGCAATTAAAATTGTACTTTATGAATGATCTCTCAATTTATGGAATCATATCTTTCTAGTTGTTCATACTTTCAGGAATGGAAGTCTGATTTTTTATTTCTTTCCTGTCTTATGAATGTATTCATTGAGAAGGGAAAAACATATTTCCAAACCAACTTCATGTCCTTGCATTTTTGTTAAAGAAAAGAGACAGCAAAGACATTCTCAAAACTTTAATGCATACCTCATATTTATGAAATTTAAAAAAGGAAACAAAAATGTATAAAACCTCCAGGAGATAGAGGGAGGGATCTGTCCTTGATTGAGCCAGAGAAATTTTGATTCAGTTACTTATCATATGAGTAAGCAAACTTGAAATCCAGTTAGTTAAGCCACATGCTAGAAAAATCTCATTGCATACTGAATTTAACTGTGTTAATTACACTTGGAGAGTTGTGACAAAATTAATTGACAAGAGCAAAGTAGAGGAGGAAATGTGTATTTTGGGATTGTGGTTTCAGACATTCAGTCCATGGTCAGCAGGTTCCATTGCTCTGGGCCTCAGTTGAAGCAGAACATCAGTGCAGAAGTCCAGCTTCTTGAGCTCATGACAGACAGGAAGTGTGGGGGAGGCACTTCAGGGACAAAATCTGAATCAGAAGTGCATGCCCTCATGACCTACTTCCTTCACTAATTTCCCCCTGTTAATTATTACCACCCAGCAGAGTAGTCCTTCCATACTATTAATCCATTATGTGGACAAGTCCACTGATTAGATCACCATTCTCATAATCTAATCATCTCACCTCTGAACTTTGCTCCATTGCCGAAAATGAGTCTTTTGGGGACATCTCATATCCAAAGCATGACACCATCAATTAGAAAGTAGCAACAAGGATCCCAAGAGACATAAAGGGAGGGGGAAAGAATGAAGTGAATGAACATGTCTGATTCAAAAGGAAATCTCTTAGCATTATGCTTCTTGAATAGTGAAAGCAAGGTGAGTATAAGCATGTGATTTAAGCCTTATACTCAAACTACAAGGAAACAAGAAATAAAATAAATTTGAAATAGTTCAGGAGTGGAAACTGGAGAATGAAACAGTAAGAAAAAACATATGAAAGATGTCTAAAAGAAAAGTAATTAGCAGATCTAGTTCTTGGTAAAAAATCATAAAATTGACATTACTCGGGCAAGTCTAATGAGGAAGAATAATTTAGGGAAAGCAAATGCTGGTAACATTATAAATAAAGATTCACAGGCAAAAGTAAATCCATTCCTTTCACTTCAGGGAAAAGACTGAGATTTTTACAAAATAATGTGGCTTCATAAATTTACACAAATATAAAATAAAGAGAGAAAAATATGCAAATAAGAGCTACATGGTTTCCACAGAAGGTTTATGGAAAAAAGTTCAAATTCTTAGCACACCTACATGGATTTTGGATAAGTTTTTTACAAAACACAGGAATATATAGATCATCAGTCTTCTAAGAAACTCTTAAATAAAACAAAAAATAGGAAAATTGAAACATGTCTGTTACTGATGGAATTCACAAGTTTGCTAATAACTTTAAAAGTAGAAGAAAGATAGTCCTGCATAGAATGTTAGATATTCTTTGTAAGTCCACACATTTGATAACTATTTCCAAAGAAAAAAATACCATTATGTTCATTGAGGTATAGAAAATACTTTACAAAGTAAGCATCTTTTTTTGAGTAATCATATTTGTTCAGTTGGAGGATGTTTTCTTTACATTGTTTTTGACAAAACCACTAAAACTGTAACCCTGTCCTAACTCATCAACTTTTAGAGGCATGTGAGGTGATGGATATGGTAATTAGCTTGAAAATCATTCCATGTCCAAAACACATACCAGCGTGTCACACTGCACCCCATACTAGCATGTGCATATGAATTTATGAAATAAAAATAAAATTATTCATAAAACTAAACCTCTTCCAAATCAATACCCATAGCAAGTGTGTTGAGGCACAAGCACAAGGGTGTGTAAGGTCACACCCTTCCTGCAGTGCTCTGCACAGACAGGCACTCTGCCACCCCACACCAGAGCCAATGCTATGAACATTGACATCTGCACTGTTGGCTCTGGGACCTCCTGTTGCTGGAATGGAAGAAAGACAATAAAAAGTCTGTGTCAGTCCCATTCCCATAAAATGTATCATTCCTGTTAGCAATTGAATCATCTATTGGGTTTCCTAAGCTGTCAGATATGCACAGACGACAGGCAAATGAGAATAGAAACAGTAACAGGCTACAATATTTGTTTGCCTGAGAAATGCATGGACAATATGAAAGGGAAGAGAACTAAGAACGATTCTCAGAAGCCAACCAAGTACTAAAAGACTGTGTGATTATCAATGGATATTAGAATTTGCTGTCGATGCTAATGGGAACACATATGTTGTGTAATTGGATAAAAACATAAAATTCTGCTAAAAAGCCTAAAAACATATAAAGTCATGTTGCAAGATGTCACTATACTCCAAAAAGTGCTACCAAAGGTATATCTTGGCAAGATATTGCAAAAAGTATTTTAAAAAGTAACAGCAAAATTTGCTTAGTATTCTGGTAACATGAATCTGTTCAACATCTCTAGAAATTACACAAATGCAAATCAAAACTACAGGGCAAACATTTTGTTCAACATGGCAAAATGGAGAGGTTGTGATGAGGAAACACTGAACCTGTACTTTTCCCCAGATTCAGAGAGTGTGTCAAGTACCCTGCACATGAGCACCCTAACAGTGAGTCAATTTCTGCCTCCCCAAGGCAGTGACTTTCCTGGACTTTGAGGATGAACCAGGGATTACCCTGGCCTACACAGTTCTTTACTTCTCTGTTGTCACAGCTATAGTTCTTGGGGTCTTTGTGAAGCACTGAGACAATCCCATAGTCAAGGCCAACAACCAGGCTATCACCTACATCCTGCTCATCTCCCTCCTTCCATGTTTCCCCTGCTCCATGCTCTTCATTGGCCACCCTAATCCAACCACCTGTATCTTCCAGAAGACCACATTTGGACTGGTGTTCACTCTGGCTATTTCCACTCTCTTGGCCAAAACTGTCACTGTGATTCTGGCCTTCAACATAACTGCTCTAGGGATAACATTGAGGCAGTTTCTGGTATTAAAGGCACCTAACTTCATCATTTCCAGCTGCTCCCTGATCCAAATATCTGTACAGTCTGTCTGGGGATCTCCACTCCCTTTGTGGACACAGACACACACTCTGAACATGGCCGTACCATCATCTTGTGCAACAGGGGCTCAGTCCCTGCTTTCTACAGTGTCCTGGGTTTTATGGACTTAAAAAATTCCATAAAATAGTATTTCCTGGCCCTGGGGACCTTCACAGTGGCCATCCTGGCCAGGAACGTGCCTGACATGTTCAATGAAGCCAAGTTCCTGACCTTCAGCATGCTGGTGATTGCAGTGTCTGGCTCACCTTCCTCCCTGTGTTCCACAGCACCAAGGGCAAGGTCATGGTGACTATGGAGGTCTTCTCCATCCTAGTCTCCACCTCAGGATTGCTAGTATGTGTCTTTGTCCCTAAATGCTACATGATTCCCATAAGACTGGGTAATCACTCAGAAATATTTAAAGAAAAGAATTTTTTCCAAGAATATCAGCATTTTTGATGGTTTATCCAAAAAGACCCTTTCACATTTTTTGGATGTTGAATCAAAAATATCCCTCAGTTTTGGATTCCTATATTCTAAATGAACAGAAACTAGTTTGCTTTATGGCCCACCTCCTCTTCCAAAAGAATCATTCTGTAAAAGTACCCTCAGCTGGCCATCAAGATGCAAACTATAATGCTATCCCATGATTATGGCTGTCTATTAAATCAGGATATGGAACTAGTTGCTATATTCTATTCATTAATTGGCAGACCATATACATAATTGTATTTTGATAATATATCTAATTGTGCTTGATTCATTTTCTGATTTCCTCTCTTTAGCACTTGTTATTTTATTGTTTGCATCATAATTCATTAGGATATTTTACTTCGGTAAAACTCTATTAGTCAAGTTCAATGTTTCTACATAGACAAACTAATGTTCAAAACCCTCTTATTAATCCTCCATTGCCCAACTCTTTAAATGCTTTCTTGATTGTCATAGTTGGCATGAACACACACAGTTGATTCTGACATTATGCCTCTTCCAGTGATTTCTTACTTCTGCTGCTTGCCTTGGCTTAAAGTTTAGCTTTCCATTTCAATGCTTGGGAATCACTTTTTTATTATGGTGAAAATTACTTCCCAAATATGAATAATCTAAAAAGGGAAAAAATCTGTGACATTGATACATCCACATCCATGTTCTGGACAGGACATCTCAAGGGTACCAAAATCATCTCTGCCCAGCTCTCAACACCTTCATGACCTGGTAAATCAACTCCTCCCCTATTAAACAGGCACTTGCAAATCCTCCTGTCCTAACAGGATCAACCTGATACTTGACCTCTTGTGTCTCAATTCTCTGCTACCATTGTGTTTTCCAGTGCATCCATTTTATAGCAGGCATTTCCATTCCTGTCTTTGCCTGAAAGCATTCCATTCAGAATATCCTACCCAGCTTCCCATTGATCTAAATGTGGACATTCATGCTGTGCTCACCTATTGCCTTTGGGAATTTGGTGCTCTGATGATTCATGCACAGGGATGTTTGGGGTCCAATATTGTTTCTTCACCCTGCACCACTCAGAATTGAAAAGATATGTCGTGGTAGTTCCATGTTCAACATTTGAGGGAGCATCTAATAGTTTTCTAAAGTGGTTGCCTTGGTTTGCATCCTGCCAGCAAGTTATGAGGATTTGAATGTCTCCACATCCCCTCCAGCACTTGTTCTCATGTTTTACAGTATTAGAGACATGCCAGTGTGCATGAAGTGTTATCTCATGGTGCTTTTTATCTGTATAGTTGCCAATGATGGTGAGTTCCTCATGGTTTGCTTTTCAGACACAAGGATAAGCTCCTTGGAGAACTGTCTATTCATATTCTTTGTCTAGTTTTCACTTTGTCTTCCTAGTTGATTTTTTGTTCTAATTAGTTGTATATGACAGTAGGATGCATTTATACATTTTATAAATCGTAGATAAATGGATTGCAATATCTCATTTTCAAATTGTATGTATTGTGCAATCACATTGGTCATGCAGTCCTATAGGTAGATGAGGTTAATAATGTCTGCTTCACTGAAATATCTTCCTACCCCCATGCCCCTTCCCCTCCCTCACATCCCCCTACTCAATATAAAGTAACTCTATTCCCAATTCAAACATCCTATTATAAATTATCATCTGCCTATAACAGAAAACATTTGAACATTGGTTTGGCTTATTTTGATTAGCATGATATTCTCCAATTCCATCCATTTACCAGCAAATGCTATAATTCAATTCTTCTTTCCATTTCATAATATCCCATCACACACACACACACACAAACACACACACACACATTTTCTTTATCAACTTGACAGTTTTAGGGC
>JAJEJO010005530.1:582616-619560 GCA_020662805.1 Glaucomys volans | reverse complement strand
ATATGTAGACTCAGCAGGGATGTGTCAGCCAGAGAAACATGGCAATTCCGGTTTTGTTGGTACCCACCAGGACCAAGGGGGAGGTCAGGGGGCAGCTTTTCAGTGTCTGTTCTTAGCATGAAGAAGGTGGGATGGAGAGATACTGATTATCAGGAAATTGGAGAGGAAAATAAAAACATTTGTGGCTTTTATTTCAAAGAGTCTATTACATTATGGGCTTTGGGTTTCATTATACAATTTCCTTTACTTTCAGAATGTTTGAAAATGTCCATAATGAAAGGTTTTTGCTTTTTTTTTTTTTAAATTAAGTTCCAAGAAGTAGGGGCCTTATACCTTCCTTCAGCCTATATTAGTTTCCTAGGACTTCTGTAAGAAAGTATCACAGAGGGCTGGGGATATAGCTCAGTTGGTAGGGTGCTTGCCTTGTAAGCATGAGGCCCTGGGTTCTATCCCTAGCACTGCAAAAATAGAAAAAGATAAGTATCACAGATTGGTTGGTTTAAAAAACAGAATTTTGTTTTTCCACAGTTCTGGAAGTTAAGGTCTAAGATCAAGGCATTGGTAGAGTTGGTTCCTTCTAAGACCATGAGGGAGAATTTATTCCCATTTTCTCCTTGGCTTGTAGATGGCCATCTTCCCTGCGATTTCACATCATCTTTCCTCTGTCCAAATTCTTTTTACCCTATAATGATACAGGATTAGGGTTCACTGTAATGACTTCAATTTAATTTAGTCACCTCTGCAAAGACCCTATCTCCAAACATAGTTACATTCTGAGGAACTAGGAACTAGGACTCCAACAAGTGAATCTGGGGGGACACCATTCAGTCTATAACACTGCTCTGTCCCAGTGCCCTGTATAGTACCTGGAAAATAGAGGGACCTCAATAAGTGTGTATCAAACGAATATTGAATGACAGGAAGCAACATCTGAGCAGCGGGACTATGCTGCCAGAGCCTCCCTCTCTCCTAACGTCTTCTCCCTGCTGTAGTTTGAAGGATGAATCCTGCCCCTTCAGTCTGCAGGCCTGAGGTTGTGGCAGTATGGGGATGGCTATCAAGAAAGCAATGCAGAGTCCACCAGCAGAGGCCTAGTCTTTCTGGCTATGTTATGACTGGCTCTTTTATATGCTCCGATATAGGAACATGGTCTTATCTGAAGTATGATAATCAGAGATGGCCAAGTGCATTGCCCCAGGCAATGTTCAGTGGGCCCTGTTAGGCTTCTGCCTTTCCCAGACTCTGCTTTCCCCAACCACAACAGCAACTTAAACTAATGAGTACTCAAACCTACCCCTGAAGATGAGGAGGGACAGGAAATATCATTAACAGGTAGGAGCTCTGCTGAAATCCAAGAAAACCTCTAGGACAGCTTTATGCATTATTAACCTAAAAGAAAAAGAACAGTCTATAATAAAAAATGCAAAATAAAATTCTTTTTCAGTTTCCAGTACATTTAACAACTTAATCTAGATCCATTATTCCTTTGACTATTGCCTGTGATGTAAAAGAATAAGAGAAAATGGACCAGTTCAAAGTTATTGAATATGTAACTGATTTTAAAATTGTGTTTAGACCATCAAAATTAGGTGAATATAGCAATCTTAAGGTATTTTGGACAATTGCTATTATGTCAGGCTATTTTTTTCTTTCCTTTTTCATTTCTGTCCCACAAATCTTGCAAAAGCACCTTACTGTTTTAAAGTAATTTTTCCTAATTATAAAGGTAATGCATATTCATTGAAGAAATTATTGAAGAACTAGAAAAAGCATTAAGAAAATATTTAATCCTACCTTCAGAGAGAGAGACTATTTATGTTAGTGTATATTCTTCCCATCATGCTTTTATTTTCCAGTACTGGGGATTGAATCTAGGTATGCTCTGCCACTGAGCATCCATCCCTCCACTTTTTTCTTTTTTTCTTTTTGAAACAGAGTCTCACTAAGTTGCTGAGGCTGGCCTTGAATTTGGGTTCCTCCTACCTCAGCCTCCTGAGTCACCAGATGCCCACCATTGTACTCAGCCCTGTCATTCATTTAAATATTTAAGGTAATGTGATTATTCCCTATATAGGACTTTTTAGTCACTTGTGACTTTATTCTTTTTTATTTTTTTATTTTATTTTTGGAACTGTGGATTGAACTCAGGGGCACTAGGTCACTGAGCCACATCCCCAGCCCTATTTTGTATTTTATTTAGAGACAGGGTCTCACTAAGTTGCTTAGCGCCTTGCCCTTGCTGAGACTGGCTTTGAACTCAGGATTCTCCTGCCTCAGCCTCCTGAGCTGCTGGGATTACAGGCGTGTGCCACCACACTCGGCTTATTCTTTTTTAAATAGAATAAGACAACACTTTATTCTAGCTATGGGAGACAAAACATGTTTTGTTTGTTTGTTTGTTTGTTTGTTTTCTGGGACCTTGACTGAAAGAATCTCCTGAATGACAGCAAACCTCAGCTCTGTTTCACCAGCTCTGACCTGACATTTTACCCATTGTTGAGTTGGATATGTGGTGTTTCCAAAAGCTCATGGGCGACACAATGCTAGAACATTCAGAAGCAAAACGATTGGGTTATGGGAGCCTTAACATAATTAGTGGTTTAATTCACCGATATGGATTAACTGGGTGGTAACTAGAGGCAGGTAAGTTATGGCTGGAGAAAGTAGGTCAGTGGGGGTAAGCATTTGGATCTTATATTTTGTTCCTAGTGAGTAGAGCTCTCTCTCTCTCTCTCTCTCTCTCTCTCTCTCTCTCTCTCTCTCTCTCTCTCCTTCCTGGTTGCCGTGTCCTGAGCTTCTTTCCTCTGCCAAGCCACAATATTCTGCTTTATTTTGGGTCCAGACCTATGGAGTTGGCCGAGCAAGGACTGAGCCTCTGAAACTGTTAGCCCAAAGAAACTTCTCCTCCTCATCTATGTTGTTCTTGTTAGGTACTGTACTTTTGTTACAGTGACAAAAAGCTGACTAAAACACTGCAAAATTTTTCCTATTGGGGTCCCTTTCTCCCTGTTTTTCTCTCCTCGGATGTTGGGTCATTTAGTTACTGTGCAAACTCAGTTCCCCACAGTCTTCCAAAAAGTTGTGAATTCGAAGTTAGTCTGCCTCTTTTTTTTGTTGTTTGCTTTACACATGAAAAGCCTTCAACCTGGGCCTGTCAGGATGTATACTGTATATATATATATACATCCACACATACATATACACACATCCGTGTGTGGTATATATACATATATTCATATGTGTATACATATTTATATTTATATATATGGAAGGAATGTTGAAAATGGGCAGCAAAGTGATCATTGGAATCAACATGGTAAAGTAAGTGGCTGTAGCATAAGCAGAGTTGGGAATTCCTTCAACTCCAATAAGAAAAATTTTATGATAAAAACTGGGGCATAGAGAAGTATGAAATGCGTGGTTGTGGCAACAAGGTGGGGGAAGAGAGCAGTTGACACTCATTTAACTTTCCCTATCATGGTAGCCTGCACATCACCTCTAGCCACCACCACACCTGTATCCCTACCTCTGAACCTCATCAGTTCACAAGACCAACTACCTAATTGGTGGAATCCAATTGGGACCTCTTGTTCGAAAAGTATTTAGAAGTTCAACATGAGAAAAGCAGAACATTAGTCATAAGACACACACATATGAAGTGGGCCTTCCAACAATTTCACAAAAGAAATGTAGATCTTTGTTGAATGTAGGTTTAGTCTGCTGAGCAGCTCTGGAACCTGACTTCCAGGTTGCTGTCCCAGCTGTATCATTTAGGAGCTGAGGACCCCAGCTTGATATTTATTTGCTTTATGCCTTAGTTTTCTTACATATACAACAAGGGTATAACAATAGGGTCTAACTATTAGCATTATTATGTAATAAAATGAGTCAGTCCTGAGAACTCATACAGGTTTATTATTGCCCTTGAGAGGGGAAGGTGAACTTTGATAGTTGCAAATGTTACTTCTATTGAGTCTCCACTTAAAAGGAGACTAGCCAATGAGCATTGAAAACAAGGGAAGGGATTTACATAAAGTTTGGAAACTGCTGTGATTTTGCTTTCTGTGGATGACTGTGACCTGGATTCCCAGGATGACCTTGGCAGAACCTGGGAGAATCAAGAACTACTTCTAACTCCCAACTGTCTATTGATTCACCCTTTTCTTTCCTCATTTCCACAGAGCATCCAAGCAGGCCTGCAGGACTAACGGGTCCACATCTTACCCTGCCTTCTCGATGTTCAGTTCCTGACAAGGGCCCTCAGCAACTGGAGTCCCAGGGCAGGCTCACGTGTTGCTCAGGGAGTTTTGGTTGCTATTGTCAGAAACATAGATAATATAAGTTTGAGTAAGGACACTTAGTCTAAAGTAAATAATCCATAACAAGGCAGATAGGCAGTCCTCCAGGACAATAGTGACAGGTTCTTGGTCCATTTGTCTATTCCTATCTGTACATCTGTATGTGGCTCTCATTATCTCACACACTAGTCCATATACTGGAGGCTATGACCACTAGAAATTCAGAACCAGATTCAAGCCAGCAGCCACTCCAATGTCCTCTACTCTACTACATTTCTGGCTTTGTAAGCTTATCTAATGTTCTTCACAAACCTAGAGGTATACGCATGGAGGTTAGTCTTATTTTGAAAGATAAAGGCAGACTCTCTAACATAGCTAAGAGAGTTCTTATCTCCTTGGACTCTAAGCAAAAGGTGAATGAAATCCAGAAGGCAAAACCAGAGAACAGCAGAATGCTGTCTGCACAGACTTTTGATCTAAGTCCACCCAGGCCAGCTCTGAAATGAACTGTGTAACTTACAAGCACTGGAAATATTCCGGAGCAGAGGCAATTTACGGTACTGCACCTGAATAAACAAAGACTCACGGGGTTGCGTCCTCATTTCCCCTTAACCAAAAACCAATTCTCTTCTTAAAGGGGAAACTCATGCTTCTGAATTCATATTTTCCCTGTCAAAGAAGCAATTCTTATATTATTCTGATGCCGTTTGAAAGGAGGTAAAATCCCTAGATAAATTAGAGAAATAATATACTTCTCAGAAAGAAGAGAAACTGAGATAGGTATGATTCTGAGGAAGTGAATAGGAATAAAACCTGAACCAAAGTGTTGTCTAGAAACAAAAGGTATCAGAGAATAAAGAGAAAGTTAAGAACCACCATAGTCCTAGAGAATCACAACTCAATTAGAATATACAAAACCTCTGGAAAATAAGCCCAGGGTAGACAGATAGGTAGGTAGGTAGGTAGGGAGGGAGGTAGACAGACAGAAAGTTAGGGACTGATAGACCTGGGCAGTGCCAAAGCCCTCTGCCACCTTCTTAAGTGGGATAATAATGGGTGAATCTTATCTCGCACCCACTTATGGATGTTCATATATGCTGATCTACAGAAAGACAAGTGGCACTGCTTAAAAGAGACCAGAAGGAATTTTTTTTTGCATTTTGATAGATCATACATAAATGCAGCATAATTTCTCATTTTTCTGATTGTACATATTGTAGGATCACATCAGTCATGTAGTCATATATGTACATGAGGTAATAATGTCTGTTTCACTCTGCTATCCTCCCTACCCCATTCCCCTTCCCCTCCCTTCACTCCCCTCCACCTAATCTAAAGTAACTCTATTCTTCCCTAGTGTTCCCCACCTCATTGTGAATTAACATCTATATATCAGAGAAAACATTCTGCCTTTGGTTTTTGGGTTTGGCTTATTTCACTTAGCATGATATTCTCCAACTCCATCCATCTACCAGCAAATGCCACAATTTCATTCTTCTTTAAAACTGAGTAATATTCCATCATATGTGTATACCACATTTTTTTATCCATTCATCTGTTGAAGGACACCTGTTGGTTCCATAGTTTAGCTATTGTGGGTTGAGCTGCTATAAACACTATAAACATGTGGCTATATCACTACAAAATATCTGAAAATTATTAGGCAGGAGAGTAAAGACCCAAGGAATGTAAGTGGTGTTTTTGCAAGCTATCTATGCATTTGTGTGTGGTTTTTCCACACCAATGATCACTTCTCCAACTCTCCAGATTCTAGGTGGGTATTCTGCAATTCAATTCAATTCTAACACTGTCTATCTTGAGTTGACATCAGATCCAACAAGTGAAGGGCTCAGTTTCACAAGACCTCCCTGATTTCAGATGCCAATCACCACTCCTGGGTTGTTACCTGTACTCCTGAGACAAATAGACCACCAATAGACAACCAGGGAAAGGGTCTGAGAGAAGGAAAGAAGGAAGAGAGGATTGGGAAATCAAGCTTCTGGCCCCAACTGGTCCTAGCCACAAGGACAGTTCCTTAACAGCCCCTAGACAAGACTAACCGCAAAAGGTGCTTCCTCTTGTGACAACAGACCCTCACCCCCACCCTTGTGCTAATAAAGGCTTAGAAATCACTTTTCTCTAAATTTTCTAAAGGAGACAATATAGAGAGAGTTGATTGGCTCCCTTTCTGAATTCTATATTTACATGCCTTCCTATCAGTCACCCACAGGGACAGATCAAGCCCACAAAAACCCCAAGACAACAGACTCCCATTCGCAGCTCTCTTGGGAACCCTCCCTCTTTGGGACCTTTCTTTCTTTCTACTACTCTAGTAAGTCCTGTTACTTTGCTCTCAACCTTGTATCTATGGATTTCATTCTTCAAATTCATGAGACAAAGAACCCCCCGACATCCATATTCCATGTTGTGCTTCTAACCAACCAATTATAAATTGGGGCTTCTGCAATCCCTTCTTCATGTATAATAATTTGCTATAATAGCTCACAAAATTCAGGGAAACACGTACATTTACAGGTTTATTATGAAGGCTGTTACAAAGAATACAGATGAACACAGGGCAAGATCCAAAAGGGTCATTAGCACAGGAACTCTGACCCAGTGGAGTTAAAGGCACACCACACTCCCTATACTATTCAGGGCTTTTATGGAAGTTCTATTATGTAGGCATGATTGAAATAACAAAGTTGGCTATTGATGATTGAACTCAATCTCTAGCTCTCCTTCCATCCAAGGAAGAAAGGAAGTAGGCTGAAATTGCCAATTTTCTAGTCACAAACTTGATTCCTCTTGCAACCAGCCCTGTTCCTGAAGCTATCTAGAGGTTATCAGCCACCAGTCACCTCATTAACATACAAAAATCATTCAGCCATACCACAGGTGTTAGAAGCTCTTGTGTAACTGGGAACTAAGGCCAAATATATCAGAGGTGCTCCCATCATTCAGGAATTTATAAGTTTTAGCTTTAGAAGTTCTGTTCCAGGAACTCTGGGGTACAGACCAAATATGTATTTCTTATTATGCTTACAGAGACTTTGGGATAGAAATATAGGAGGGAAATAGTGGGTTTTTTATTTGTTTACCAGAGATATAGGGACATTTAACATTCTGGACCTTAACATAAAAGATTAGAATGAAAATTCTAGCTAGTGATGAAGTAGACTTCACAAAGTTAAGGAAGAACTTAGAGACTAAGTGAGCAACTCAAGAGGATTTTAGGAAGTGTGTTAGTTTTTTTAAAAACAAAAAGATTATGAAGATGAAAAAATTTCATTTATATATATATATGTATATATATACCTTCCTATATATATATATAAAGATATTGGGATATATATATATATATATGTATATATATATATATACACCTTCCTATATATATATATATATATATAGGGGATTGAATCCTATATATATATATATATTGGGGATTGAATCCAAGAGTGCTTTTCCACTGAGCTACATCTCCAGTCCTTTTTCATTTTTTATTCTGAGACAGGATCTCACTAAGTAGCTGAGGCTGGCCTCAAACTTGTTATCCTCCTGCCACAGCCCCACTGAGTCACTGGGATTACTATGTGTGCTATCACACCCAGCACAAAATAAATCTTAATATTAAACAATTAAATATGCCACAACGCATATGGTATGGAACGATTAAGAGGGCAGGAGATTCCCCGTGATTTCTATGAGGAAAATACTTACGGCCCAGTTTAGTCAACTTTTTCATGACTATGACCGAAAGACCTGACAAGAACTTAAAGGAGGAAAAGTTTACTTTGACTCACAGTTTCAGAGTTTCAGTACATGGACTCAGGACATGGCAACCAGGAAGCAGAGAGAGAGAGAGAGAGAGAGAGAGAGAGAGAGAGAGAGATCAATCTCTGCTCACTAGGAAAAAATATAAACCCCAGTCATGCACACAACAGTGACATACTTTCTCCAGTCACACACTACCTGCCTACAGTTATTGCTCAGTTGATCCATCAGTGGACTAATCTGCTGATTAGTTCCACCTCTCATAATCTAATCATCTCACCTCTGAAAACTCTTACATTATCTCACAAATGAGCTTTGGGGGGATACCTTATATATAAATCATAACATGGCCTCAATTTTCTCAAAGTGCAGGACATGGCCAATAAGGTAAATTTACAGTTTTAATTGAGAGTGGTATGGTGAGATTCAAAAGCAGAATATGGGGCTAGAAGTGTAGCTTAGTGGTAGAGCACTTGCCCAACACTTGTGAGGCCCTGAGTTCCAACCGCAGCATTGCAAACAACAACAAAAATGTAGAATACAACATAAAAGCTGCCTTCAGCCAATAGATACACATATTAGGTAGCTTATCAAGAAAATATGCAGCAATCTTGAGGAAGCAAGTGGATATTTATCAAGCATATAGGGTGTGCCAGAAACTGTTCTAGATGTTGGAATCTGACACCTGCTCTCAGAGAGCTTATAGTCTGCAATCTTAAATTGCTTTTACAATTCCGGATGCTATAATGAAATATAACCATTAAATATGATATGTATTCTGGGAAGAAAATAAGGGCATAACTGCAAGAAAGCTGTGATTTTTCTAAGAGTTCCAATGTGTGGTCAGTTTGGACGGAAAGAAGGGAACAGAACCAAGGAAGACTTTACAGGGTTAGAAAGATGGATGAGAATGATATTGGGGCCGGGTGTGGTGGTGCACGCCTGTAATCCCGGTTGCTCTGGAGGCTGAGGCAGAAGGATCTTAAGTTCAAAGCCAGTCTCAACAACTTAGTGAAGTCCTAAGCAATTTAGTGAGACCCCTGTCTCTAAATAAAATGTTAAAAAGGGCTGGCGATGTGGCTCAGTGGTTAAGTGCCCCTGGGTTCAATCCCCGGTACCAAAAACAAAGAATGAGATCAGGAAACATAATGCACAAAAAAAGATGGGGCTCAATTTTTTTTTCTTAAGTAACCATCCCTGACCACAGTCTGATCTGACATTATACATTAGTTTACATTTTCTAGATTTTGTACAAATGAGATAACATTGAGCAACAGCTCATGTACTAAAAGCACAGCAAACACAAACTTACCTTTCAATTCATTTTCACAAACTGAACACACCTGTGTAACCAGCATCCAAATCAAAACACATGCACTTATGGTACAACCATAAAAATGAGAAGGTGTACCCCATTGTGTACAATGAATCTAAATGCAGTCTGTAAAACTAAAACGATAATAATTATTAAAAAATACACTTATGTAACCAGCATCTAAATCAAAACACAAAACATTTCTGCATTCCCAGAAATATCCTCATGACTCCTTCCTATCATATGCATCCAAACACTTCCCAACCCCTCCAAGGCTAACCACTAACCTGTCTTCTAACACCTATAGCTTAGTGTTGCCCAAAGCTTTCACTTTCTTGAAATTATTTTGTTAAGGTATAAACTTCACATATTTGAAAGGTAAATTAAGCTCCACAAAAAGTCAAAGTAGTGAATATTTCCATCATCCCTGAAAGTCTTGTCAAGTCCTTCTGTAATCCATCCCTCCGTGAATCCCTGACCACAGTCTGATCTGACATTATACATTAGTTTACATTTTCTAGATTTTGTACAAATGAGATAACATATTATTGTGTTTTTTGTTTTGTTTTTTGGTCTGGCTTCCTTCACTCAGCATAATGATTTTGAGATTCCACTGGTGCCTGAGTTGGTGGTTTGTTCCTTGGTGTTGCTGAATAGCATCCTATTGTATGTATATACCATAATTTGTATATCCATTAGCCTGTTGACAGACAGTTGGGTTCTTTACAGGTTTATGGTTATTACAAATAAGGTTGCTATGACTGTGTGGCCAAGTCTTTGTAACAAACGCTTTCTTTTTTTTTCTTTTTCTTTTTTTTTTTCTTGGGCAAATTCTACTGTGAGTCATGATAGATGTATGTTTAATATTTTAAGATGCTGTCAAACTATCTTCTAAACTGGTGTACCATTTTATAAACTCAACAGCAGTTTATGAGAATGCCAGCATTCTCACCAATATTTGATATTATCAGTCTTTTAAAATTTAGTGGTTCAAATGGGTGTGTAATGGGATCTCATTGCAGGTTTAATTTGCATGTTCCTGATTATTAGTGATGTTAAGTATTTACTCATGCTCTTATTAGTCATTTTATATATTCTTTTGTGAATTGTCTGAGTATCTGTTTTTAATGCCAAGATCATCAAAAGGGATTTAAATAAATGTTCAGAGCCAAGGGAGTTGACAGTGGATAAAAGACACAATGTTGATGGCTAAGAAGGACCATGCAGGCTCTCTAGCATCTTATTCTACTTTGGTCCTCTTCAAGCTAATATGAGAAAGAACAGCCCCACAAGCAGGAAGAACTAGCAGCTTCACAAGACAAATTGGAGAGTGAGGAAGACAGCTAGTGGTCCACCAATATCCACTTCTCTCTTCTCTCTTTAGAACCCAACATTTTAAGCTGCACATAAGTTTGCTCAGGACTAAGAGAATTCCCAGGATGCAGGTCTTTTGATGCCAAAGCCAGGAAAGACCTAGAGAACCCAGGGTGAGTTGGTCACCCAAGGTAGGCCCTTGGTTGCCCAAAATAAAGATGATTATTTCCCAGCTTTATTTCTAGGTAGATGTAGCCATGCAATTGAAATACAAACAAAAGTGATATGTGAAATTACTGGGTTGTTCTCATGGAAGCATGCTCTCCTCTTCCTTCCTTCCTGTTTTCCCAGTAGTTCAGAGGTGAAAAGAAGGACACACTTGCTGTCTAAACTGAGAGATGGAAACTGCCTGGTAAGAACGGCAGAGCAGCAAGAGAGAAGAATGGGGGGGTCCTACGTGTTGTGAAGCTGACTGCACAGCTTTTATGTGAACGAGAAATAAGCTTCTGTTTTGCATAAGCCGTTGTAGTTTAGGCTTCCTTTGCCTACCTGATAAACCGAGTAAGAGCACAGTCAAATAGGCTAAATAATTTCAATGAATTTAAATGGAAATGTTGTTTTTCTGACTAAAGTGGGAAGAAGGAAACTAGTATTTGTTGAACCTTCCAAGTACTGAGCACTCTACTGCTAGTTTCTTTATACAGAATATTTCATTTATTCTTCACACACACACACACAAAACTAACCAAGAGGGTTTTTTTAAAGTATATTAGGAAGCAGGAATAGTAAATGAAGGGTAAGTTTTTTTTATTTTTAAAAGAGAGAAGAAGGCATAGTCTGTAATTTTGACTGCTGAATTTGAAGGCTATCTTGGGTCATTTTTTTAGAGTGGATTAATGAAGGGAGGTTGGTGAGTAATTAGGTGGTAGCAATCACTAGGCCCTAAAGTAGATGCACGAAGAACAAGTCTTGTTAAACCTGTCTTTTGAGATGATTGCTATGCAGATAGTTTGACAAAATGTGTACTTGCAACAAGGCTATTGACAAGAACACACATGAAAACCATGCAGACTTGTTCTGGGTACAGGTAAGCTCTGTGAATTAATAACTAGTTGAACAATCATATGCAAAGAGCATGGAGCAATGCATCTACATCAGCTGGGGAAAAAAAGTTCAAAAAGTGTTCCTTGATCTGGCTTGGTATTTTCATCAGTGGTTTGGATGAATAGATAGTGAATTACTCATGAAGTTAATAGGAGATATGAAATCAAGAAAGATAGTAAATACTAATGTAGACAGATCAGAACCAAAAGCTCCTATGAGCTCAAATGGTGGGCTGAATCTGAATGTGTTTATGTACTCAGATTTTAAAACAAAATCAATTCAATAAGAGTGGGGGGATGAGTTAGTATGGGGTGTTTTAGGTGTCAGCTCAGAATGAGTCAACGGGCAAAGCTAAAGCAGTCTGGCTGATCTCACTAGAGTGACCGTGTCTGGTGCAAGGGGCAAATGGCTCTGGTACAACATCTCAAGTAGCAGTTTCATGCTGCAGTGTAAAATATGAAGTGGCACAGCTTGAAGAAAGATCAGAGGTAGCATGAAACTACCACTTTGGGTGGAGTAGATATTGGAGGGCCAACCTGTGGTAGTCTAACAGTATATAGCCATGGCCATGGCCTCTGGCTCTGGCTTTCACACTTCTCTCCTTTCTTAAGTCCATCTATCTTCAGCTTGGCAGTGTTCCTATTGATTATCCAGACACATTAGTTCTTCCTGCTTCTTTCTGCTATGGGAACACTTTCTTCTTGGCCTAAGACCTTGGGGTCCAGAATGCTGGGTGGACGCAAGACGGTGCTGAGGGTGGGCAGTGGGAATGGTTATACCTCAAGCGCCTCCTGTAAAGAAGTGTATTTTCTGAGATGCATTAAGAAGGTAGTCAGAAGCAGCAACTTTTTAATATGCTCTTTCCTCCAAATTGGAGAATTTTCTGGGCTATTGAGGACTAGTTGATAGTATGGGGCAGTATGTTTTATGCATGTATCATACACACTATATGCTACTACTATACAGTACTCTGCCTATCCTGGAGAAAGAGATGATTAAGTAACCAATCACAATTTTAAAAGCCAAAAATAAGTTCTAGAAATTTAAAATGTAACAATATTTCAAGAACTGGGCAGAAGATCAAATTTTTAAAAGATGATTCAAACAATAACATATACCAACAAGACCTAATGAACACATACAGAACATACCTTAAGTAACTATGTACCAGAAAACAATTAAAACTGCTAAATAAGGTTTTGAAATACGTGTTATAAACACTATAGCACACATGTCTTGAACTTGCCAGGCAGTAAGAAAGCCTTCCAAGATAAAAATGAAATGAGAGTTGAAATCTGGATAACAGGGAAAGCCCTGAGTTGGCTTTCACCTTGAGGTCATCTACGCAATGCTGGTGACCTTGAACTTTCACTGGATGATCCTTCCAAGGCCTAAATCCTTCCAAGCTAAAATCTAAGGCCTGCTCAAAGTGCAGAAACTGAAAGGAGATGCGTGAATAAAATCAGGAAACCCAAGGAGTACCACGTCAATGTAATGACAGACTACAAATACAATCACCATGATGAAAAAGATAGCAAGGAAACTTGCCTGTCTTAACTTTGGCATTGAGTGGAGGCCAGAAATCTTTCCTTATGTATGTAATCCTCAGTAGGATTACACATATGGGTTTTGGCCTGAATTCAAACTGCTCATGAGGTTTTAAAAACTTCAGTTTGAAAATTTAAAGTAGCCTCAGGCACCCGCAGGAGCAAGCCAAATCTTTTATGAAAGAATATGCCCTGAAGTCAGGACTCAAAGAATTTCCACAAAGTTCCAAAGCATAGAAGATCTCTGTCAAGTATTACAGAATATACAAGAAAACAAGGTAGCATGGGTGAGAGCAGACAGCAAATTCAATCTAACTGACTTCAGTTATTTGAATGATCAGATACTAAATATAAAGTGAGTTTGTTTAATCTGCACATAGAAATTTAGAAATGGGAGGCAAAATATAACTAGAGAGAAAAAGCTAATTAAAAATAACCAAGCATAATTTTAAAAGACCAAAAAATTTATAGATTAAAAATATTAAAAATTTTCAAGAACCAGGAAAAAGATCATTTAAGAAATGGATGACTTAATCCTATAAACCAACTACACCTAACAGGCATGAGTAGAAAATTCCAACACATAACAACAGAATATACATTTTTTCCATTCTTCTTAAGTATGTATGATACATTCTCCAGGACAAAGCGTATGCTCAGGCATAAGACAAAACTAAATATATTTAAAAATCAAGTTTGAAATCACAAAAGACACATTCTTTGGCCATAATGAAATGAATTTAGAAATCAATAACAGAAAGAATTCAGAATATTCACAAATATGTGGAAATTAAACAATTCACTCTTAAATAACCAAAGGATCAAAGAAAAAAAATCACAAGGGAAATTAGAAAATACTGTACTTCAAGATGAATGAAAATGAAAACACAATATACTAAAGCTTATGGGATGAAGTAAAAGCAGGACTACGGAAGAAACTTATACCTGTAAATTTACATAATTTATAAAGAAGAAAAAGCCCACATTAAGAATCTAATAGACCACCTTTGTTGCCAGCTTGGTCCTTGCTCCCAATACCAATCCAATAATTAGGACAAGGTTTTTGAGAAAAAGGAAAAAGAAAGTTCATTACTTTGTTAGCAAAGGAGAAACACAAAGGACTCCTGTCCCAAAGGCCATGATTCTGTCCATCAGCAGGAACAGGGAGCTTTTAAAGAGGTGATTCAAAGGCTACATTCCACCTATTCTCTCTTGGAATTGTAATTCACTTGATAATTGGGTGGATAGTCATTTCTGAGATCTTCTGGTGCCATATCCCCAAAGTCTGGATTACTTTATTGTTATGGTGGGTGTGTGCTCAAGGTCACATAAATCTGCCTGAGATGGGAGAAAAAGAGTAATCCTGTTTCCCCTGAGATTAGGGAGGGGGAGGGATTAAGGAGGATCAGGAAGAGAGGAAGAGAAAACAACATGTCCATTTTAAAAATAAATTGCAGTGGCAGAGCAGCAAGGGCTTCATTCAAAGCATAAAGTAAACCACCATTACATTTCCCCACTGTCAATTTCTACATTCCATTTCTATGGAAAAATGGGTAATGACACCTCCAAACTGCTTCTTGCTGAAAGGGGAGGAAGCTGTAGGAAGTAACCCAAAATCCTTGTTCTGTCTCAGGTGGGTGAACAGTTAAGGGCATTCAGCATCAGAGCAGTCCAGAGGTCCACAGTGGCAGATGGCAGGTGACTGGACAAGGCATACATAGAGCAGGGATTATGCTAAGCCAAAATAAGACAGCAAAGCATTACATTTTTTGTAAACAATTAGCAAGAAGCAATTAGTATTTTAGCCACTCTCTGAAAACCATGAGGACAGTAACTCATAATCTTATCAGTGAAGAACAGATCAAGTTTATCAATGTAGGAGGTTAGGATTATTGTCAGTCTATGAGATCAGACTCAAATTAACTCAGAACAAATTTGCAACTCTAGAGTGCATTGTGAACATCATTATTAGGCACTCCCACACAAGGACACTTCTTTTATACCCTCCAGCTTTACTTACTTTTGGTAGGGCTGACACAGTGTACATCTTAAGTTACATTTTAAAAATCATTGCTTTTCTTTTACATGTCCACATAGGACTGTGCTTAGGCTATACTCTCCTGCCAGGTGTTTAAGGCCAAGTTGGTCAAAACTGAACTTGTTCCTATCTACTCTTAAGAGTCAGCTGAGATTCCTCAGAGATCCACTCTTGGAGTGTGTGCAAAGCCTTTTGGCTCCTTTAGCTTTCCTCTACCATTGGTGCCATCTTCCAGGATGGGTCAGGGTCCTGCTAACCATACGTGGCTTCTCTTGGAAGCATCAAGGACATTTCCATCTCTAATGACCCTCCTCGGCAGAATGTGCACTGGTTGACTTCCTGTTCCCTAAGGTCCTCTTGATCTCCCTGATCAGCAGATCAGGTGACTCACCAGAGTTTCAGGGCCCAGAGAGGGGTCACATTGTTTTCTGGGTCCTGGATGACCTTAGAGGGCAAGGGCCAAAATGTTGGCTGCTTTTTTTCTTGGCTCTTTTATTTCCTTGACTTTGGTCTCCATGTTTTTGGTTTTAAATACCCAACAAGCCAGTTTCACCAGTCTTAAAGAGGGAGTAACAGGTTAAAACTTCAATATCTATAATTTTACAGTTACCCCTTTCATTTAAATGGAGTCAGTATTAGTACTGGAAATCAGCAATATATACTATCTGTCCAATAGGTGATGGCTTATTATCTCAAAATAACCCAGGTTGGTTTTTGTTTGTTTGTTTTAGAAATAGCACCTCTGGGGGCTGGGGATATAGCTCAGTTGGTAGAGTGCCTGCCTCATAAGCACAAGACCCTGGGTTCAATCCCCAGCACCACAAAAAAAAAAAAAAAAGAAAGAAAAGAAAAGAAATAGCACCTCTGCAAAACACTAATGCAAGTCATAAAGTTTACAAGGAAAAAAACAAAATGAAATCAACAGAGCAAAAGCAATCAGTTTGTGTAATAACTATGAACCAAGAAAAATGACTTTTATCATCTTGAACCTTTACTGAGTACATATTATATCTCCTGTTTGAGATCACAGTATTTTTTCCACAAAAATCAATCTTCTGAACACAATTTTATATGAACTGAAGTCCAGTCTATTTTGGAGCCATTCTAACATGGAGTGAGTTGGGAGGCAGAGCCTTACCTCAGGTAAGACAGGGCTCCACCTCAGGTAAGACAGGGCTCTTCACAAATAACACAATACAACATTACATCTAAAACGTGAATCAAAGAAAGGCTAAGAGAGCTTTTAACTTTCTTTTTGTGCAAAAAGTGGCAGAATGCTTCCATGTTTTACATGTCACTTTTAAACAGATAAGGCTCTCATCTTCCAAAAATGCATTTAAATTCCAATTCCAGTGTGAAGAGTAACACAAAATTGTATACATAACTTATTAACAACAGGTTACTTTACCCAGCTGTAAAACATCAAATGACATTGTAACAGTGGTCCACTTTATGCTTTGAATGTAACCCTTGCTGCTCTGCCACTGCAATTTATTTTTTAAATGGACATGTTATTTTCTCTTCCTCTCATCCTGATCCTCCCTAAGCTCTCCCCCTCCCTAATCTCAGGGGGAACAGGATTACTCTTTTTCTCCCATCTCGGGCAGATTTATGTGACCTTGAGCACACACCCACCATAACAACAAAGTAATCCAGACTTTGGGGATATGGCACCAGAAGATCTCAGAAATGACTATCCACCCAATTATCAAGTGAATTACAACTCCAAGAGAGAACAGGTGGAATGTAGCCTTTGAATCACCTCTTTAAAAGCTCCCTGTTCCTGCTGATGGACAGTGTGATGGGCTGACATATTTGACTCCATGGAAATGTTATAGGCCAGGTTATATGGGCAGTGACTAAACAGACTCTGTTTACCTTGAGACTCCATGTTATGTAGGAACTGCTTCTCCCATCGGAACGCCCCACCTCTGCACCTGTCATTAGTTACTTAGCATGGCTTTTTTGGCCATACACAATGATGAAATGACAATTCATGTATAATGAAAAATTGTTCTGTTTTTGATTCCTACTTTCCTAAACAATGTACCATGTTAACGGTGATGTCAACAGTGATTGTTTAGATGTTAGTAACCATTCTTTAGTTTGTACTTAAGTAAGGTCATTTTGACCCACTTCCCCCTCTGCTAATGATTTCAGATCTCATGATGTTAGTTTGTAATTTTAAATCTTAGCAACAGACACTTATGATTGATGGTCAGATTTATGATATAAAAACCCCTGCAACCCTGTGGTAAGGACTGTTCTCCCAATAACCTTTTTTGGGACATTGTGTGAGACAGTCAGCTGGTCGGCTAATAAAGACTCTCCTTTGGACTTCTCAGTGGTGATTGGTCTGTTCTTAAGTTGCACCCCAAAATTGGCAGAATCCATAGCCTTTGAGACAGGAGTCCTTTGTGTTTCTCCTTTGCTAACAAAGCAATAAATTTTCTTTTTCCTTTTTCTCAAAACTGTGTCCTCATTATTGAATTAGCACTGGGGACAAGGACTGAGCTTTTAGCAACAATATGAAAAAATACCAACCAAATTTGTTATTTTTATATAAATCTGAGACTTTTGCTACCCATAATTTTAGTTTGGAGAGAACACCAACTTGGTAAATTGCTCTCCTAAGCTTTACATTTAAGTAAGTTTAACTTTTAAAGTACAATTTAGAATCCAGAGTGTATGGTAGCAATAATCATAGGTCTGCATGGGTCAACAAAAATCAAAGGATAGCCTTAAAGCTCATACATTTAGGAAACAGTGTTAATGATCTGAAATTGACTAAGTCAAAGTGTTGTACCCAAAGAAAATAAAATCATCCAAGCCGATCACGTAAAGCCAAAAGAAGCCTTTATTTGAGCTGGCCAGCGACGATCGCCCATACACCTAAAAGCGGTGTGCTGGGAAATCGCGAGTTAGTCCTTTTGTTGCCAACTTTTATAGGATACAGGAAGGGATTAGGGTGGGGGCTATAGGGAGGGGAAGGGATTGGGGTGGGTTATAGGGAGGGGATTTGGGATTGGGGTGGGATGTAGGGAGGGGATTTGGGATTGGGGTGGGGCCGACTCTCCGGATCGAGCTGGAGAATCTCCCTGGGGAGCACCAACATTTTAATCTGTTTTCTGTTGCTATAACAAAAGCAAATGGATATAAGTCAGGTCTTCCAATGATATGTGGGCGTTCTATGTCAGTTACAATGTATAAAAGAGAGCTCTTATTTGTTATCTTGCTAGTAAACTTACATAAAATTTTATTTTATAAACTTTTACATAACACTTAGACAAGGTTTAGACAAAATTCTCAGATGCACACATATACCTAGTCACATATATTTAGGATGTCAATTATGTTATTATAATCTAAGTAACAGTTGTTGTTTAACCAGTTACAAAGTAATTATTTATGACTTTAAAACAGGTACAAACCCTATTTCCTTTAAGACTTAGTTTCCCCAAGTAATAAAACCTAACATATGTAAGAAAATTATCTTGATATATAAGAGCAGATCAATGTTTCAGACTTTGTTTCATAACAGTACATTAAAGTTCATATAATTTCTACTGATTCTGCTAATTAGTTAATTTAATCACAAACACAAACTTTTCGAGCTTTATCATCCACAAACCTTCTGCAACTTAGACATTCGCAACTTGTTTACATCCTTAATTTTGTCCTCTTTCATCTTAGACTTTAGCCCAAGAACATTACTTTACCAGACAAAATGCTTCCTCATCCAGAAACATTTATTTTACCTTCGAATTTTGCATACTAAAATGTATTTCCATACCTACAATTTTTACCTTTCCTAGTTTTGAACCTTTCTTAAACTTATTTTCTGAAACAATCCTTATGAATGTTATTTGTGCATTTAATTTACACAACAAATTTCATCCCAGGAGAGAGATCAGACAATCTGGCATATACAAAAATGATGACTTCATTTTTCTCTCCCAGGTGGCATGCAAGGGGTTGGAGCACAGAGTATTTATTGAGCCTGACTTGTCTCCCTTATCATTATCATGTGCCATCAACTTTAAGTGAGTTCCCCACTGTTGATTGTACCCAGAGGCTCCTTTTGGGCCTTTTTCTTATACTAGGTATATTGATATGCAATAGAGGAGGTCCTTTCTATCCTTTTCTTTAGGATTCCTTTGCAGAGGTTGCCTACAAAGCATGGGTTGGCCTTAGTTTATGTCTTTTTCTTTTCCAGGTGCAGTTATTTAATCTGCCAGTCTCCCAGGCACTTAGTTTGATGGAATTCTGTTATAGCAAGAATTGCTCTACCCCAGTGATGAATATCCCCTTACCAAATGGGGTGTTGTGTAAGATCTTTAAAGGAGAAACTATTTCTGTCCCCAGATCATAAATTACAATGATGGAACCTACTGCCACATCCTTTGTGGACAGCAATATCTGCTGGATTGATTTGTTCCTGTGATGGGTGTGTACTCAAGGAAAGAAATCTTCACAAGGTGGGTAAGAATGATAATCCTGTTCCCCAGAGATTATGGATGGGGAGAGATTAGAGAGGAGTAGGGAGAGAGAAAGAACCATGTCCATTTTAAAACTAAGTTGAAGTGGCAGAGCAGCAAGGATTATATTTAAAGCATAAAGTGGACCAGGGGAATGGGGAAACACTAATGAAGTAATCCAGACTTTGGGTATGGTACCAGATCATCTCAGAAATGACTATCCCCCAAATTAACAAGTGAATTACAACTACAATGAAGAACAGGTGGAATGTAGCCTTTGAATCACCTCTTTAAAAACTCCCTGTTCCGTTGAGTGCAGTGGCGCACGCCTGTAATCCCAGCACTTGTGAGGCTGAGGCAGGAGGATCGTGAGTTCAAAGCCAGCCTTGGCAACTTAGTGAGGCCCTAAGCAACTCAGTGAGACCCTGTCTCTAAATAAAATACAAAATAGGGCTGGGGATGTGGCTCAGTGGTGGAGTGCCCTGGGTTCAATCCCCAGTAAAAATAAAAGAAAGAAAGAATGAATGAATGAATCAGGGGTGCAGTTCAATAGTAGAGTGCTTGTCTAGCACACACAAGACCCTGGGGTTGATCCCCAGCACTGAAAAAGGAAGGAAGGAAGGATGGAAGGAAGGGAGGGAGGGAAAGGGGAAGGAAGGAAAGATACATAGAAAAGGGAAGGAAGGGGAAAGGGAAGAAGGAAAGAAAAGATAGAACAAAGGAAGAGCAAACAAAATCCCAGAAAGGAGAAGGAAGGAAATCATAAAGACTAGAGAGAAGCCAGGTGTGGTGACACACACCTTTAATCCCAGCAGCTGGAAAGACTGAGGGAGAAGAATTGCAGGTTCAAAACCAGCTTCAACAATTTAGCGAAGCCCTAAACAACTTAGAGAAACCTTGGCTCAAAACACTAAGCATGCACTCTACCACTGAGCTACACCTCCAGACTGTTGGATAAAAGTGCACAAAATACTTCAATGACAGTGTACATTACTAATGTCAAGGTTATCCCCTCTTCTGTTTTTACTCCTTTCTTTTTAAAATTTTTTTATTTGTTCTTTTTAGATATGTATGACCATAGAATGTATTTTGACATATTATACACACAAGGAGTATAACTTCCCATTCTTGTGGTTGTACATGATGTAGAGTTTCACTGGTCATGTATTCATGTATGAACACAGAAAAGTTATGTCCAGTTCATTCTACTGTCTTTCCTATACCCATCATCCCTTCCCTTCATTCCCCTTTGTATAATCCAATGAACTTCTATTCTTCCTTTCAAAAAAAAAATGTACAAATACAATTTAATGCAAGACAGAATAATCTTTTCAACAAATGGTTCTGGAACAACTGGGTGTCCACATGCAATAGAATGAAGTTGGACTCTTATCTTATACCATATGCAAAAATTAACTCTGAATGGACCTGACATCTAAATGTAAGACTTAAAACTATAAAACTCTTAAAATAAAACATATAGGAGGGATGAGATTTTGGCTCAGTGGTAACGCATTCACCTAGCATGTGTGAGGCACTGGGTTTGATCCTCAGAACCACATATAAATAAATAAAATAGAGGTATTGTGTCCACCTACAACTAAAAAAAAATTTAAAAAACTACAGGAGCTTCAGTAGCTCAATCAATGTGCAATACTCACACGAAGAAAACATGAACATATCTGTATGACTTTGGACTTAAAGATTTAAAGATTTCTTGGATAAATGTCATGAAAAGCAGAAGAAACAATAGAACAGGGAATAATAACTACTTTTCATGAAAACTAAAAGCTTTTGTGTTTCAATGAACAAAACTGGGGAAAAAGTGAAAGATCACCCAAAGACTGGTAGAAAATATTCATAAAACCTATACTTGTTTAGGGGTTTATATCTAGACTGTATAAAAATCTCTTAAAATTCAACAATTGACAGAAAATCCAATTTTTAAATGATCCAAGTATTTGACTAGAGATTTCTCCAAAGAGGCATACAAATGGCTAACCAGAACATCAAAAGATCCTCAACATCATTAGTCATTAGAAAATTGCTAATCAAAATTGAGATGAGATACTACTACATCACACCCTCTAGGGTTGCTGTAATACAAAGGAAGTATTAGAAAGCAAATAGGAAAATTGGAACCCTCACATATTGCTAGGGGGCATGTTCAATCATGCAGCCACTTTGGAAAACAATTTGGCAATTCCTCAAATGATTAAATATAGAGGTACCATATTACCCAACAAGTCTACTCCTATGTATATAACCAAGAGAATTGAAAACATATATTCACACAAAAACTTGTACATGAATGCTCATAACAGCATAGTTCCTAACAGCCAAAAGTAGAAACAACCCTATCAACTGATGAACAAATAAATGATGATATGGGATATGGTCTGTTACAATGGACCAGTATTTTGCAATGACAGGAAATGAAATACTGATATGATACGAATGAAACTTGAAACCATAATGCTGAATGAAAAAAAAAGACACAAAAGGGTACATATCCATGGATATGAAATGTCCAGAATGGATAAATTTAAGAGACAAAGTAGATTAGTAGTTTCTAGGGATTGGAAAAGAGAGGACTGGGGAATGACTGCTGATGACTATGGAATTTCTTTCTGGGATAATGACAATATTCTGAATCAGAGTGGTATGGATGCACAAGTCTGTGAATATACCATAAATGTGAAATTTGTGCACTTTTAAAGGGTTAATATAATGTGAATTATATTATTATGAAATTTTTACAATATAAAAACTCAATAGTGGATTAAACTACTAGAAAACATAAGTGAACTGGAACATAAATCTAACGATATCATTCAGAGTATAATATTATACATACGGAGAGAAAAACAGAGACAATACTGAGTCATGGAGGATAAAGTGAGGACATCTAACATATGTCTAATCAGAGTTCCAGAAGGAAAGAAAAGAGAATGGGAGAGATGCCCTACCAGAAGAAATAATGACTATTCTCCAGAATTGATAATGGCATCCTTTCTCAAATGTGGGAAGCAGAAAAAGTCTCAAGAGGAAATTAAAAAGAAAACTTTTAAAAATTTTACCCAAACACATCATAACTAAGCTATAGAACACCAAAGACAAACTGAAGTTCTTGAAAGCAGCCAGTTAGAAGATTAGCCAATAATAAAAAGGAACAAACCATTAACATACCCATCAACTTGAGTGGATTTCAAGAATATTATCCTGAGTGAAAAAAAAAAAGAACAGTCTCAAAAGTTTACCTATGATGAATAAGTCCACTTGGACAGCCATAACTAGATCCCATAGACTGGCTTAAATAACAGAAATTAATTTTTTCATAATTGTAAAGAAAATTGATCTGTAAGCCTTAGATCAAGATCTAACTGGTGGAGACTGAGTTTGTGGCTCAGTGGTAAAGCACTTGCCTACCCGGTGTGAGCAACCGGGTTTGATCCTCGGCACCTCATAAAAATAAAATAAAATAAAATAACCAGTACCAAAAAAATAAAAAATAAAAATAACATAAAACAAAAGCACTGTGTTCATCCACAACTTTAAAAAATAATAATCTAACTGGTAGTTTCTGATGACGGCCATCTTCTGGCTTGCTGATAGCCACCTTCTTATTGCGTCCCCATGACAGAGAGAGAGAAAGAGAAGAGGGGATAAGGAGTTCACTGTTGTCTTACTGTAATTATCACATAAGGGCCTTAGTTCCAAATGCCATCAAATTGGGGGTTAGGGCTTCAACATGTGAATTTGGGGGAATATAATTCAGTGCATAGCACACAATATAATGCCATTTGTATGATGCTTTTAAAAGAATAAAATTACAGAGATGGAAAGCAGTTTGATAGTTCTAGGGGTTAGGGATGGTAGGGGGTTTGGTGTCACTGTAAGGGCCATTGTGAAGATCTTTGTGGTGGGTGATGGAATGGTCCTGCATCTTGAAACTAGATGTACTTACAGGATGTAATAAAGTGGCTTAGGACAATGTATACACATTGTCCCGACATCAAAGTCCTCATTTTGCTGTTATATCATAGTTATGTAAAATAAAACCAATGGGAAAAACTGGGGAAGGGTCTGAAAGACCTCTCTGTACTATGTTGTAGCTTCCTGTGAATTTCTGGTTATTTCAAAAAATGACAAGTTTTTAAAAAGTAGCCAGAGACAAAAATATAAATTACTGATTAATAAATACAAATGTTTTTGAAAGTTGATTTCTCAATAGTGATAATGGAAGCCAAGAAAATATTGAAATGGTATCTTCGATACACTGACCATTAATCTAGGATTGTATTCCCATTGAAACTCTTTCAAGAATAAAGATACGTTATGAATAAAGATATGTTCTGACAAATAGAAATGGTTTAATACCAATAGACCCTCTCTAATGCCAACAGTAAGGGTTGTGTTTCAGGCAATTATGAAAAGATCTCACAGGCAAGCTCTGAAATATAAGAAGAAATGGTTAACAAATAAAATTATCAGTAAATTAAATATTGTTAAGTTTCTAGAAGAAATAGAAATAAAGTAGATAATCTCCAAACTACCACATGGGTAAAAATAAAGTGATGAGGGGAAAATAGAATTGAATAAAAAAAGAAAGGATAGAAGAAGCAAATCAGAAAAATAGGACAAATAGTATCCATACAATGAGTAGTAGAAATAAATTCAAACATAATTCTCAATAGAATGAACAGTTTCAAAGAAAAATTTATTGCAGAGGTTATTTTTTAAAATTCAAGCTATATATCATTTGCAGGAGACATACCTGAACGAAGGCCCAGAGTTGAAAATGAAAGGACAGAGAAAAATTACCAAAACAGAAAAATAGGTGGCATAATGTGTGATAAAATCAGACAAAATCTAGACATTAAGGTGAAACTAAAGGATCTAGATTTCCTGTTGATGTAAGGAAGAAATCCCTAGGGAATAAGAACAAAAGTGGAATAGTGACCTGTGGAGCCACTGAATTTCCCATCCATTGAGAAGTTCAAACCTGGGCTGATGACCACTTGGTGGGGATGTCAGGGTGGATATTAAGACAGCAGAGAAAGAACAGGACTTAGTGTCCATACAGTCCTGAAAAATCCTAGGACTTTATCTCATTTTGGGGTTGTCTTTCAAATTATTTTATTCTCTCATGGGTAGAAGCTTCACTGACCAGCTGTGTATCAGAAGGAAGCTCTGACATTGCCTTCTGATTATGGACTCTCATCTCTATAGTAAAAAGTCCTGCGTACATGTATCTAAGAGTGTGATCATGTGTGTGCTATAGTATACACACACACATACACACACACACACACACACACACACGCCCATTGTTAGGGATTGAATTTTCTCAGCTATGAGATTTGTGTTCCAATCATTTGTCTGAGAAAAATACCTTGAGAAAAATCCCAAAAGGAAAATTTGTTTGTCCTATCTCTTGTAATAGTCAACAAGTTAGTAATCTAAGTTACAAAAGAAATATAAACACTGAAAGGCCTTCTGAACATGTCAAAACCTTTCGAGGGTGGGGTAGGTAGCAATGGTTTAGCAATTGCAACTAGCTGTTGTTTTGCAATAGAGCCTTAGGTTTTTTAAGTTCTGTATCAAAAAAATCTCAAAGACTTTCCTCAAAGATCTCTGAGACTGGGAGGAGATAAAGCCCGCTCTACCTGCTCCAAGATGCTACAAGGGTGAGGCCCAGAGAGTTGTATGTTTAACAAGCTTCTCCTGAGAACTCTGAGTCACATTAAGGATTGAGCATAAAAGAAGTACACTCTTCCCTTGTTTTAAATGATCAATTTCTCTAGACTATTCCTTAATTGTTTTCTCTCATTGGTGACATGGAGATCATAAAACATTCAGAGGCAATATTCTTACTTTATTCTTTTTCGTGTGGATTGGGGGAGGACTCTCTGGGGTCTGTATTTCTCACTGTATCTCATTTATTTCCCTCTACTTTGAAAGATCATGTTCTTATTCACTGTGATGGGAGGAATCTGGTCTTAGATCACTTCTAGGCATGTGGCCACAAGGAAAAGTCAAAAATGTCCATGATTTGGTATGTGATTTCTATTATCCTAAAGGAAAATATAGTAATACTCTAAAGAAGACAAACCAAATCACCAAGAAGCTTATTGCAGATGAGATCAAGTTACGAAACAAATTAAAAAGAGAAAATGAGCCTGGCATGGTGAGCATATCTGAAATCCCAGCAAGGGAGGCAGAGGGAGGCAGGAGGATTGCAGGTTTGAGGCCAGCCTCAGCAATTTAGTGAGACCTTTAGCAACTTAGAGGAGAACCTGTCTCAATAAAAAGGAGGGGGGAAAAAAAGGGGTGGGTATGTAACTAGCGGTAAATCACCCTTGGGTATAATCCCCAGTACCAAATACAAAAAAGGAAACAAAAATAATTAATTTCAATTTTGTAGTAATTTACTAAGTGAATGGCCTATTGTAATATAATCTAAAACATTTGTTTGAAATTATTTTTAAATGACCACAATGGAGAAGGATTAGTAGAAAAATAACTTTAGGTTTTCACTGAGACAACAGAGCAAAGAAATGACTGCCTTTGTTCCCTTCTCACAAAGTTTCAGAATATTTTTTACCAGAAGTTTCTTTTTTTTTCAGAAGTTTCAAAAATAAATAACCTCTACTATTCATGATAACATCAGACACAAAATAAATGTCAGAACTCACTTTGACTAAGAATTCATTTCATAAGAGCCACTTAAGAGTTCATTCTTTAGCTAGATTGTAAATTTCCTATGGATTGAAACTCTCTGAGAAATAATTGTGTTTCTTTTGTATATTCCGCACATGTCTTCAACACTATAGACCATGTAATGTGATATTTTAAAATACCCATTGGTTAAACAACTGCTTTTCAAAAAGAACTCATTGTGAACTTGTATAACCTTATGAAATTTCAGTACACAATGTTAAAGACAAAACTTTTCAAAGCTTTCTGAGAGAAAAACAACTCATTTGCACAGGGATGAGAATCATATTGGCTTTTGGATTTTCCAGCTTTAGGCAGGAAAACAATGGAACGATGCCTTCACAGTGGTAACAGAAAGTGGCCTGGGACACAGATTTCTATGCCCAGCCAATTTATCAGTCTGTAAGTCAGACCGAAAAGGTTCAACATTTAATTCCTTTTGGGAAGAAAAAAAATCACTTGAGTACATGCTCTAGGAAAATGAAAATGGAAATAAAAAAAGATGAAGATAAGGACTCCAAGAAATAATGGTCACAACTCGGACCAGTAATAAAAAGAACCCCTAGGCTAATTGGCTGGGCAGTAGAGTATCAAGGCAATTGGTTCAAATTAAACAAGTAGTCAGAAGACTTGAAGATGAATGTATTTGATAAGAAACTGGATTCACTGCAGCAAATAAGTACGATTTGAGAAGTTGTTATGAACTTAGAGATAGTGTGGTAGTTTTTCCTGTCAACAAGCAAAGTGTAAGATAAGGAGAAACTCTGTGAAAAACAAAAAGCTTTACAGCAAAAAGCACAGTCCTATATAAAACAAATTAAGTGTAGCATGATTCTGAAGAGCATATAGTAGAGTGTCATGAAGAATAAATCATTTGACCTTAGTTTTAAAAATATTTATTTACACATATTTAGCAGAAGGTTGCCATTTTCTTTTTCTACAAGTGCAACTACATTTCTTGGTTCTGTGGAAAATAATATGTGCACAATGATAGTATTGTAGGTGATCTTTATTGAATTTTAGTTTCCTAAATCAACTACACAAGGCATAAAAGACTTGAATTTAGTGTTAGAACAATGGAAATGTTATAAATGTTCATGATATAAGTGTTTTGAGGTGGAAAGAGATAAAAATCTAAGGGTTATACATATCCTTAGTTTTAATAATAAAAACTCATGCGATTCTATCTAAAGCTGTGTATGGAGAAAGCATTTTATCTCTATTATCTAAAGTTATAAAGTAGAAGAACTATGTTTAATACAATTGAGAAACTTTGAGAAGAAGGAGACAAGGGTGATAGTAATGAGATCAATTCCCATTTTGTTTTGTTTTTTGTGGTGCTGGGATTGAATCCCAAGCCTTGGGCATGTTCAGCAAGCACTCTACCAACTGAGTTATATCCCCAGCTCAATTCCTCACCTTTGAAAAGTGGGATTCAAGGGACATTGTGTATGGTGGAGTGAATCATTTTTCCAATTGTTCCCAAATTTTTCCTCCACTTCTGTAATACACACCCACACTGTTTATCAAACAATTTTTGCCTTGTGTCCTGGTAGAGCACATATAGTGTCACCCCTATCCATTGACTCTAGATTGGACCTCTGTTATTCTGAACAATAGAATGCAGGTGGAAGTAACAGTTGGAAGTAACCGTGGCCTGTTCTGAACAGAGGCCTTCTGAAGTATCATGTTTGCACCTCTTGAGCTGTGGCCCTCTGCCATGGAAACAATATGCCCCAAACAATGACCACTCCTTTATCCTAGTGCCAAAATGAGAAGATACACAGAGCCACACTGGACCAAGTCCAGCATAGCTGCAGGCAATGACTCAGTAACTGGGTCACTTGAAATAAATGTTGTAATCCACGATTTGGGGGTTGTTTGTATGGCAGCAACAAATTGACACGCTACCTAAAATTTATAAATCAAAAGTTGGAACTCTAAGTGAACTAGGGAAGTATTTACAAGAGAGGTAGGCAACAACACAAATGGTTAAAATGTCATTACTTTGGGGGATGGCATTGGGGGTGAATTTAAATTTTCATTTTCTATCTTCCTGCCCATGTGACTTTTTAATCAAATGCCTGTGTTATTTTTATATTTAAAATATACATAGTGCATACCATCTAGGAGGTTAAACCTTTAAAATGTAAAATATTATAGCAATGGTATGCTGAGATGTCTAATGTCAGAAAAAAATAAGTACTACAGATGATGAAATTGTAGGAATTCTGAAAAAAGAAAAGATCAATCTAACTGAAGAGCTCATTGAAGGCAAAGAAAATTGCAGTAGAATGGATCCTCTGGGGTTAAGAGAAATGAAGGAAGATAAGTAAAGAAAAAACAAATAGCATATGAAGTGTGGAGAGTTGGGGGAGAGTGAAGTGGGTGGCATGGCTGGAGCAGAGAACTGTTATGGCTGAACTGTGGCAAGAGGGATGGGGTGACTGCGACCTGTTCTGAATAGAGGCCTTCTATTCATGCAGATACTTCAGAAGGAGCAAGAGGAGCGAGTAGGGAAGGGGCAAATGGTTCTGTTCTAAAGGGCCTGGAAGGCTTGACCAACAAGTGTCCAAAGAGGGTTGTTTCATGAACTGGGTGCTTTAGGAAGACCAAGATGGCAGGGCTGCGTAGAATGGGTCATGTATTGGAGAAGAGAGTTCTCAGAGCTGGTGGAAATTATCTCAAGGGCCACTTAGGCAGGTGGTGTGGCATATGTCAAGGTATTGTTATTAAGCTGTGTGACTTTTGTTACCACATCCCTTGGACCTAAATTTACAAAAAGCAGTGTCTCACTCTTTCACTAGAAATATGTGGTTCCTTATTCAGGTAAACAATTTGATTTCCCTGCCAGACTGGAAAGATATGACTTGGTGAAAGAAGAGGCTGTATTTTATAAACCTCTGAAATGGTTTCCTAACTGGAAAAGACCTGTAGAAATTTTCCCTGTCTTGTGTTACTTTACATGGTTTCTTTCATTGAGTTTTCCTAAATTCCATCTAGTAATACCATGAATTTGTAGTTACAATTTTCATTCTTACTCTACAGTCCTTCTCGGTCTCTCCTCCCACCCTCTCTCTCCACCCCCTCTCCTCTTTTCCTTTCTTCCTTCCTTTCTCTCCCCCTCTACTCCTCTCCCCATCTCCCCCCATGCTGGGATTTAACATGCTAAGCATGATGCACTATACCATTGAGCTATAGTCTTAGCTCTACATGATCTCTTTCTTTTCTTTTTTTCTTTTGTGATGGGAGCTCACTACCTTGCTCAGGCTGAACTCCTGGGTCCCAGTGACCCTCCTACTTCAGTCTCTGGAGTAGCTGGTATAGCTGTGGTTGTGTGTCACCATGCTGGCTATAGTGCCCACTTTAAATCAAGTATCTGTCACCTCTTCCATTTCTCCTCATTTAAGGTTTATGCTGTTTGATTTGCTTTTTTCCTGAATTTTAAAATTTTATTTTCCAGGTTCAATATTCTTATTAATACAGCTTAATCTAAAAATTTTTGACCACAAACATGTTGATGATTTCCCTTTGGAACTGGTGAAGTCAGAGAAAAAATTTTTAATTTATTTTGAATGTAGACCATCAAAAACACTCAATGTGGACTTACATGTTTATATAAAAGGTTTTCTTCTCCTCAAATAAAATTCTCAGATAAATTCAAAATTCTTTCAAATGAGGAAGAAAAGAAAACCCCTCTAAATACCTTCTGTAACAGTGAGATTACAAAATAATGCAGCAGATTGGTAGGCATACTAAGTGTAATATAAAGTATGTTACTAAAAGAAAATGTGAAAAGCAGAATCATAAACCTTTATGAAAATTATAATAAGCCCTTTACTCCATTTACTTTTAGCTATTTCAAAAATATCACAGAGAAATTGGACACAGTTTGTGATGAAACTTAGAAAATTTTCTTTTTCCATAAAGCAAATGTGTAAATCTTTCCCTTTGGCTCCTCTTCTCCTCCTCCACGGTGTTGAAGAGATACCGAGTTCTTCAGATTTTTGGTTAAGTTTACAAACTGACTGGACTCTCCAGGTAAGTCGTTTCTGCACAGGGTTTGCTGTAGTCACTGAATCCAGGACTTTTCCAACTCTGAAAACAATCTCGGCCAGTTCATGTTTCACATGCTTTGTCTGTGAAATAGGTAAAGCTTTGAGAAGCACAATATACTTCACTGTGGAAAGTTGAAGGGCATTGTGAGCAAAGTAGGTTTTTTATTAAAATAGTTGAATAAATAGGGATCCAGAGCAAACCTGGTCACTCTCACTTCAGCACTTTTTGTTTGTTTATTTCGTTTTTATGTTGCTGTCCCAATCATCTTCCTCACAATTCATTTGGCATGGATGGATTAACGAGCTAGTGACATTATGTGACTTTGGTCTCCTCTGATTAAATTGTGCAACCCCATTTGATTTGGTTAATCCTCATATCCCCCTCCAAAAAAAATGCAATACACACACACACACACACACACACATAAACCCAAACCAAATCTATTGCTTTTTAAGATTTGTTTCCCTTTTCCTTGATGCTTTTTGTACCAGACAGGTTTTTCTTCTATCCTGACTCCTGCTTTTTTTAAAAATAAAAATAAGAGAATTCATATTGATGACTTGTCTTTTAAAATTTCAGTTTCTCGGGTTTCTTTTAGTCCACTACCTTCTTTACTCTCATTGACTATGTTTCCAGACAGTGCTTTTTGCCCTTATCAATGCAAGTACTGATCTATCTCCCTGCTGAGCTTCAAGCTTTTTCTTCTCACTGGTTGTCTCCACTTTCCCTTTCCTCCATACTTGCTGACTGCTGACTCCAACTGGGTCTGTGATCTAGCTAGCAGTTGCTAGCATTTTTCTCACTATAATAAACATTACGACCCATATGGATGTCCAAAGTGTATGTGTGGAACTCCTAGTAGACCAACAGTAAATCTTTCCTTTTCTTTCTTACTCAGGAAAGCCAAATGCAACACAAGAAATGGGAGTGACATTTTTTGTAGGAATATTTTGCAATCTGTTCTAATGTATGTTTTAAAAATTTGTTCTCAACTTTTATTGCAAACCAAGGCAAAATAGAGGATGGAGTACCTATCCTCTGAGGACAGGTCAAAGACCTGTGCACTGTATATAAAACACAGGAGATTCAGGTACATGGAGAGATGAAGGCAATTGACTAAGAATCTTGGGTACTGAGGAATGACAAGGCAGAGTTCTCCTGGGTTTCTTCTTGCTTCATATATTCTGGACTGAGTGCTTGAGAAGTAGACAACCCTGGTCTACCACAGGATCAGATTTAAAAAAAAAAAAATCCAGGAAATGCCTTGCGCTCTCTAGGCAAAAGACTGAGAAAGGGGTAATATCGCTAGACAAAACTTTAAGACAATAACTTGCCCTATTCCAGCCAAACACTGCAGGAAAAACAAAAACACAGAAAACACTGTCTCATTCCTACCCAAGTCAGCAAAGGACTTTCATTTCTAAATAGAAATCTTAGACTCCACCTTCACCGGGCATCCCTCAGGGACCCCATCCCACTTCTGGGGTGGTATCAGAGAAGACCAAATTGGAGCCAGGACTTCCATCCCTGCCATCATAAAAATATGATCCCACTGTTTGCAAAGGTAATATGCTAAATAAAAATGTCGGTCTCAAAAGGTCACATACTGTATGATTCCATTTATATAACATTCTCAGAATGACAAAATTATAGAGATGGAGAACAGATTAGTGGTTCCAAGGGGTTGAAGAGAGTGGGGGGTAGGGAAGGAGTGGGTGTGACTAAACGTAAAAGGACAGAATAAGGGAAATTTTTGTGGTGATGGAGTAGTTCTGTATCTTGATTCTTGTGGTAGTTACAGAAATCTACACATGTGCTAAAATGGCAAAGAGCTACATGCACATGTTGCTCTAATGTCAGTTTCCTGGTTTTGATACTATACTATTTGCAACACAAGATGTAATCATTGGAGGAAACTGAGTGAAGGGTACAAAGAATCTCTCTGTTCAGTTTTTAATCTATAAGTATTTCAAAGTAAAAGGTTTAAAAAATTATCCTGATTTTGATATGTTTGGTAGTACTAATATTGTGATCCACATATTTCCCTCTCTCTGTTTTCAGGGCACATACTGGGATTGAGTCTGTTTCCCTGCCTCCTTGGAAATTAGATATGGCAATGTGATTTGATCTGACCAATGAAGTACAAGCATGAAAGAGATACTGGGGACAAAGTGTAGAGACTCCATGTAAGCTGCCACTTGCACTCCCACTATCTTCTCCACTGAGGACCCAAGTGCTGTTATTGATTGTCTTTTGGCATGGGCTCACAGTGATGTGCAGAGCCCCCCCGCCCCACCATCAAGGGACATGGCATGTGAGACAGAAAGGAACTTGCACAGTTTTAAGGCACCAGGATTTGGGGCTTTTGTATAGTCATCTAATACAGTACTACACCTGTTAGTCATAGTTACCTGATCTGATCATTAGATCCAAGGCTTTGGTGGGGTCCTGACTATGATTTCACCTTCATCTGCCCAGGACTGCAGAGTCACCACCTGACCTTACACATGATCACCAACTAAAGGATGAACAGCTTCCTGCCTCAACCCAATTTGCACACTTTAGTTCCTGAGCAGTGCAGCTGTCCCGACAGTGATGATATACTATGGAGAGGGAAGCTATGATAAAATGAAGGGCACCCACATTCATTCCTCAGGCTGCAGCCACCAGCAGGGCTGCCAGCTCTTTGCTTGGAAACGTAAAAATAGGGAGTTAAAAAAATTCAATGAAAGAGCATTTATGTGGTCTGCATGATTCCACATACTTTATGTCATTTCGACTTCTGTATGGGTTTGTCTTTGCTTGTTCCTCTTTCATTCATCAACCTCTTTGCTCTTCCCTACTCTTTGGGTGCTTGACACAAAATTCTGTATAACCAACCTCTTCTCCCTTTCTCTCCCCTCTTACCACAGAACAATCACCCATGGGCAGTTTATTTGCTTCAGACCATTTCCCATGTCTTTCCATGAAAACCAATCTATCCTGGGAACCATTCATTTACTTTCTAGCTAACTGGGAACAAACTTGGCCTTATTCACAAGTTAAAAGAATATCAGCGTCATTCAAATAACAATCATTTAAAACAGGGCCTTCTGCACTGAGTTACTGACTCCCTCAAAGGTGCAGCAACCTCTGGTGTGTTTTCTGGGATAGGGAACTGTGATGAGGGAATGCAGGGCAAATAGTCTCTTCATATGGGATAGTTCAGTTTCAATGTGTCTGCACTAATCAATCTTATAGGCGTCAATTTCTTCAATGGCAAAATCATAGAAGTCATAAAAAAATCCTTTAAAAATACATAAAACTATTTAAAAGTTCTGAATTACATTATTATCTAGCCCAAAGGCAGTGCTCCCCTTGATGTACACAACTGCATGCTTGGAGGAAACCAGAGTCCTGGGGCTTAAGAGAGTAAGGGAAATGAGGATAACATTGGAAAGATTATGTCAGTGTCCTTACTTTGGATTTTCTGATCTGTGCCCTTTTATCCACTGTTGGAGAGCATGACCTGTATGGGAGATCCCCAGTTCCTTCTTGCTCTCAAACATGTTTATCCTTTCCTACCCCATTTCCTGTTCTTATAATAGATTAAGCGAAGAAACATTTTTGAATGAATAGGAGTAGGCATACTGGGGGCATTGGAGGTTAAATGTATTTGGCTATACTACCAGTTGCAAAAATTGCATTACATAGTACAATGCAAATTACACCCCATTTTCTGTTTGCCTTTTTTTTTTTTTAAATTGCAAAGGAGTTTTGAAACCAGACAAAAACAAGACTATTATGCTGGGTTACTTAAGGGAACAGAGAAAGCTTTAAAAAAAATTTTTAATTGAAATAATTTTATATACCACAACATGGACTTGTTTCAGTTTTTGGTAAATCTACAGAGTTGCACAACCATTACCACAACCAATTTATGTATGTTATGTACTGGGGATTGAATCTAGGAATATTCTACTACTGAGCTATATCCCCTTTTTATTATTTTGAGATAGGGTCTTGATAAGTTGCCCAGGTCGGCCTTGAACTTACAATCCTCCTGCCTTAGCCTCCCTGAGTTGCTTGGATTACATATGTGAGCCACTGCGCCTAGCTACAACCCAATTTTAGAACATGTCTATCACTGCAAATCCATCTCTTACATTCTTTAGTCACACGTTTTTCCTGACTTCAGCCCGAGGCGACCACCAATCAACTATCTGTATGAATTTGCTTTTTCTAGACATTTCATATAAATAGAATCATATTATATGTGCAGCTTTGCATCTGGCTTCTTCCATTTAATTTTGAGGTTCCTCTATGTTGTATCTTTTATGACTACTTTGTTCCCTTTTATCAAATAAGTCCACTATATGGATACAGCACATTTTGCTTATCTATTCAGGAGTTTTTGGACATTTGGATTGCTTTCACTCTTTGATAATTATGAATAATGCTGTTATAAATATTTAAGGATACATCATTTGAATATACTTTCAATTCTCTTGAGTATTTATGTAGGAGTGGAATTGTTGGGTCATGTTAGTTTTATGTATAACTTTGTAAGAACCTGAAAAACTGTTTTCCAAAGTGGGAGCATTGTTTTATATTTTCTCAAGTAATGTATATGAAGGTTCTGATTTCTCTATTCTCTACTTCCTGGTAATTACTTGGGTTTTTTTTTTTTGTTTTTTTTTTTTTTTTTTTTTTTTTCTTTTTAATTGTAGCCATTTTAGTAGGTGTGAAGGGTTTTCCCATTGAGGTTTTAATTTGCATTTCCCTAAGGGGCTAATAACTTTGAATAATAATGTTGATTATTTAAATCTTTGGAAAATGTCCATTCTTTTGTCCACTTTTAATTGGATTATTAGCCTTATTAAGTTGAAAGATTTCTTTGTATATTTTGCATAAAATCCTTTATCAGATATGATTTGCAAATATTTGATCATAAAATATGGTATGTTTTAGATACAGTATTTTAAAAAGACTACATCGTTATTTCAAAGTGAAATTTTATGTGGAACATTAAAAGGCTAATCACTGACTTCCAAAATATTACATAAGTACTTTTAAAATGGTACCTTTTAATTTTTATTTTTGAATACAGTACTTGTAAGATGTAGATAATCACAAAAGACAGTAAAATTTCTTTGATAAAATTTTTTGCTAACAGCATTTTGGTTATGTACACACACACACACACACACACTTGAATTTTTTTGTGGTGCTGGGGATCAAACCCAGGGCCTTGCACGTGGTAGTTAAGTGCTCTATCACTGGGCTACGCCCCTCGCCTATATAGCAATATATATTAAAAAGTTTTAAATGGGTCTATTTTAATGGTACCGTCTCATCATTCCAGCTCTTGGTTGGCACGCAGTCAGATACAAACCTCTGGATGACTGAAGGAGACAATTTACTTGGTTAAAAAACAGATGGTTATGCCTAGTGTGATAGAGGACCAGGGTTCTGCCTAATACTCTTCAGGGCAGGGTGCTGCTGGGTATTGAGAACGAGTACTAAGCAGTACTTCCCAAGGAGGCATAGTGGAAAGAAGACACTTGTAGGGTACCAAACGGTCCCAATTGTGCATACCCCACCTCCCTGGCATTTTTTGGTCCCTGGGGACCCGGCTGCCTCTTCCGGCCGTACGGGTCGGTGGCCTCTCTTCTCACCGCCCACCCGGGTCCTGGACCACTGCATCTCAGTCGCCAGGCTCCGCAGGGTCCGACGACGCACCACCAACAGCTCTCCAGCTTCGGACCTCCCGGACACTACAGGTGGCTCCGAGGCCCGAGTCAGGGGTGGCCTTCTGCACGGCCCCGGGCCGATCCGAGGGCCTCCTCGGCGCGGTGAGGGCACCTCCATTTTCTCGCACCCATGACGGGATGGACGTGAAACGGCCTGGGTTTATTTTACTTGCTGCCGCGGCCTCTTTGTCCGTTCACAGGTTCGGGGGGAAATCCCTCGGCCCGGACAGCACAGCTGAACCCATCGCAGGAGGAGCCTCCCGCCCGGTGACCCTGGCCCCAGCGCTGCGGTCCCGCGCCTCCCGGCGGGTCCGGCAGAAAAAGGCAGCCAAGCTGAGCGGCCGGAACCTCCCGGGCCGGGAGAGGAGCGCGCCCGCCGCGAGGTGGGCTCGCTGCAGAGGAGGGGGCCGGCGCATCCGGGTGAGCGCGCGGCGCCCCCGCCTCCCCCGCGCAGCCGCACGGGCCGCCGCTGCCGCCGAGCACGCCGCACGCTGTGAGGACCGCGCCCGAGCGGCCTGCGGGCGGCCCTGCGGCCCCGGCCCGCGGCGCTGAGGGGGCCCAG
>JAJEJO010005530.1:559234-582216 GCA_020662805.1 Glaucomys volans | reverse complement strand
GGGGAGCCGCCGGCAGTGGCCGAGGAGGCGGCGCGGCGGACGGCGGTCCGAGAGTAGCGCCCGCGCTGCGGCCCGCGGGACCGCGCCGCGACCGCACGGGCCGGCCCGGAGGAGCGCCCGCCGCCGCCGCCGCGCGCGGAGCGAGGTGAGTGTCCGCTCGCTCTCAGGCAGCCTTGGAGCCGCAGCCGCTAGCGCGGGGCCAGAGAAGGAGGAGGAGGAGGAGGAGGCCCGCCCGCGTCCCCCATCCCTTTGTGGCCGGCGCAGCCGTGGGCCGGGGCGCGGGTGCGCTCGCGGCGGGGTCCTGGTCGGGGACTCCAGGGCCGCGGGACACGCGGCGTCTCTGCTTGGCAGCTGCGGCGAGCAGCGAGTTTCCGTCCTAGTTTGACATTGAGTTAGAACCGTTTTTCTTTAGAAGACGGAAGTTTGTTTTATTGACAAAAATATAGCTAAATATGGCCTCTGGGTTCTGCCGTGTGGTACTTTCAGTCGTGGTACCAGCCTGACCCTCGCCGGGCCGGCGCGACGGGGGAGGGGAAGACACGCCGGCAACCGGAGGCGGGGGCTTCCCGGCCCGCTGCGGGCCCAGAGTACCCGGCTCCGAATTAGCAAAGGTCTGTGCCTGGGAAGTAGCGGGCTTTAGGTAATGTGGGAGCCCTTCCTGGAAGAATGAATGAATGAAATGTCATTTACTCACGTCCATAATCAATACAATGCCTGTTTAAAGATTTGCCAGGAATTGTGGTGATTTGCATTGTCATTGCCAATCTCATATCAACCTTACTAAGCGACCCCTACCACCCATTTTATGACCTTGGCCTCATTCTCAAAGCCACTGAGCTTACCGGCCCTTTAACCATACTCGCTTGGCATTTTCTGGCAAGTGTGGGCAAAGTGGTCTTTTTGTAATTGTGAGCTGTTTCTGGTCATACCTTATGTTTAATACATTACTTTGTGATAATTCTTGTCAAGAACCTTGAGAGGGAGGAGATCTTGACCTCATTTCACAGATGAAAAAGTTGAGGACTCAAGAAGTTAAACTTTCCAGGTCACAGGCTAACCGGCAGAGTTGGGATTCAAACCTAGACTTTTATTAGTCTAGTGATCTTTATGTCACATCTGTGCCTAGGCTTTGACTTTCCTGTATGGTAGTCTTAATTTAAATAACCACATGTGACTTGTGGTTAATTATATTAAAATTAAATTAAAGAAAAATTAAGCTCCTTACTCATTAGCCACATTTCTAATGTTTAATAGCCAAATGAGGTAAGGGGCTACAGTTGAACAGCACCGTTCTAGATTATACATCCATTTATTTATTCAGTAAATATTTGAGTGCCATCTGTCTAGTTTTAAATCTTGAATTTATTGGGCACAGTTTTCAGTTCTGGGAATACTGTGGCGAATGAGAGACAAAATATCTTTGCCTTTTTGGAGCTTGTGTTTTGCACGATAGTTTAAGAATGTAAAACTAGTACTTCAGAGCTTTTTTATTTCAAGTGTGGCTCATGGACCAACAATATTCCAGTCACCTGGGAGTCTGGAAGAAATGCAGAATCTCAGGCCAGATTCCATCAATTAATTAATTAATTTCTGCTTTAATAAGATTCCAGGGTTTTGTTTTTTTTTTTTTGGCGTACTTTGAAATCTTAAGAAGTCTTATTCAGATACTAGGGATAACTGGGCTTAATGAACGTCCTAATGGTTTGTTTAAGCAGCAGGCTGTAAAAAATTTGGGAGCACTCACCATTTATGCAAATACTTGTTAAATGCCTGAGTTTCTCAGTTTAGTTTAACCTTTTTTTTTTTTTTTTCCTAGCCCTTTATCTTTAGAGACTTTACAGTGTCTCATAAATAGTAGGCACTCAGTAAGTGTTTGCTGAGTAAATGAATGATCTGTTAAGATAGTTTAAAATGGTTTAAACAAGTCCCAAGCAACATCAGGTGAGTTCATGGGACCACAGTTGAAAAGCTCTAGCCACCTGATTGGAGTTTTGATCCTGGTATTTTCTCTAGCTCTCTCTTTAATAACAATATTAATAAATTCAAATTTTAATCATCTGTTAGTGTCTTATAGGATTTTTTAAAATATTAAATTCTGGACTTTTCAGATTTCACCAGTTTTTACACTGATATCTTCCTTCTGTTCCACAGTGCAGTCCAAGGTACTACATTTTATTTAAGTATCATATCTCTTTAGTCTGTGGCATTTTCTTGGCTTTCCTTGTTTTTCATAACTTTGGTGACTTGGAGGAGTACTGTTCTGGTTTCCTATTTCTTTTTACGAGACAGGATCTTGTTGTGTTATAAAAGTTGGTCTCAGCTCTTATGCCTAAGTGATCCTCCTGTGTGTCCCTGTCCTCTGGGACTACAGGATTTGCCATCACATCAGTGTCTTTTCTTTTGACTTCTTCAGACAGAATCATCCAGTCTGAGAAACGTTTTCATACTTTGGAAAATAAGGCCATCACAGGGACAACCCCATTTAAGCTCTTAATTTGTTTATGTAATATTTACCATCTCTTATTTTTAGGAAACAACATAACATTTGTCCTTTGTTTTCAGAAACAAATTCTTGGATACAGTTCCTCATTGATTGAGACTGAGAAATGTTACAACATTGCAGTTGTGTACCACTGTTTTAATATATACTCAGTTTTATTTTTATGATGAGTTAAGATAAGGACTAAGGTGAAAGAAGAAGGAAAGTGGAAATGTCAGATGAAAGAGGAGGTGGATCAAAGAAGGACCAACGTGAAAGAGTGGAAGAAAATAGAGGAAGGAGTAAGGTAGCTGTATAGATAGAACCAGAAGTGAATACTTACTGTTTGTTCACTTATTCAGTTAATATTTATTGAATGATTAATGTGTGCCTGACCTGTGCTAGAGACTCAAGATAACTGGGGGGCAGGCAGGCAGGCAGATGAATCCTAATAATTACAGCCTGTGATGAGTGCTATAAAGTAAAGAATCTTGAAGCGACTGGATGGTGGGAAAGAGGAGGTGAGGAAGTGACAGCTTTGTTGGTTGGGTTGGTGAGGAGGGCTTCTCTGAGTGACATTTGAATTCCTGTCTCTGGCTTTTAGGGACCTTTCCTAATTAACCCCAAACTGCTTATCCCATCTTTCTGTTTATTTCATAACACACACATCTCTTTCTCCATAGGCACTGTATTTATTTCTGGCTCTGTGACTTTAATGATTTCTTCTCTTTCCAAGATGTTCCCCTTTCCACCTCCACTTGCAAAAGTGCTGCCTCTTGTGCATGCAAATGTTTGATCACATCCATCTCCTTTATGAAGCCTGTCACTGTTGTCCCTCTCTTTGTGTGATAATCAAGGGTAGGGATAATACTAGCATTTATATTTGTGTCTTCACTTAGTCCAGCACAAAGTAGAACTAATAAGGGCTTAAGATGGCGATCTGAAGTGTTCACATTTGGGTGATGACTCTCGGAACAGTAAGTGAAAGTCTAGTTTTGTTTTAATAAAACATTTAATTGTGAGATAATTATAGATCCACATGCAGTTATGAGGAATAATCAGAAAGATTCCATGTACTCTTTACTAGTTTTTTCTAGTGGTGTCATCTTGTAAAACTATAGTACCCATGATATCAGACCCATAATAGTGATAGCAATACAATCAAGATACAAAATATTTCCATCTCCACAAGATTTTCTTTTGTTGCTTTTTAAAATGGCTATGCTCCTCTATCTCCTACCTCCACCTCCTTCTTAAGCCCTGGAATCAGTAATCTGTCCTCCATTTTTGTAATTTTGTCATTTCAAGAATATTTTATAAATGAAATCATATAATACAGAGACCCAGGTTGTTACATTATTGGTAGTTGCTTCCTTTTTATTGCTTAGTAGTATTTCATAGTGTGAATGTACTTTTATGGTTCTTTTAACCATTTACCTTTTGGACATCAGGTTGATGGAAGTTTTTGGCTATTACAAGTAAAGCTACTATAAGCATTTAAGTACATGTTTTTGTGTAAACATAAGTCTTCTGGGATAAAGTGAGAGTGCTCTTGGTGGGTTGTGTAATAGTTGATTTTTTTTTTTTTTTTTTAAATAGAAACTGCCAAGTTGTTTTCCAGAGTGGCTGAAACATTTTCTATTCCTATTAGTAATGTATGAATGATAAGTTTCTCTGTATCCTTTCCATATTTGGTATTGTCACTGTTTTTTTTTTTTTTTAATTTTAGCTATTCTGTTAAGTACAGTGTGATAATCTCATTGTGATTTTAATGTGCTTTTTCTTCATGGTTAATGATGTTGAGTTACTTTGTTTTTGGCAGTGTTGGATATTGAACCCAGGGCCCTGCACATGCTAGGCAAACTCTTCCAGTGAGTACGTCTCCAGCCCTTGATCATCTTTTTATATGCTTATTTGTCATTTTATGTGTCTTTTTATGTGCTTATTTGTCATGCTTCAGGGAAATGACTTTTGCTCATTTTCTAATTGAATTATATTATTTTACTATTGAGAGTTAAGCTGTAAGAGTTCTTTATGTATTCTACAAACTAGTCCTTTGTCAGAGATGTAATTTGTCTATAGATGTCTTTTTATTCCATTAAGAAGGTCTCTGCAGAGCTCAAGTCCAGTTTCTCAATTGATTCTTTTGTGGATCATGCCTTTGGTGTCAAACCCTTTACCTGGACCTGAAGATTTTCTTCTATGCTTTCTTTCTAAAAATTTTATAGTTTTACATGATCTATTTTGAGTTAATTTTTTATATAAGGTATGAGATTTAGGTCAAAGTTTATTTATTGCCTATGGATGGTCAGTTGTCTCAGCACCATTTGTTAAAAAGGCTGTCTTTCCTCCATTGAATTGCTTTTATATGTTTGCCAAAAGATAATTGGGCATGTTTGTATAAGTCTACTACTAGATTCTCTGTTCTGTTCCATTGTTCTATATATTTGCCTGCCAGTACCACACAGTTTGGGTTACTATGGTTATATAAAAGCTTTTTAAATGGGCTAAGCTGATTCTTCCCACTTTATTCTTTCCTTTTCAAAGTTGATTTAGTTATTCATATTCCTTTTTCATAGAAACTGTAAAATAATCTATGTCTTCCAAGACATCTTGCTGCAGTTTCAATAGACCTGAATCCATTTGGGTAAAATTGACATTTTTTACTATGTTGCATTTTCCAATTATTGAGCACTGTATGTCTCTCTGTTTATTTAGATCTTTGATTTCTTTCATCAGCATTTTATAGTTTTTTCTTGATGACAAAACTGTACATGATTCCTTAGGGCCAGGAGTATAACTAAGTGGCAAAGCACTTCCCTTGTATAGACAGACCTGAGTTCAATATCCAAAACCACGGAGGGAATAAGTTTTCTTAGATCTAGTTGATTTTTGTTAGACTTTTATATACATGAATATATACATAAATTTTTAGCAATTTTAAGTGGTATTGAATTTCTAATTTTAGTATCCTTGTACTCATTGATGGTATATAAAAGTAAAATTAACTTTCATATGCAGGTCTTGTATTTTATGTTCTTACTCAACCTACTTATTAATTCTAGGAGTTTTTTGTAGATTCCTTGGAATTTTTTTTGTGTAGATAACCTATCTTCTGCAGATAGAGGTAATTTCATTTCATCCTTTTTATTCTACATGCATTTTATTATCTTTTCTTTCTGCATTGACTAATGTTTGTTTTACTGTGTTGAGTAAAAAGGGTGAGAAAAGACATCTTTGCCTGGTTCCTGACCTTAGGGGGAGAGTGTTTCTTCTTTCACCATTAAGTATGCCAAGTGTAGATTTTTTTAATAGTGCTCTTTATCAAGTTGAGGAAGTTCTCTCTATTCCTGTCTTTATGAAGAATTTTTTTTATTGTAAGTAGAAGTTGAATTTTGTTTTTATGCGATTAATCACATAATCAATCTTTCCTTCTTTCTTGCTTTTTTACAGTGTCCTCACATTTGCTAATCACACACTCTACTTCTGAGCTGCATCCTTAGCCCTGATTTTTCTTTTTGATACAGTGAATTCTGTTGATTGAGTTTTGAATATTGAGCCAGGTTTATTCCTGGAATAAACCTCACTGGATATACCCTATAATTCTTTTTTATATATTTCTGAATTCTACTTACTAATATTTTAAGATTTTTACATTTATAATCACAAGGGCATTTAGCACTAAAAGTTTGTCTTTTGAAGAGCACTGTTTTAGCTGTGTTCCACAAATTTTAATGTTGTATTTTTATTTTCATTTTATTTCAGTTCCATGTATGTTTTTATTTTCCGTGAGATTTTCTCTTTGATCCATGATTATTCTGAAATGTACTGCATTACAGATGTTTGGAGATTTTCCTGATATCTGTTCCTGGCTTCCAGTATGATTCCATTGTGGTTGAAGAACATACTTTGTATGATTTCAGTTCTTTTAAATTTGTTGAGGTGTTACATATACAAAATGGAATATTACTCAGCCATAAAAAAGAATGAAATTATGGCGTGTATTGGTAAATGGATGCAACTGGAGACTGTCATGCTAAGTGAAATAAGTCAATTCCAAAAAACCAAAGGCCAAATGTTCTCTGATGTGCAGATGCTAACTCACAATAACAGGGTGTTAGGGGGAATAGAACTTTGCTGGATTAGACAAAGGGGAATGAAGGGAAGGGAGTCAGGGGATGGGAACAGGAAAGACAGTAGAATGAATTGGATAAAACTTTCTTATGTTTATATACACATACATGACCAGTGTAACTACACATCATGTACCATTACAAAAACAGGAAATTATACTTCATGTATGGATCATATGTCAAAATACATTCTACTGTCATGTATAACTAAAAAGAACAAATAAAAAATTGTTGGGGTTGGTTTTATGGCTCAGAATATAATGTCTTGGTATATGTTCTGTGACTACTTGAATGTGTTTTCTGCTGCTGTTGGGTGGAGTGTGTTCTAAGTGCCAATTAGATTTTGTTGGTTGATGGTGTTGAATTCTGTATCTTTGCTTTTCTTTTTCTTTTTCTGTAGTGCTGGGGATCAAACTCAGGGCCTGTATATCCTAGGCAAGTGCTTTGTCACTGAGTTATACCCGCAATCTTCTGCTCATTTTCTGTCTAGGTATTTTATTAACTATTGAGAAAGGGTTGTTCAAATTCTAATTTTAATTGTGGATTTGTTTATTTAAGTTATTTCAGTTTTTGCTTTATGTATTTTTCAACTCTGTTTCATACACATTTAGGGTTGCTGTGTCTTCTTGGTATATTGGCCTTTTTGTCATTACACAATATCTTCCTTTGTTGCTAGTCTTCTCTTTGCACTGAGTTGTATTTTCCCTGATGCTAACATAGCCACTACTGCTTGCCTTTGATTGATTGACTGATATATCTATTTTGACCCTTGACTGCTTATTCTGGTATTTATTTGAAGTAAATTCTTGTCAACAGCATGTATTTGGGTCATATTTTTAATCTATTTGGCCAGTCTCTGTTTTTATTGGTGCATGTTAACCATGTGTATTTAATGTAATTATTGCCGTATTGGGGCTTAGGTCTATTTCATTTTTTTGCTGTTTCTTCTGGTTTTTTCTTTCCCTGACTTCTGTGCTGGCTTGAACATTTAAAATTTTTTCATTTTGACTTTATATGTAATTTTTGAGTGTAATTCTTTGTATAGATTTTGTTTTGTTTTCATTGGTTGTTCTAGATATCATATTATGTTTATAGAACTTATTTTAATCTGCTGGTGTTTTCATTTTACCTATTCAATTGATATAGAAACCTTTTTACATTCCTTTACACTTCCCTGTTTATAATATAATTATAAATGTTTCTTCTACATAGTTAGACCTACATGAGACAGTGTTATAATTTTAGCTTTCCAAGTCAAAAATAAGATGTGATTTTTACCCATATTTTTGTTTACTGTGTACTTTCTTGAGTTCTTGAGATTCCTTCTTTTATATATTACTTTCTTTTAAAAACTTTCTTTATCCATTCTTTTAGAGTAAGTTTTCTCATGAAAAAGTCTTTTAGTTTTCCTTCATGTGAGAATGTCCTGGTTTCCCCTTCCATTTTTTGTGGGTATAGGATTCTGTGTGGATAGTTCTTTTTCTTTCAGCCTTTCAAAGACATTATATAAGCCACTTTCTTCTGGTCTCCTTGGGTTCAGATGAGAAATCCGTTGTATTCAAATCATTTTTCTTTCAGTTGAGGTGTCATTTTTCTCTTATTGTTCTTAGGAAATTTTTGTTCTTAAAAAATTTTCTGAAGTTTATCTCTGAAATAAACCTCTCTGGTCATCCATATAATTCTTTTTTATATGTTTCTCAATTCTACTTACCAATGTTTTGTTAAAGATTTTTGCATTTATAATCATGAGGGCATTTAGCACTAAAAATTTCGCTCTTGAAGAGCATTGTTTTAGCTATGTTCCACATTTTTTTCTGAAGTTTTTGGTACTTCTTATTATGGGTTTCTTTGGGTTTATCCTGTTTGGGGTTCACTCAGCTTCCCTGACAGGTTTTTTAAAGGTTCCAGTAGGGGAGCACAGCTACTCATATACCCTTGACCCAAGAAGAGTCTTCTATTAGAGAACATTGTTCTATTTCATGCAAATGGAACACAATCTGAAGTAATAAGACTGTTTATGGGGAGAATAGCATGAGAGTTTCAACTTTTACCTAGTTTAGGGGCATAAAAGAACTAAAACAGCTTTACTATTGGGGATGAAAAGTACTGGTAAGAGATTTCTGATCAGCAACTTGGGAGGGGAGTGAGAAGTAAAGGGAAAAAGAGGATGGTTAATTTTAGACTGAGAATCTTTGATCAGGATTGAAAGTTCTTTCATGAACAACCTTTCAGTGTATGGGATGTATAGAGAAAGGACCTTTTGTGGCAGAAGCTTTAGACTTGGAATGCTTTTAAGTAGAGGAGGGAATGCAGCCCCATCAGTTTATCAACTGGTCCTTACCCTGTGGTGGACTCTTGCCTCAAGAAGGGAAAGTTCTAAGAGTATTAAGGCAACAGTGAATTGGTTCAGATAGAACGGAATGCTGGCTGTTGATAATTGGAGATGGAGCTGCAAAACATAGATAGTATTGACCACGTGCCACACCCTATTCTAAGCACTCTACTTATATTTATTCATTTGGTCTTTATAATTAAATTAAATGGCATGGTGAAGTTAAGTGGTGAAACAATGATCTGCGCCTGTTTCCCTGTCTGTTTAACATGGCATTCTGGCTCCAGAATGTGTTGTCTTAATCAACAAACTAGACTGCCTTGGTAGATTAGCTTGGGCAGGACTGAGAGGGGCTTTGAATGCTAAACAGAAGTGTGGATATTTGGAAGGCAAGAGGCTCTTTTGAAGGGTTTTGATAAGTGTATTGATTGACATGATCAAAATCAAGCTTGAATGTACAAGAAGGTTACTTTAATAAAAGACTACAGGTAAGAAATGAGGCTAATGAACTAGTCCAGATGACCTGTATGCAGGAACGTAACAGGTACATTTTTAGAGTGGAATCAGATGTTCTTGTCACTGGGTGAAGAAAAAAGAGAATTGAATCACTTGACCTCTGAGTGGATGCCACCATTAAGTTTGAGGATAGTTAATGAGTGTGTCTTTTTGGAGTTGGGGTGGTGGTGGCATGTATTGCTGAGGATGAATCTCAGGGCCTCATGCATGCTTGGCAGGTCCTCTGCAAGTAATGGAGAAATGACAGTTCGGCAGCAATCCAGAGTTCAAAAAGATTATTATAATATAGAGAGTCAGGGCAAGAGGATTCCTAGTAAAAAGAATGATGTATATACAGAGACCATGTAGCATAAGAGAGCTCATTCTGTTTAAAGAACTGAAAGATCAGTGTTACTGAAGAATCTTGAGCAGAAGGGAAGAGGGGTGAGATGAAGGTGGAAAAATTGCTCTGGACAGCTGGTGCAGGACCTTGTCCTCAGTGCTCTTGAAAGATTTTGAGCAGGAAACAGCATTGCTTGTATATGCTTGTGTAGTGATGGCAGAGAATTTTGTTTTACCAGAGGAACCATTTTGATTTTTCAAGTGAAATGTCTCGAATTTTAAATGTTAAATAATGTAGATAATTCAATTTTTAAAAATCTTTCTCGGCGGGAGACAGAGAAGGGGCAAAACTCACTTTTGCACAGTTTGCAACCTGTAAGTTACAACCAGGGAAAGGACTGGTGGAGTCAATTGGTGAGTGTGAAAGAGCAAAGAGAAATAATTTGTGGAACAGGGAATCCAAGGCTATAGAAAGGAATGTAATTATGTGTATAAGTAGAGAATATTATCCTTGAAAAGGAGGAGTGCCTCTGAAAGAGAGGAACAAAGGGACTGGGGTAAAAGTGAGGTGGGAGGAACTTGAGTCTGATGAAGTAGGATTTCTCTGCAGAGCAGGGATTATGTTAGAGGACTTTGTGAGGGTTTGCATAAATGAAGGTAGAGGGAGAGGAGTTGTAAAGAATGGGGCACCATCTGGCTAGCTAGCATGGGTTTATAATGAACTAACAAGTGTTGTTTCCAGAAATTTCTCTGCTATGTTAATATCCTGAAGTAGAAGTGCATAATGGTGTTTGTCTAGGGTTAGAGACTATAAGACTGAAAAGTCCAACCTGTCGAAGGATATTTGTGTGTGCCAAAGTGTATAATTAAAAAGGTTGTATAACTTGTAGGTTGGTAGCTGAGCATAAACTGGAAACCTAGTCAGGAGGTAAGATTTGCAAGTGGATGGAGAAGAGCAGGTTTGGCAGGGGTGGAATCTAAGCTCTAGACGGTCAGGAAACCATGGTTGAGAAGTATTTTGTCTAGGCTTAGTTTGGGCTGAAGTGTAAGTTTAAGGTATAGATGAGCAAGTTGGTGTTGGGCCCTTCATTCACATTTATGATACGTTATCTCATTCACATGGAAAATATCTTATGTAAAGTACTCTCATATATGACCAAGAAAGTGATAAAATAATATGTCAAAAGATCTGGACTGATCCTTTCTGCTTAGGGCAGAAGGATGGGATCTACATGGGATTCTCCTTACCCACACACCAGAGATGCTTGATTACCAGTCTGGACCAGTTTTGTTCCCACTTACTTGCAGCTCCAAGACTTGTAATTGGCAGTAACTAACCTCGTTATGCCATGCCCTGGGAGCCTTAGAGTACTTGCAGTACCACTTTTTTTCTTTTTTTCTTTTTTTTTTTTTAACTTTTAGATGTTAATAAACCTTTGTTTTATTCATTTATTTATATGTGATGCTGAGAATCGAACCCAGTGCCTCACACATACTAGACAAGTGCTCTATCACTGAGCCACAACCCCAGCCCCTGCAGTACCACTTTCTGAGGGGTCAAGTACTTGAAAAAGTCTTAGGTGTTTTTCTTTCTTCCTTTTTTTAAATCAGTGCCAGAGCATTGGTTTATTTAATAACCAGACAGTAATTCGGTGGCAACAAGCTCTTGACCACTCCTTACTCTCCATACAAAATTAAACAAAAATCAATATGATTGTGAATTTAGGGAAGCTCTGTTCTCACCATCTAATGTCAACATGTTTCTTCCTAAAAATATTATTGGGAGAGTAGGAAAATTCTACGATTTTTTGCATTTTTAAATAGCGGGATTATTTTTAAATAGAAAAAGTAACATGTTTATGTGGTAAAATATCCTGACAGTACCCAAAGGTACTGTTCCACCTAAGTCATTTTTCTTAACATTGTAAATGGAAGTCATAAATCTTTCTGGGCCACACAAGAGATGTCTCAAATGTTCTTTGTGAATTACAGTGTTATGAAAAGATGTGATAATTAAACTAAAGGAGAAAGAAAACACCAATTGGGTGTGACTTGCTGATAGACATCTTTAAAAATTAAATTTGGATTGCATTTTGAATAATGGAAGAAGGTAGGGATATATTTTGGAGAGAGGATGCTATGAAAACTGGGTGGGTACGGGGAGAGAATTCAGGGAGAATTTAGGATATTGGGTGTTACCAACAGAGGTTAAGATAAGTTAGTCAAAGAAGAGAGAAACATGAGGAGGCTTTCACATTATCCTTGCCCTAAACTGGAAAATTTTTCTTTCTGCAAAGACCCAAATGGGAACTCAAAACAATAGCTTGATTCAGATTGGACAGGAAGGTAGAAATTGGTAGACAAATGACAGTAGGCTGGATCTAGTAATATAGAACACAGTAGTAAAATAGAAGTCCTGGAAAAAATTATGAAGAACTTTAAACTTGAATCAAGCCAGCTGGGTAACTTTTATATTGTTCTCTAACTTCTGAATTTTCTCTGCCCTTAAATATAATTGAACAGTCATGGACTTTCCTTATAAGCTTGAACCATCCATAGGCCAAAATATGTTGACTTAAGGAAAGATTTCAGAGAGAGAGAGAAGGGAAGGAAGAAGAGGTCATCTAGACTTGATTCTTTGTGGAAAATCTCCCCTTTTGTGTATTGACAACACCAGCAAATCTGAGATTGTGTACTTTTTATCATACAACTCTTTGAAAGTGACCTTATAAAAATATTTGCCCTTGAATTTCACTAAGCTGAAGGCTTTGGAGTAGATGGGTTTTCTTCCTTCAATTTACACCACAGTTCTCTATTTCTCTGGGGCATTCCTTTGCATTCATCTACTGGAGTAAACCTTGTCCAGTTTCTCATCATATCTTAGTCTCATAGTTTGGCAGAGATACAAATGTACAGATAAAGTATCCCTTGTCCAAAATGCTTGGAACCTGAGTGTGTTAGATTTTGGAATTGAAGAGACTTTAATTTTTAAATTAGAGATGTTCATTTTGTATGAGTACATAATATAGTATGGTAAAATAAGAAAGATCCTCATTAAATTATGGTTTTCCTACTAGAATGACAGAAAAGAAAGGAATAACTGTATCTTTTATCTCATTTCTTTCTTCAAAACAGAAAATGAAGGTACATCCCATGACCCTGACTTAAAGCACTAAGCCTTCATAGGGGCGTTGTCAGTTGAAATGCAGATATTCCTTCTTATGAGAGCTTCCGAGTGAACAGGGTGAAAGAAGCTTTCTAAACAGATCCCTAAACCTACCATGCAAAGAGCAACAAGTATATATATAATGCTTATGTCATATAAAATTTTTCTCATTACCAAACCTGTTTTCCAGAAGTCCAATTTTATTTTATTCATTATTTTATTTGCAAAATAAAATATTAAAACATTTCTTCTGGCATTTTTTACATAGCAGTGTTTGTTCATTGACCACTTGCCACTGGTGTTTTGTTTTACTTTAAATCTTACCCTCATTTCCTTTGTTATCTGTATTTGTCTTTAGAAATTTGATCTTTGATATTAGTGGTACTCTAGAGGACATCTACATTAAAAGCTTAGGTTGAAGCCGGGCGAGGTGGCGCACGCCTGTAATCCCTGCACTTGGGAGGCTGAGGCAGGAGGATTGCGAGTTCAAAGCCAGCCTCAGCAATTTAGTGAGGCCCTAAGCAACTCAGTGAGACCCTGTCTCTAAATAAAATACAAAATAGGGCTGGGGATGTGGCTCAGTGGTGGAGTGCCCCTGGGTTCAATCCCCAGTACCAAAAAAAAAAAAAAAAAAACTTAGGTTGAAATTGAATTTTTATACAGAAATTTCAGGTCAATTAAAGTACTGTCAGTTTATGCAGAGCATATGAGATAACCTGAATTTAAGAGAGCATTATTCCTGAGGCCCACCTTAGGGGGCCTCCACATAGGATGTGGAAATTGCTTTGTTTTCAGACCTCTTTTAGATGGTGGGGTTCCCCCATCTTTGGATAATTTTACCTGGAACCCATTGCCACAGCTGAACCTCTTCTCTCTTTGCTATCAGATTATGTTAATCCATTGTTCCATTGTCCTATGTATAGGACACCTATAAAAACTTAAATTGAGCAGTTTTATAGATGACCTATATGTAGGGCTATGGGACAGAGTGGGTTTAAATGTATCAATTGACTGTGCAATTATACATCATTATTTATAACTAATTGTAGCTCACATTTTATGTTTTCATATTTTTTTTTCTTTTTTGGTACTGGGGATTGAACCCAGGGGCACTTTACCACTGAGCTACATTCCCAGTTCCCCCACTTTTTTTTTTTTTTTGGTACCAGGGATTAAAAGTAGGGATGCTCAGCCCCTGAACCACATACCCAGCCCTTATTATTTTTTATTTTGAGACAGAGTATTACTAAGTTGCTTAGGTCCTCACTAAGTTGCTGAGACTGGCTTTGAACTTGAGATCCTCCTGCTTCAGCCCCAGTTGTTGGGATTATAGGCCTGCACCACAGTGCCCAGCTCAGCCCCTTTTATTTTTTTTTTATTTTTATTTTTTTTGGAACTGGGGATCGATTCAGGGGCACTTGGCCACTGAGCTACATCCCCGATCCTATTTTGTATTTTATTTAGAGACAGGATCTCCCTGAGTTGCTTAGCGCCTTGCCTGTGCTGAGGCCGGCTTTGAACCTGTAGTCCTCCTGCCTCAGCCTCCTGAGTTGCTGGGATTACAGGCGTGCGCCACCGTGCCCGGCCGAAACAGGGTTTCTTTTTAAATTGCTGAAGTTAGCCTCAAACTTGCAATACTCCTGCCTCAGCCTTCCCAGTAGTTGGAATTGTTTTAATTCTTCACTGTGTTGGCACCGTGGGTATTACTGAGATTGCCCCCCCCTCCAAAAAAAAGAATTATACCAAGTAAGAGAATTATTTTTAAAAATGCAGGGTTGGAATGACAGATATCATGAGAAGCATTTGGGAGAAAGCAGTGACTGAGGCAAAGTGAATTTTTGTTTATATTGGTTATAATATTTTTGTTTAATATTAATTTCTTTAGATTTTCCTCTCTTCATTGTAATAAGGATATCCCCAAATGCTATTTTTATATTTAAAAATTAAATTATTTCTTAGTATTTATCATCAGTATACATTTGATTCTTTTAGATAGAGGTAGAAAATAGTTTTGAAACTAATGGAACACGGGTGACTTCAGTTGTTGTTGTTTTTTTAATCTTCATTGTACCTGCAAACTTGTGTGTTATCACAGTGTTTGAACTTCAGGGAATAGGACTAGCTATATCACTTGTGAAACTAGTGCAAAATGAAAACCTGAGGCCCCTATTTAAAAACCAAGTTTAGGACAAGGACAGTAGATCATTAAACCAAATACAGGATCCCACTAAGTGTGAGGTCCTGTGTGACTGCATATTTCACAGACCCATAGAGCCTTTCCTGCAAGGAAATCAGTTAATTCAGTATAGGCTCCTTTTATAGAAGACATGCGTAAGTTTTTATACAGCTAGATACTGATAAATATTCCTATACAGTGATATTAGGACATTAAAAATGCTTCTGAAGGTTTTAAATTTTTTGCCACCTTTAAATCTGTAGGCATATTGAGGCAATATGATTTATAATTACTATTCTCACAGTGGTCATAAAAATAATTATATGAGTAGCTGAAATAAGTAATTCCAGGGAATTTTATGCTGAATTATTTCCTAGTTCTTCCTCCAACAAGTTTTGTTCTTTAAAAAAAATCTTTGTCATAGGACCTGGGGATGTAGCTCAGTGGTAGAAAACGAAATTGGGTTTAGTTCCTAGCACCGAAATAAATAAATCATCTTTGTTATACTTGCTGTCCTACTGCAAAATTTATTGGTGTAGGTTTAAAATTCTTTATTTTTCTGTAAATTCGGAGAGCTCTAACCATCCTTGAAAGACTCACAGGGAAGGAGAATGAGGAAAAGCAAAGGTCCTTTATAGCAGTGTATATGAGCTCTTTATAACTGTAAGTGTGGTTCGTCCCTATTGCCTGTAGAAAACGTGGTAGAATGACCAGCATGTTTATTATTGAAAACTTGCTCTATGCATCTCCCTGTCACTACAGTTTTTCTTTTAAATTAAGCTAATTTGAGCAGTAATCAAATAGTTTTTCTGTTTTTCAAAATCACTTTAAATTTAAAACCATGCTGATAGCTTTAAACTGAAAACTATGACTGCTGATAGAAATAAGTTGAAGCAGGTAGCTATTTTAACATGATTCATAGTTAAAGCACTTTAAAATGTGAATGTCAACCTGATAGTTATTTTGGCATACCCAATTTTATGTTCCCTCCAACAAGTTTTGTTTTTTAAAAAAATTCTTTATCATAGGAGCTAGGGATGTAGCTCAGTGGTAGAAAATGAAACTGTGGGTTCAGTCCTCAGCATCAAAATAAATAAATCATCTTTGTCATACTGCAGGCCTGCTGCATTATTTATTGGTGTAGGTTTAAATTTCTTTATTTTCCTGTAAATTCTGAGAGTTCCAATCTTGAAAGACTCACAGGAAGGAAAATGAAGAAAAGACTGTAGACTCAGTTGAATATACTGGGTAAGCAATTCAAGATAACTACTAGAAAAGTATGTGCGTAAATAAACTATTCAGAGCTCATGAAAATTAAGAGCATTATGGGGTTAAGGAAGTTGCAGTATAAACAGCTAGTATATAATAGAGCTCACATAACAGAAGTCAGCTCCGTTGATTATATACAATAAGAGCTAGCTCTTTCTAAACTGAGTAATGTGGGGATCATTTTTTACTCTTTCACTTGCTTTGTGCAGTTGCCACCTGGAATGCCAAATCCAGTTTTCAGGTGTGGGCTGACCTTAGTAAAAATCCAGTGTTTAAAATAGAGTCTTTCCTATCTTTAAATACTAGTCTGGAGAGCTGAGACCCTTGATTTGGATACCAGACACCTCTTCCATTCTTAGGTAAAATCATAATGTGGGATATTCCTTTTTATATTTCCTTTTACAGAGTGGCTTTGAGAATTATAAAGTGCTTTACAGATTACCATATGTGAACTGTGTGTGATTTATATGGTCAGTGTTAGATTCGGTGATAGAATGAATGAGACATAATTCATACCTGTAAAAGATTAGACATGAAAGTAACTACAGTAAGAAAAAAATATGATTCATTTGGTTTAGGCATTTGTCTGATAGTTTATTAAACACTACTGTAAACCAGGCACTGTGTTCAGTATTACAGATTCAAAAATACTTTCCAAAGACTCATAGTCAAATGGGTGAACTTGGCATATAAAAACACAACTACATGACATTAATAAAGGTGCCATAAGACAGGGAGATACTGGTGAGTTCTAGCAGTATGTCAGCAGGCATAGCCCTGGATCTTGGGGATACAAAACTTCTGCATTGGTAGAACTTTGACCTGAATCTTTAAGTTTGGCCGATGGAGAAATAGAGGCCATTTTAGATGGAGGAAATAACAAATGTGGAGACACGGAAGCAAGAGAAAGCATGTTGTTTGGGAATCTAGGAGTTGGATGTAACTGAAGAGCAGGGCACTTGAAGCAGGTGTGGAGTAGAAGCTGGAGTATGGTTGATTCTGTAGTGGGCAGAGTCTCAAAGATCTTAGCCTGGAAGGCTCTTCCAATGGCTGGCTCCTTGCTTTCTCGCATCTCCTTCCTCCTCAATACATTGCCTCAGAGAAGCCTTTCCTGAGGAGCCAGTGTAATATAGTAACATAGTCACTTGCAAACATGCCAACTCTCTTTTATTCATGGAGTTTCTTATTAGCTGTCACTTTTTTATTGTGTATTTCTGAACACTTGACTACAGTTTCATGAGAGTAGAACATTGTCCTATTTATTGCTGTATCCGCAGGACCTACACCCTAGTGTAAAGCAGTCTTTTAATACATGTTGTGGAATGAATGAATGTAAGTGTGGATTTTTTTTTTAACTGTAATTTTGGTTTTCTATATATTAGTGCTTCTTATTGTCCTCTATACCATTTTGCATTTTTAAAAATGATTAAGGACTCTAAAGAGTTTGTTTTATGGGGATGTTGATATTTACTATATTAAAGATAAAAACTAGAAATTTATAAGTAGTTCATTTAAAGTAAAAAGTTGAGAGCTGGGAATACAGCTCTGGGGTAGAGCTGCTTGTCTAGTACACAACAGGCCCTGGGTTCAACTCCCAGTACTGCAAAAAAGGACAAAAACAAAAATAATCTGATTGTATCTTAGTGTATTTACTTTTACAAAAAATAACTTGGTAAACAAAAAATTAGTAAGAAATTTGACAGTGTTTTTATGTTGGTGCAAAACTCAGTATCTGGCTTTCTTGTAGCTAGATTCTCATAACCTTTCTTTGTATTCAATTTTTTTTCAATATATTATAGTTATACTTGACACGATACCTTTATTTTACTCTTATGTGGTGCTGAGGATCGAACCCAGGGCCTCACATGTGCTAGGTGAGCACTCTACCACTGAGCCACAACCCCAGCCCTGTGTTCAATCTTTTGATGCTGCCTGTCATATAGACCTGGGAACTTGGCTATTTACTTAGACAATGAGAGTAAAATGACAAATAACTTGATATAGTATAAAAATGGTTTTCACTTTGCAGAAATGATCTTAATGATCCCTAGAATGCAGGGAAGATCCCTGTACTTCACTTTAAGAATTGCTACTAGAGGAAGTTTTCAAACTTTTTAGTTGCAGTACATTTTCAAATATTTTGTAGTCAGCTTCAGTGTATAGAGACAGAGTGGAACTGTTGGGTTAAAGTGCATATGTGCTGGGATTAAGCAAGGAGGGGGAGGTTTCTGGGGTTGTGCCTTTCTCTTTCCTTCTCATTCCTTGGCTAAGCTACTAAATTGGCCAAGGGATTGATATCTACAGGGTGGGAATATTGTGTTAGAACAAGAGAGGCACTTGAACATACTATGGGGATTTTACACTTGGTACCATATTTTATAGTGTTTTATTTAATGGCCTGTTAGTGTGTATCTTAGCTTACTACTAACATTATAAGCATTGACAAATATAAGTATTAGTATGTTATCAAGGCCATTTTCCTATAAGTATGTAATCATTAGTTTGCTTTCACAAAACAACAACAAAAAAACATTTTGTTTTGGGGGTTTATTTTCCAGTTTTGTATAAGTCAGTAAGAAAATTGTAAAATTTACAATTTGTAATTTGAAACAACTTTATAGAAACATTTTAAATATCTAACTTAGATTTTCAAGACAGTTTGTTCTCTTTGTATACCTGATAATATATAAAAGTAAGGAGTTATAGGAAGCTGAATTTTGGGAATTGGGAAAACTAAATATATTGGCCAGATATAGGAGGAATTGTCATGGTCTGGAGATTGAGGGAGAATGGCAAATGGCAAGAGCAAGACTAGAGCTTGGAAGTGCTTTAAGTGCCATTATTATTAGCTGATTTTAGTTGCTTTGTTAAAATGCTTTGTCTGCTTTGGGAAACATTCTCAACTTGGTCTTTTTTGTGCATGAAATGATTACAATTGTTTTTTACCTTGAAAAGGGGATCACAGAAAAAGTTTCCTGTAGTTTTTGTTTTTATAAGTAAATCCTATCTCTAAGTTTTGTAGGCCCTGTCCTTTTGGGAGTTTTATCTCACAGACATCTTAAAGTGATCTCATTACTCTCACCATTTATCATTCATATCATTAAAAAGATAGATGATTTGTTCTATTATACCACAGTGTTTATTTAAAATGTGAACTTTAGTTTTATTTGCTACATTTTAAGAGCAAAAATTTGAAAGATAAAGAGAAAAACAATAAAAATAATTATAAGGCTGCAAAGTTCTATCTTGGGTTTGGAGTTGAGTTTTTTTTCTTTCTTTCTTTTTTTGGAACTGGGTGTTGAACTCAGGGGCACTCGGCCACTGAGCCACATTCCCAGCCCTATTTTTTGTTTTATTTAGAGACAGGGTCTCACTGAGTTGTTTAGCAACCTGCTGAGGCTGGCTTTGAACTCGCAATCCTCCTGCCTCAGCCTCCCAAGCCGCTGGGATTACAGGCATGCGCCACCACGCCTGGCTGGAGTTCAGTTTTTTAAGGTATGATTTAATAGCTTTGTATCAGTTCTTATAAAGAGAAGAAAAAAAACCATCTTAAAGACAGAATCAGATAATCAGACAAGTTGTCTTCTAGGTTAGGTATAACATTCAGAAGAATTGACTAATAGGAATGTAGGTAAATTCTAATTATCTTTAGAAGTTTTTGTGAAAGATAATTTTGCTTATTAAACCATTCTTACAGTGAATATCAAGTACTGACTCTGATCCTGTTGTATTTATTTCATGTTCATTTTTAAATTTATGTTATTTTAACTTTTTTGAATAGGGAGCATCACAACTTTTTGAGCACCATCTCCAAGTATTAATATTAAAGTGTGCCCCAGTTTCTTTGAAGTAGATGGAGTCATGTAGTAATAACCTATCTGTAGGCTGCGCTCCTTGCTACCTCGCACCAAGAGGAAAGGAAAATGCTCATAGTTCCTTATAATTTTATGCTTAATAAAAATTAATTGGTGGTATGTTGTAGGGAAGTATGAAATGTTTTAGTAATAGCTACTTTGTAGGATTGCAACCACTATACCACAACTTTGAGTGTGTGTATGTGTGGTGCTAGAGATCAAACTCAGGACTTGGTGCATGCGGGGTAAATTCTTTGCGACCAAGTTACTCCCCCAATCCAACACCAGGCATTCTTGATCCTTTTATTACCCAGTCACTTGATTTTTTTTTCCTTTCTTTACACTGTATTTTCTCTGACATAATCCAGTTTACTCATGTTTATTGTTTGCTGTCTGTTCTCCTCCCACATAGGTGCTTTGACTGCATTAAGTTTTGTTTAGTTTACTGTTATGTGCTAAGTGCCTAGAATAGTGTTTGGCGCTTACTTGTTAATCGGCTTTCTTTTGGCTTTAATAGAGGTACATTTCTTCTGGGGAAAAATACTCAGCTGGCCAACTATTGCAGCTTGTAGAGTAAAGGTTTCTTTTTCTGGCAGTGTGGCAGACTAGACATTTAAACAGAAAAAAAAAAAAAAAACCTCTACATTATAAAACCTTAATAATACTGGACCAAATATTCAAAATATCTTAAATACACTGTTTACAAACAGGTAAGGCAACTCTCCAGAGGCTATTTTAGTTGGCCTGTGCTTTGCTGTGACCAAAAATAACTTAGAGGAAGAAAAGTTTATTTGGGGTCCATGGTTTTAGATGTCTCTGTCTATAGAAGGTTGACTTCATTGCTCTGGGCCCAAGATGGGACAAGAGCCTATTTGAGGAAAGCTGCTTAGCTTATGGCAGTGTCAGGAAGCAAAGAGAGGGAGGAAGGGCCACAGGGAAGATGCACCCTTCCAGGGCAGTGCGCCCTCTCCTCCACCTCCACCCTCATCACCCATTTCCTCCAGCCATGCCCCACCTGCCTATCTATTCAAAACTAGGATGGGCTGATTAGGTTATTGCTCTGATAATTAAGCATTTCACCTATGAATATTTTTATATTAACTGGAACTTTTGGGAGACATCTCATATCCAAACTATAACAGAGTTGAAAAACAAGAAACCTTGAATCCAGAGAGATTATACTAGCTGCTATATCAGAGATTCTGTAGATCTCTGGAAGCCTAGAGATTTGACTTTTTCAGGTAACCATGGGGTATCAAACAAGGTAAGAAGTAATATCTAGAGACTTGTGTAAAGCTGGGAACTCTGTGAAAGGTGTCAGTGGGTAAAACTAGGAAAAAATAGAAAACCCATCCCACAGTTCAGGGAGAAGTGTGGGATGAGAAAGAGAAAGTTGCCTGTTTAAGCTTGTTTTTCACTGAGAGGGTAAAATAGTTTTCCCTGAGAAATGATAACTACAAGTCTGTTCTAATAGGATTTTGGAGTAGAGTTCCTACTACCCGAAAACAAAAAACAACAAGCAAGCAGAAACAACAACCATCCCAACCCAAGAATTTAGTGAAAAGTGGTCTCAGGTTTTAGGACTGAGGTCCAAATCAGCTCCTCTCTGGAGAAATATAGGAGCACAGGCCTCAGAGAAATAACACAGGTGAAGTTTCTAGGAACATGAACTCATAATGAAAACAAAAATAAAAACCAAACAAAACACTTCAAATAAGCCACAGTAGGTTAATGAGCAGATCTGGAAAACCATATAACCAGGCATTCAAAAATGCGGATATTCTAGTTGTCAGATTCAGAATATAAAATGTTTAAGGTGTATTAAGGGTAAAAAATATGTGGCTGAGGAAAAAGAGGCTATCAAAAATAGGTAGGTAAGTTGAAGGCAGCAGTGTGTAAAGGAAATACTGCATATTGAAAAAAGGATTTTTTCCAGGCAGGCAAGCTTGATCCAGCATTTCAAAGTCTATTAATGTAATCATCCACATGAACACTTTTTTAAAGTTTAAAAAAATGCAGAAAATGAATTTATTAAAATTTATTAAAATTCAACAGTCTTACTCATTGCAGATAGAATAGAAAGGAAATTCTGTGACTTGATAAAGGATATCTATGAGAAACCTGCAGATATCATGCTTGATTAATTGTACTCCTTTAAATATGAGCAATAATACAATATGAAGATGTCCACTATATTTTATCTAACATTACATTATATCTCACTGAAAATTCAAGATAGTGCAATAAGGCAAGAAAAAATTATAAGGCTTTATTTAAGAAATGATGAAGTGGACATTCTCTAGAGTCAATATGAATTGACTCTATATGAATTGACTATATAATTGACTCTATGAATTGACTCTTAAAAAAATTTAAGAGGCCACAGATAAATTTTTTTGATTTATAATAGTTCAATAAGTTGCTTAACATAAGCTTGAAGTAGTAAAATAAATTCTCTTACTCAACATTTCACAATAATTAAAGAGCTACCTTGCCGGGTGCGGTGGCATACACCTGTAATCCCAGCGGCTTGGGAGGTTGAGGCAGGAGGATTGTGAGTTCAAAGCCAGCCTCAGCAATTTAGCAAGGCCCTAAGCAACTCAGTGAGACCCCGTCTCTAAATAAAAAATACAAAATAGGGCTGGGGATGTAACTCGGTGGAATGCCCCTGAGTTCAATCCCCAGTACCAAAAAAAAAAAAAAAAAAAAAAAAGCTACTGCTAGGTCAAAGGATGT
>JAJEJO010005530.1:511811-541450 GCA_020662805.1 Glaucomys volans | reverse complement strand
GAAACAATAGCTGTACTCCATTTGTGTTCAGTGAATCAATAAGTAAATAAAAAATAAATTAAAAAAAAAAAAAGCATATCTCACCTAGTATGTTTTTTTCTTTGAAGTGTTGGCTTCTCCCTAGTTTCTGTGCTCTCCAGAGCCTGCAAATAGTTTTATGTTTTGGCCAGAGTTCAAATTTACTGTTTATGGGTGGGTTAGTCCAATATAAGCTATTCTACTTTTCCATGTAAAAAAGTCTTCCATGCTTTCACTTTCATCTTACTGGAATCCTTGTTGTTGGTGTATGTCTCATAAGTAACATATAGCTTTTATTAATAAATTAATTTAAAAAACCCAATCTGACAGTTTATGTTATTTGCTGCGCGCCCCCCCCCCCCATGGTAGGGATTGAACCTAAGTACTCATGTATGCTAAGCCCATGCAGTGCCACTGAGCCACACTCAGCCACTGAGGCCTTGACAATTATCTTTTAATGGGTACATCTTTTTATTGAATTTTTTCCCCTGCCATTTCATTTTGTTCTTTATATATTTGTGGTTTTATATTCCTTTACTTCTTTTCAGTTGATTGGTTTTCTTATTCCCTTTTCAATTTTGATTTTTACATTTAACGTTGTTTTACATAATTAGTTGTTACCTTGTAATTTTCACTATGATATTTAAGTAAAAAGTCTTAACATTATGTAAATACCTATATGTAAACACACCTTTAAATGTTTTGATTTCTTTTACCTTTAGTCCTTTTCACATATGTTGTTTTCTAATATTTTATTTATATAATAAGTATTAAGCTCTTCTATCTTATGCACAGCACTATGCCTGACGTTAGAGAAATGTATTGGATTAAACAAAACAAAGTCCTTGTGTTTGTGGAGCTCACAAGATAACTAATAAATTAATGTATTATAATATAGATTAGTGGTTGGTGCTATAGTGGAAAGTAAAGTATTAGGAAAGGGTAAACAGTAACATTGGAGAGGAATTGCTATTTTGTAGATGAGTTTCTGTTGTCTTCAGATAGTAGATATAACATTTTTTAGGGGTCAAGTATGAAAAACACAGTTCCCATGCTGGAGAAACTTGTAATCTAATCAGAAACCCCAGGAAGAAAATAAGAGGTATGAGAGCCATCAGCACATGGTGTGTGAAACTGTGCAACTGATAAATTTCTCCTGAAGGATGTGGTGCATGTCAAGAACCTTGAGCATAGACCCAGGATAGAGGGGGATGAACCAATAAAGAAGACTGAAGCATGATCAGAAAAGCAGGAGTAAAGGAGTGATCCTGGAAGCCATGAGAAGAAGAGGTTTATTTATAGTCTACCTCTTCCCAAAATAATTTAAGATGACTGAGACATCAAGTAGAATGAGGCTAGAAAAGCATCTGTTGTTGGTGGGACATTAAAGTGACTTGATCAACAAGCACTTTCAGTGAAGTGAAGCCAGACCTTAAGAGACAGAGAATAAAGACTACTTGCACAGAGAATAGTAAAGAAGAGAGGATAATCTGAGGGAAATAGGCCAGCATGCTGGCACTTGAGGCTTAAGATTGGTATTGTGGTAAAAACCACAAAATGTTGGAGATTTTGGGGACTCTGTGACCAGAAATTAGCATGGGCCTCTGGTCTCAAGGAATTGCCTGCTGGAAACTTTACTTCCCAGAAGCTGCTCTTCATAATTCCCAGGATCTTGCATTGTTGATGATGGTGATGATGTATTTCTTAGTGTTTAAGTTCATGGTTGGGAGAATGATACATAATTTTTGAAACCATGACAGATGTAATGATCTGGTATTTGTGTTCAAAAGAAATAAAAATAGGGGAAGAAATTAATGACTTACTCTGGTCATTTAAATACCTTAGCAAATAGCCAAGAATTCCTCTGTGGGAATATACCCTTTCAACTATCTACTAATTTTTCTGTTTGCTGTTCCTCAGACATGTCCTATTTTAGCTCTGTTTGTCCACCTGAAATACCTTGTTGGATTTTTCGAACTCAGACGAGTTCCCTAGTCTTTGTTTCCATTAGTTTGTATCTTTTGTACAATGTAGCCCCTTATGCATTTGGAAACTTTCGCAAAAATACAGCAACAACAATAATAACAATATAATTGAGAAGTGCCGCACAAACTTGCCCTTTTATCTCCCATATCAAACTCTTTGAGGGGAAGGATTATCTTAGTCTTTTTTGTGTTGCTACAGTAGAATACCTGAGACTGGATAATTCACAAATAAAAGAAATTTAATTCTCAAAGTTCTAGAGGCTGGGAAGTCCAATATCAAGATCTTAGCACCTGATAAGGACCTTCTTATTCTATGTCATAACATGGTAAAGGGGACATCACATGGTGAGAGCAAGGGAGCATTTCAACTTAGCTCTCTTTGTTTTCTTTTAAGTCACTAATCCCGTCATGGGGACCCCTACCTCATGACCTCATGTAACCCTGATTACCTCCCAAAGACCCTATCTCCAAATGCCATCAACATATGAATTTGGGGATTAAATTTCTAACACATGAACTTTGGGGGAACACAAACAAACCATACAAGAGACTGAACTTTTTCATGTTTATGTGCATGACCACTTCGTAGTGTTTTGCAGATATTTGAAAAAGTATGAGCAAATCAGGGATATCTAATTCTGTGATTAATAATATATAGCCATGTGTTGCATAACAGTATTTTGGGTAAGGATGGACCATATACAATGGTATATTCCATATAACTGAGCTATGTAGTAGGCTATGTATTATTTGGTTTGTGTAAGCACACTCTGATGTTCACGTAACAGTGAAATCATCTGATGATTTATTTTCTGAGAACATATCCCTGTTGTGATGTGGCTCCTGACTGTAATGTCATGTCTAAGATGGAGATGTCAGAAACCAAAAGTTCTAGTTTGTAGCTATTAAGTTTATGTTGAAATTCTACTTTTTTGGTATTGTCCCATGAAAATAGCTTTTTGTTGTTGTTGTTGTTTTGTGGTGGAGCTGGGGATTGAACCCAGGGCCTTATGCTTGATAGGCAAGCACTCTACCGACTGAACTATATCCCTAGCCCCTAAAAGATTTCTTAATTTAGATTCTCTACTGTTTACATCTTCATTTTTTCTTTATAGGGATGTATTCCTATCTAAATCAATATTTATAAGTTGTAGAATGAAATATCAGGAAGTATTTGACTATAGTAGCAGAATACCTAATTAATCACTGAGGGCTTTATTAAGTCATGTATCAAGAAGATCACATGCAGAAGATTTCATTGTTGGTCTGGCTCTTTGGTAATCAGGACCCCATATGCTGTCTGTGGTTTCACTTTGTCATCCTTAACATGTTGATGATGGCTTCCCTCATGGCCTTAGCATGGCTACAGCTCTTCTAAATGTGCTTATCCAAAGGTGGAAAAGTATAGTTTCTCCTTCACCATCTTTATATAGGAGAATAACTTTTCCCAAATGCTTCCTAATAAACTTCCCCTCAGGTCTTGTTGGTCAGGATTTGATGACTTACACTGGTAAAAGAAGTAGAATGATTATGGTTGATATGGACACTGCTAGGCCTCCTAGCAGAGAGTTATCACTTGAATTCAGTTGGGGTCCAATGCAATAAAAAATGTGGTGAAATAAGGAATAAGTATTATTTGCCACAGAAACTGAGTGTTCCCCCCCCCCCAAAAAAAAGTTAATATCCTCATAATTTTCTTCAAACAAGAAAGATAATTTTATAGTATTTCTACTCTTTGGTGTTATCTTTAAGTAATATTCCAATTTTTTTGACCCACTGATTCATTCAATAGACATTAAGTGGACATCTGTGTGCTGGGTACTGTGCTAACATGGTCCTTGCCCTCAGATGGCAGCTGGCCTGCAGTCTGGTAGAATGGGGTGGCTCAGGTAAGGTGGGGAAAGATAGAATTGCTCGGAAATCTACTCATTTTAGGAAATTTATTTTTTAACAGGAAATGTGGGACACGTGGATTTGGAATATGAATTCATTTGAAAAACCGCTTTGGGGTAAGTTGATAGACTGGAGTGAATGACTTCATGATTGTGCTTCTTTTTACATTTGGGTTTGATCTTATAGCTTTCTAGGTTTGAAAATGTACTGGTTATGTTTTGAACTTGTATTAGTTGGACTTTATGCCTCATATACATGTAATAGAAGGGCTTATACTAAAATCCTAGTTTAATAATTTGAGAAACAACCATAAAGCAGCCCCAGTACTAGTTAATTCATACTTTCATTTCTCATTAGAGAGAGCAATTTGAAGATTAAATGAAGATCAGGCTCAGAAATCAAAAGCTAATTCTTATATAGAGTTTCACTTGGTCAAACTTAGCTAGCAATCCTGTCATATGATCTGGAAGTAATTTATAAAACCAGCATTTGAAGAGACAATGTCAAAATTGTCTCTTAGCTATTTTTGTGGAACCCCAAATGGCCATTTGAATTTTCATTGTGTCAGTATGCATGTAAAAGATTTGATTGTTTCATCTAAGAAAGTACCTCCAGAAATACCATTTAGTATTTACTAAGTGTATAGTATAGTGTATTGTACATTCCCTCATTTAATTTACTGTGATGGTAATATGAGAAGTGGGTATTTTTTTTCTCATTTAAGGAATGAAGAAGCTCAGGTTTTTGTAAATTAACTTAGCTAGGGCATGTATAAGTGTTGGAACTGTAATTTGAGCTTACATTTGAACTTCAGTATTTTGTCTCATAAATACACACTTCTGTTTTAATGTGATGATTGTGTTGGGGGTTCCTAAGACCACTCCTATGTTCAGTGATTGGTTAGAAGGACTCATAGGCTTCATCACATAGTCCTACTAACAGTTAAGATTTATTACAGCAAAAGGATGCAAAGCAAGGGGAGAAGTGCAGGGGTGAAATGAGGAAGAATAGGTACAGACTTCCAAGAACCCTCCCTGTGTTGTAACACAGGATGTGCTTAATTCTTCCAGCAGTGAATTGTGACAACACATGTGAAATGTTGTCTACCAAGAAAACTCATTAGAGATTCAGTACCCAAGGTTTTTATTGGGGCTGATCATGTAGGCACCTTCTGTTTAGCACATACAGAAATTCTAGATTCCCAGAAGGAAAGCAGATGTTTGGCATAAATCATACTGTTTGTACAGTTAGGCACAGTGATCCACACTTAACATTTAGGGAGCTTTCCGATCTACCATCTGCAGTGGGACCACCACTGAGATAGAGATTTTCGTAAAAAACCCTTACAGGGAAGACTGTCATGCTCAAGGTTGAACTCTCAGACACTGCAGAAAATGTAAAGGCCAAGATCCAGGATAAGGAAGGAATTCCTCCTGCTCAGCAAAGACTGATCTTTGCTGATAAGCAACTGGAAGATGAATGTACTTTTTCTGACTACAACATTCAGAAGGAGTCCACCCTTCATTTCGTGCTGAGACTTCGTGATGGTGCTAAGAAAAGGAAGAAGTCTTACATCACTCCCAAGAAGAATAGGCATAAGAAAAAAAAGGTTAAGTTGACTGTCCTGAAATATTATAAGGTAGATGAAAATGGCAAAATTAGTTGCCTTCGTGGGGAATGCCCTTCAGATGAATGTGGTGCTAGAGTTTTTATGGCCAGCCACTTTGACCGGCATTATCCTGGCAACATATCCTTGTTATCTGACTTACTATTTGAACAAACCAGAAGACAAGTAATGTGTATAAGTTAATAAAAGACATGAACTTAAAAAAAAAAAAAATTTAGAGAAAGTTTTATATCAGTGCAGAGAACTGCTTTACCATTCAGGTTCCCAGGTGCTAGCCAAGGGCAACCTTGCCAACCAAGTCTTTCTAAGGATAGCAATTTCAGACCTACTGTGTTAAAGTTTTCCCTGTCCATTGATTTATTCATTTAAAGGGATTATAATTATAATCACTTTCTGACAAATAGAGAAGTAGGTATTATGGCAAATCACATTTTAAAATGTCTATTGTCCCAGTTGCCACTGACTTGCCAGAAAGGCCCACACAGCTTTGAGTACAATATAAAGTTGTACTCAAGACTAACATTTATTATAGCAAAGGTTATAGTACAAAACTATGAGAAAAGATGTATAGGTGAATGTAAGAGAGATCAGGCCCTGGCTTCCAGGTCTTCCCTCTGAGAATCACATGGACATGCTTTTCTCTCTGGCTGTGAATGAAAGACACATACAAGGTACTTGTAGCCACAGATATATTTATTCTGCTGTATGATTATCTCTGGTAACTGAACCTTGAAAACCTAGACAGATACCCGGTACACATCACAAATCTTGACGATTACTTTCAATAGTGCTAACAGCCTATTACAGTCTGACTGTTGCTAGAAGAATAAGGTAGGTCATTAACCAGTAACAATGAACATTCTAGGGTTTAGTTCTCAGAGTTTGGCTAGAGTTCTCACCAGGACTCAGATATGTTCTGAAGATTAACAGGAATACAGACCTACTGTGTTTAATTCTTTTTTCAGGGTATCCTACATGAAATAATGAAGTATTTGATGTTAGATATATTCTTTGGAGCATGATATTCTAAACTTAAAAAAAAAAAAAAAAAAAAAAAGCAGGGCACAATGGTGCATGGCTGTAATCCCAGCAATGTGGGAGGCTGAGGCAAGAGAATCACAAGTTTGAGGCCAGCCTCAGCAATTTAGAGGAGACCTAAGCAACTTAGCGAGGGCCCTGTCTCAAACTAAAATAAAGCTTTGGGAATGTAGCTCAGGATTAAAGTGCCTCTGAGTTCAATTTTCAGGACCAAAAAGAAAAGAGAGAGAGAGTAGAAATAGTTGGTAAATTTCATTTCTCTCAGGGGAAGTTTGTAGATTCTTTTCTTTGTAGGGATTTATATAATGGACTTTTATATTTCCAACATTTTTGTCCACAACTATTTGATTTGATTGCATATATTCTTATGCTAAAGAATAATAGAGAATGGGCTGGGGATATAGCTCAGTTGGTAGCTATATCCTGCTTGTCTTACAAGCACAAGGCCCTGGGTTCAATCCCCAGCACCACAAAAAAGAAAAAAAAAAGAATAATATGAACTTAAAGGAGTTAGTCAATATATTACAAAATTAACCACTTCATGAAGGTCTGCTTTGTGGTTGACTTTAAAACACCGTGGGGATCCCTTTTTGTTTTGTTTTGTTTTGTTTTGGAACCGGGGATTGAACTCAGGGGCACTCTGCCACTGAGCCACATCCCCAGCCCTATTTTGTATTTTATTTAGAGACAGGGTCTCACTGAGTTGCTTAGGGCCTCGCTAAGTTGCTGAGGCTGGCTTTGAACTCGTGATCCTCTTGCCTCAGCCTCCTGAGTTGCTGGGATTACAGGCATGTGCCACCCCACCCAGTGGGATCCCTTTTCTTAATAGAATTTACAGATTCACAAAAATATCAGTTTCACAAAAACAGCCCATAATTTTAAAAATTGCCTAATTTTAGGATTTGGAACAATTTTTTACTACTCTATTGCTATTTGAACTCTGTTTCAAGTTATACAATAAAGACAGAGTACATGGAGAAAGTTCCATGCTTGAAAGTGAAAAGTTGTGAGTTTAAAACATTAAATAGATTTCCTTTTTTTAAAAAAATTTTTGGTACTGGGGATTGAACTCAGGGGCATGCAACCACTGAGCCACATCCCCTGCCCTGTTTTTGTATTTTATTTAGAGACAGTCTCATTGAGTTGCTTAGCACCTTGTCCTTGCTGCGGCTGGCTTTGAACTTGGAACCCTCCTGCATCAGCCTCTCAAGCCACTAGGATTATAGGCATGAGCCACTGTGCCCAGCTTTTTTTTTTTTTTTAACAACTTCACAGACCCTTTAGTACCAGTAATGTACAATATGAATCTTCTAGGGTGAAAATAAACATATAACATTTCTTCAACTTATTTGACAATGATGGAATTTCTTTAGTGAAGACTCACTCAAGTATGGGTCCTATAGTACCGGTGAAGGACAGTGGGAAACATTGATTAAAGGACAGTGGGAAGCCATGAAAAGATTTTAGGTAAAGGAGAGACAGAAACAAAACAACTGTAGAAAAAACTGACTTGAAACTTGTACTGCCTACTGTTAAAACCTGTTTGAAAATTCTCTGAGTGTGTCTTTTCCTGAGAGGTTTCCTAGGTTGGTGTTTCTCTGTAAACTGGGAAAAGATTTTTACAGGAGATGTAACTGATGCAATATTGTTTTAAGATTTTCACAAACTAAGAAGAAAGACAAAATAACTTATCTAATAGAATAGTAAACCAGACTTCAGTAGGCACATCAGAGAAGAAATGGAATGACCAGTAATTTCAGAGATGGTAGGGAAATGCACATTAAAACTACACTAATATACCAACTACACACACCAGGATTGTCAAAAATAAGTCTGACAACAGTAAGTCTGGATTGAATACATCTATCAGAGTTCTTAGGTAGTTTGTTTTGACCACTTGGGAAAACAAATTGATGTTATCTAATCTATTGAAAATGCACATACCTTCTGACCTAATACTCCCCGGTATATATTCTAGATCAGGGGTCATTATGATGACTCACAAATTAAGAATAGTTTTTAACATTTTTAAATGCTTAAAAACAGAATATATATATAATTTATAATATGAAAATTATGTGAAATTCAGATTTCAGTGTCTATAAATAAACTGTTGGATATTGTCACATTCATTTATGGCAGCATTCATAGTACAACCAGAGTTTAGTGGTTGCAACAGAGATTGACCCACAAAACACAAAACCCAATTTTATTTTTGTTCCATGTATTGAATTCAGGGGGACTTAACCATTGAACCACATCCTGGGCCTTTTTAAAAATTTTTTATTTAGAGAAGGGTCTCACTAAGTTGCTTAGAGCCTTGCTACTGGCCTTAAACTTGTGATCCTCCTGCCTCAGCCTCCCAAGTTCCTGGAATAATCACAGGCATGTACCACTATGGCCACCAAAACCTAAAATTTTTATCATCTGGCCCTTGGCCATTAAAGTTGGGCAGCCTCTACCCTGCATAAATACTTCTGTACATGTGCACCAGGGAACATGTTCTGGTATAGTCATAGCATACTACTTACAATAACAAATGTAGAAAGAACTTAAATGTCCCTTAAAGAAACTGTGGTATGCTAAACTCAGAATACTGGTCAGTAGTGAAAAATGAATTAACTACAGCTATGTTCAGTATATGGATGAATTTCAGAACACAATGTTAGAAAAACAGCAAGTCTCAAAATTTTCCATTTGTAAACATTTTCCACTATTGAATAGTGTATCTCAGTGCTTAGAGGAGCGAATGGGAAGGGGGATAAGGACAATAATCTTGAGCCAGGAAGCCTCCTTTGTTTGTGTCTGTTACATGTCTGTTCTTTAAATATATGTGGCAATATATGTGCCATTTTGACATAGCTTTGTGATATCACGGCTATTTTGAAGTGAGGATTAAGACATAATGTTGCTTAAGACACAGTACTCAAACCAGGTGTGGTGGTATACACCTGAAATCCCAGCAACTGGGGAAGCTGAGGCAGAAGGATCACAGTTTTAAAGCCAGCCTCGGGCAAGTTAATGAGACTTTAAGCAACATAGTGAGACCCTGTTTCAAATTTTAAAAAAGGGGTGGGGATATGACTCCGTGGTTAAGTGCCCCCTAGGTTCAATCCCCAGTACTCCACCCCCCATACACAGTTCTCAGTGGTTGTGGTGAGAAGAGGGGTGTCTGTTGAACACATTAGTTGTTAAAAAAATCAAAATGCAATATGACTATGAAAGTCTTTGTAGTTATACCCATCTTTCCCCTGCCTATAATGATGCCACTAAAGAAAATTAAAGCATTTGAGTCATAATAGATATTCCAAACTTATTTTAAAATATGACATTATTTACTGTCTATTCTGAATGATTGAAAGGACACAAAACTTGTTGATAAGGGAGTTTAACTTTAAAGTGAATTTACAGGTAGTTTTTTATCTTTCTGTGTTTGCTAGGTTCTTTGCATTGAACATATATGACTTTATAAGTAGAAAGTATCAACTTTTAAGATACTGCTAGAATTTAAATCAGTTTATTTCTGTAGAAAATTCAAGATACCAAATACTGTATGCTCTAAATGGAAACATTGAACCAGTAAGCTTTATTGGAGTATACACCATAGTATCCCAGATGATAAGCTTGCAACCCTAACTTATTGCTGGATTGTTGAGTAGCATTTCATTGTATAGATGTTCAGGTGTACATCTCTAATATGAAATCCAAAATGTTCTGAAAATTGAAATGTTTTTAGTGACAGTGTGACACTTGAAACATTTTTTTAAAGTTTAAAAATTTTGGATTTTGGAGCATTTCAGGTTTCGAGTTAGGGAGCTCAGCTAGAAAAGTCTGTGCAAACATTGCAAAAATGTGAAAAACTCCAAAATCTGAAACAGTTCTGATCCTAAGCCCTTTGGATAAGGAATGCTCAGTCTGTACTACAGTTGTTTATTCTTTCGTTAGGTGATGGAGACTTTGTTTCCAGATTTTGATTATGATTAAACTTCTGTAAAGATTTGGGTACAAGGGATGGGGATATAAAAAGAAATGTGCATAAAGGTCTTTGTGTAGACATGTCTTCCTTTCTCTTAAGGGATCTGCTCTGAAAAGCTGAACTGACTGTGTGTTAATTTTAAAAATCATTAGATTTTTAGAGACCATGAAGCCATATTTGAAATCCTTTTCACGAGTAATCAAATGCTTTGCCAGTGACTAAAAGAAGGTGTGGCCTTTCATGTGAAATAGCTCAGAATATAAATTAATATATCTGTTTCTGTGGAGAGAACTGTTGTTTCATGACATTGTGCCCTATAATCCTTTTACCTGTTACCATGGTAACCAGTAGTGCTCACTGCATGTGACACGGTATCAAGTGTTAAATTGATTTAGCATGATTTTAAGACAGGAGTATGGCAGTAGCATCCTTGTTCTCACCTTGCAGTCAGAGAATGTTGGTCTGATGAAAGGAAGAATTATAAGCAAGAAATCAGACACTACAGAAAGATGAGCAGAAAAAGTAATATTTTATACTTCAAAGTATTCCTTAAATTTTTTTTAGGTGATTTTCAGATTGTTGTCTAGCAACCTTGTGAAGAGCTACTATATGTATTTTATACATAAACTCATTCACCTGTCCTGAATTGTTAGATTAGTCCTTCTCTGCTGGCTCCCAATGGAACTTATTACTTAAAGTTGGCCTTGTAAGAAGCAGCTACATCTTATCAGCCCAGTGCTTCAGAACATCTGCTTATGTGGCTCTCAGCATGGAACACACATGCATAGTATATAATTCCTCTGTTTATATCATTGGAATGCCCTTGGGTTACTGCTCTCCTGATCAGCAGTGACATAGGTCTTTGAACTTTGGTGTCAGTTACACAGTGACATAATTCCTTCCCTCTCTGAGGTCCCAGACTGCACCATAGCTCACCAAGATGAATTCATTTTGTTTTGTTTTTGTTTTGGTATTGGGAATTATCCCAGGGACATCCTACAACTGAACTACATTCCCAACCCTTTTCATTTTTTAATTTTGAGACAGGATCTTTCTCAGTTACTGCTCAAGCTGGACTTGAACTTGCCATCCACCTGTCTTCTTGAGTTTCTTCCCGAATTGCTAATTATTACAGCATGCTCTACGTCCCCTGGCATGATGAACTTTTTATGTGCCAGAAACATTTCTAGTCAGACTATCCCAGTTTACTTTCCAAATTTGGTTACAGTTACTCCAGTCACTTTCTCATACTATTACAATGGAAGAATGGGAAGTGGGTCAGTGGGAAATGGAAACTAAAAATCAGGGAAGTCAGAGTGAAGACTCCACCTCAGATTGTGTGATACCATTTTCTTTTTCATGATGTTTTCTGTTTCCTAAGTGATTGGTGATTATAGAGTTCTTAGGATAGGATTCAGTGGGGAAGAAGAATAAGAGTTACCCTGGAACAAGTTAACAGGAGAGCTGTTGTATACAGGCTACAGGGAGATTTTTGGGTCTGGAAACTGAATGTGGATATTTGAAATAGGCAGGGATCACTTGTTTAAATTCCCAAGGCAATTAATAGCTTAGTTTTTGCCTTAGCATTTAATATAGCAGCCATAGAAAGGGAGTCAATACCCATGTGTTTGATGGATGTGAAATAGCAAACTTGATGTTGTTTTAATTCTTACATCTAATTAAGGGGAATTGAGCCCATTTCTGCACATTTGTTGGCTATGTATCTTTTCCTTCTACAAAGTGCCTGTTTAAATCCTATATCAATTTTTCTAATGGATACTGCTTTTGTAAGAGTTATTTGTATAATCATTAAGTTTCATATTATTAATGAAATTAATTCACGTCTTAATATATTAATCAGACAATTAATTTTCCAGGTTCCAAATGTTTAAGTTAGTTTTTTTTCCTTTTATCTTTATAGGGCGTGAACGTGATTTCTGATGAAACTGGATTGGAATAATTTTCATGATCTTTGTATATTTATATATATATATTTTAAAATTTTGCATTTGACTTAAAGTGCCATGAGAAAATTTGCATATTGCAAGGTGGTCTTAGCCACCTCCTTAGTTTGGGTACTGTTGGATATGTTCTTGCTGCTTTACTTCAGTGAATGCAACAAATGTGATGAGAAAAAGGAGAGAGGACTTCCTGCTGGGGATGGTGAGTGGTGTTTTATAACTATTTTGATAAACATATCACTAGTTTTTACTAGTTTGAATAATATAAAATTTAAGCATTTTAGATATAATTCCTAACTTCCTATATATGTGATGATCATATTTCCAACAATTCTTTAATGGGTTCTTCTAATATTAAAGTATCATTGTTGAGTCACTCAAATTTTGTTTTTACATTCAATATTAAGTATAGTTAATTTTCTACAAATTATTTTATGTTAGCAAATAATGTAGGGAATCTCTTAGTTGGAGCTATCAAAATTTTACAGAAGATGAGTCTAATGCCACATGCTGGTTGGAGCATTAAAATGGTACTATCATTTTTCAAGAGATATTTCTCCTGCCCTGACATCTTATTCTTATGGGAAGAAGTTTTATAGATACATATAGATAGATCTGAAGAGTTCTTTTGTCAATGCTACAGATAGCTCCAGTTAGTGCTTTTAGGGAGGGCGTAGGATCAGGACATAGAATAGGGGCTATAGTGAGTTCATCACAATGATATGGCGGGAGAAAAGAAAATATGGAAGGCCAAGATAGGTAGTCCTGATTTTTTGGCAGAGAACACTTAGAAAATTCAGTTTTAAACTTCTTGCATTCATCCCGACAAATATGTTGCCATTTTTTTCCTTTTCTTATTTAGCCATAATGAAAATAACTATACTGTAAAGAGTTATTAGTTTAACTCTTCTAGGCTCTGAACTCTCTAATTAGTTATAGAGTGCATGGCTATATAATACTTCCACTATTTTAGGAATATAATGCAAATAATAGTTCTTTTAGCATAGGTTTTCTTTGAGTATGTAGCCACATTTGAGTTTTTTACACTTTTATTAGAGAAAAGATACTTGGTTCCACAAAATTTTTAATCTAAAAATTAATTCATTTGTATTGGTAAGTGCCTATTTAACCATAAATATTATGGGTGGATTTATGTAACCAATTCAGTTTATTTCTTCTTGGGAAATTTGCCTTAAATAAGGTTCTGTTGGGTAGCATAGGATGCTAGTAATACCTCGGCTAACCATTAACTTTTTAATTTTTCCCTTTTTCCATAAGTTTTAATAAAAAACAATTTTATTCAAAGTCAGCTTATTAATTTGCATAGTATTTACTTTATGACTCCTCTGTTCAGTAACTTTACTGGATAATAAAACACCAACTCTGTAACTGTTGTTAGAGCTATACCTCCTATACCTTTAAATAACACAACAATATTACCATTCACCAGTAAGAAACTCAAATATTCTTAGACAGAATGGATTAATTTTCCCCTCATCCTACCTTAGTTCAGTGTCATTGTAGAGGGAGATTATAGTGTTCTATCTTGAATTCAAAGGCCTAAAGGTGAGAAAGAGTAGAACCTGTAGTTTGTGAAGATTCACTTGGCAAATATTTTTAAAGTGCTCATATATTGCTGGACAGTGTACTAGTGACCTGGTTGAACAACAACTTTAGTGAGACAGAATTCCTCCCTTCAAGAAACTCAGTCTTGGGCTAGGGTTGTGGCTCAGGGGTAGAGTGCTTGCCTATCATTCGTGAGGCACTGGGTTCTATTCTCAGCATCGCATATAAATAAATAAAATAAAGGTCCATTGACAACTAAAAAAATTTTGGAAAAAAAAAAAGAAACAGTCTTATGGAGAGAAAAAATAATTCTAAACTAATATAATAGAAATCACAGTAGAAGTACATAAGCAGAAAGGAAGGAAGGGCTTGGGGTGACTGATAAAACATGAGAAATGTTTAAATACTAGAATTTATGTAACTTGGGAAGCATTGAATATTGGGAATAAGAGAAAGAAAAATTTAAGGTGACTCTTAGGTCTCCTTGATAGACAAATTGGTAAGAAGTGGAACTCCCAGAGGATGAGCAGCTTGATGTGACTCTGGTGTGACATTTGTGCAGATTTTACCTAAGATGAAGTGTTTCTGATATATTTGGTAATGGAGTTTCTAGTGATCCTGACATTTCAGAGTGTTAAGTGTGGAGACCAGTAGATTTACCAGTGAAGTAGTAAAGATGTGTAACTTATTCTCTAGGAAGTTTTGGCATGAAAGGGAGGTAGTAAAACAAAAGTTAGAGGAAAGGAATGGAGCCAAAGTTGGTTTTCTATGTTTGTATGTGTTATTTATGTTAGTTGAGAAGAGGTTTTAAATATAGAGTAAAAAAGGAATGCTTGAAAGAGCAAATTATAATGAGAGTGTGGTATCAAAACCATAAGAAAAGGATTATTCTTAACTCCTTAAAGTAAATAACAGTTGAAAACCACAAGTGGCATAAACCTCAGGGGGGAAAAAAAAAAAAAAGGAGTAGGTTTTGCACAAAGTAAGGGAGAAATGGCCTGGAAATAACAGTGTGGAGCTGGAGAAAAGGCAAATGAACAATTCTCCTAGAAAAGCTTGTGAAGTTAGTGGACCCTGGAGGAGAGCTGGATTTGAGTCAAACCTGTCGATGGGGCAAGATGAAGAGTCTTTGTAATGACCCAGGTGCAAGGGTTTGGGGAGAGGTGTTGTTGGGGATATGTGTTTGGTATTCGGTGGGATGGATTGAGAAGGAAGTCAACAGTAAAGAGTAAGAGAAGAGGGCTGAACCATGAGCCAGAAGGCAACCTTTTGAAGGCCATAAGTGGTAATGTTTCTCACAGGGCTTTGGATCAGCTGGTTTCTTACTATAAAAAGTCAAGAGGTTGAAGCGACAGGAAGAGAAATGATTAGGGGAAAAGGTACAGTTGAAAACTCTGCCCTGAAGTGAAGTTTCAGTGCAGTGTTTGTACAGTCCAAAGTTCTGTCAGAGCCCTGTCATTTATTATTTAGGTTCCACTTCCTTTAAGGAATGGAGGGCCATTCCTCAGTGATTCCATGGGAGTTTGTTTTGTTTTCCTGAGTAGTTCTCTCACAGTTTTGTACTTGAGTTTTATGCTCTAGACTGTCTGAAAATAGCAAAATTCTTCTGATGCTAGAGAGTTAGATGGGGCTTCTTTAAAATACCAAGGTTAGTGTGGGTTATGGCCTGGGAATTCCGCTTTCCAGTTTTAGCTCATTCATTCAGTTTATGAATTAGGATGTTGTATGGAGTGTTCAGTATTTTTACAGGTACAGTTTTAAGTAGGAATTGATCTATCAGGCTTACCACTGTACTTGATATCCAGATCATTGAAATATTGATGGTTCAATTTTCAGGTTCTTGAAATTTTCAGGTTGTTGAAATTATTCTAGTTGTCAAGCATTAGGAAACCTTAAGGGCATAGTTTACAGAAAGAGTTTCCAGTGATTAAAAAATTAAAATATTATCATTAAAAGCTTTCAGAAACTATTAGAATTATTTAAAAATCATTTAGAGTTTTATGAATTGAATATGAGATTGGAACAAAGGTTAAATTGGCAAGGATATTGAAGTAGCAGTGTTAGGAGTAAATTTATTTACAGATGATATCTTGATGTTTGAAAGAATCAGATAACGTATTACATTTCATTATGTCTTATGCATTTGTTTATAAGATATCTATTTTATATGCCACTGTGAAAGCAACTATATTCCAATTATTTTAAGCCACATTCCAATTTCAGAGATGATAAAATGTGGAAAAAAGGTTTTGGAATAGGTGAAATATATTACTTAAAGACAATAAAGATGATAATTTTTAATAAGATGAAAAATAGTTTGGAAGAAAGAAAATTTGCCTTTTATTAATAATTTTTCCCCAGAAAAGAAGTTGTAATTTTATACCTCTTTATTCTATTTTCATGAGAAACCACAAATTAGAAATTTGAAAGATTGATTAAAGTACACTCAAAGTATGTCCTATAGTTTTATGTGCTTTCCGTTCAGGCTTTCAGAGTGGATCAGTAGTTTTCTTGGTAATTAAGTTTACTAAAACATGATACTTTTCTAATTATCATGTATATGAAGTTTAACTGAAATATATACTGAAGTATTTTTGTCCTCACATAATCCTTTGGAACAACACTGTGTTAGGTTTTCATCACTGTAATCAAAATGCTGAGATAAATTATCTGTTGCTTTGGGGCCCCAAGCAAGGCAGTAGTATGTCATGGTGGGAGCACATGGCAGAGTAAGCTACTTGCCTCATGATGGCAGGGAAGCAAAAAGAGAACAGTGGGAAGAAGTAGTGTGCCAACATCCCCATATAGGGCATGTCTCCATATCACCAGAAAGATTTTGAACCAGTCCCTAACTCTTCAAGTTCTACTACCACCCAGTACTGCCACAAACTAGGGAGCAGGCACAGGCCTTTGTGGGGGACATGTGTCCAGACTTTAACAGACACCTTTGTCACTCCCTTGTCAAAGTTGATTTGATTCTTAGAAATGGTCTGCATGTAAAATTTTATGCCAAGAAAGTTTTTTCAGTTGTTGAAATGACACCTAAGCCCCATTTCAGTTAATTTCAAATAAAAATTGCCCTAAACTCTTGCATGTGTGTGTTTTGGTACTGGGGCTTGAATCTAAGCCCTAATGCATGCTAAGCATGCACTCCAACTCTGAACTACACCCCAAGCCCCTAAGTTCACTTTTAATGTATAAGAAAGATGGTTGAGTACATGGAAACTTAATACCACCTTTTTTGTTGGTTGCTTTCTAATACTAATAGTTAAATACATTCACTAGGCACATGCATTTTATCCAGCCTTTTTGCTAAGGAAAATTAATAGTTCATGTAATTCTTCAGGACATTACCATTTCTTTATTAGAGTATTATGGTAGATTCTGTAAGTCATGCAGTAGACATACAGCTTTTTTTATTCTTTGGAGTAGGGGGTACTGGGGATTGAACTCAGGGGCCTTGACCACTGAGCCACATCCTCAGCCCTATTTTGTATTTTATTTAGAGACAGGGTCTCACTGAGTTGCTTAGCACCTTACTTTTGCTGAAGCTGGCTTTGAACTTGTGATCCTCCTGCCTCAGCTTCCCGAGCTGCTGGGAGTCATACAACTTCTGATTAATGGTAATTTTTAATGTGACTCTGATATCTCATGTGTACCAGTAAATTAGATGTCGACCTTATATCAGAATTTAAATTATAGTAAGTACCAGGTAATTAAACATAATAAAATATTACAGCAGAAGGATTATATGTGTTGTACATTCTTGGCTTGATTCTTTAAGATCTAAAGTCAACAACCATGCGACAATATTTAAATTTCTAATCATATCTAGTTTCTTGTGCTATAAGCGGTTATGCTTATATAGTACTTAATGATAATAATTTATTTAATTTCTTGAGTTCTTCATGCCCACCACCATGGAAATTTGAAACAAACAAAAGAGAGAATAGAAAATTACACTTACATCATCTGGCTTCAAGAGTTGTCAGTTCCTGGCTAGTCTTGTGGTACAGATACTTCTTTCTCTTTATCCCCCAACCTCCCTTTTTTGATGTTGAAAAAGAAGAAATTGTAGTGTTTCTTTTTTCTAGTTTACCACAGCCAGGATTTGCATCCTTTTTATGTAGTTTATTATGTAGTTCTGTCCCCCATATTCCTGTGAACTGGTAGTCAGTCCAGAGGCTTGATCAGATTTAGGATCTTTATTATCTCAGCAAAAACAAGTTGTAGATGATGTTTGTATAACTTAATACTCATAATTTTTTAATTGAGCAGCATGAAAATATATCTATTTTAACTTTATACCAAAATAGAGCAAAGGTAAGGAAGAAGATTTATAATCAGGGCCACTAGATGTCTCCCACCTACTCTTTACCATCTGTAAAAGATCATTGTCACCTCTGCTCCTTCTTATTGATCCCTGCACATTCCAATCCCAGAATCTGTCAATTGCTCTTTACTTTCAGAGGTAAGTAAATAGACATGACCTTTAAGCATTTTATGATTAATGATTTTTTAAAGTAAAAAAAAAAAAAAAAAGACATTACGCATCTTTCTATACTAGTGTTAAAGTTTTTATTATACTTGTAGAGAATTTTGTTTTTAAATTCTGCCAACCCTATATTTAAAGAGCTTACTTGCTTGGTAAACAGTTGACAGAATTTGTTTTCAAAAACTGTATTACTTGAGTTTCCTACAGTTTTGAAAATTATTTCTTAATATTTTAATGTTCTTCCTAAAATCAGTTTATTATAAGAATGGGAAAATTATTGTGCATAATTTTTCTCTTGAGAAGTTCTATGAAATAGATTTTTATATTCTGAGAAAGTTGTTGAGAACACACTGAATAATTCCACATTCTGCATCTCTGTTACTGGTAGGTTGCTTTGTACCACCATTAACAACAGTCATCCTACAGAACAGCTTCACCAACTAGTGCTGTTATTGGGCAGATGAAACCTTATTGAAGAGATGGCTCTTCAGTTCCTTTGATGCTAGCATTTAAAAAAAAATGATATCTAATTGGTAGATATTTTGAGAATGCCTAAAAAACACAGTAGAAGGACCCAACATGGTGGTGTACACCTGTAATCCCTGTCAGGAGAGGATCCCTGCAGGAGGATCACAAGTTCAAGGCCAGTCTCAGCAACTTTGTGAGACCTTATCTCAAAAAATAAAAAGGGTTGAGAATGTTACTTAGTGGTAATGCACCCCTGGGTTCAATCCCCAGTACCCCCCCACACACACACATCACAAATATAAAAAACACTAGAGGAAAATAAAACTTTCAGCTTTTAAAATAAGCAGGTAATATGCAGAACATATTTTCATTCCATTCTTGGCCTTACCACATTCTCTATTCCTTTTACATGAGAAATATAACACAATATTTTCCAAGTTCAGTTTCTCAGAACCTGTTTTTCTTGGAACATTTATTAACATCTCAAAAGCATAAAGCAAGGAACAATGTTTGGTAAGTGCTAATCTGGCATATTGCTTATTTTGTATTAAACACACATACACATATAATGCTATAACATACTTTCAATTAGAATTATTGTTCCTGATGCCCTACCTTGCATAAACCTCATTTTATAATGCTTATCATTATCAAGTGTAGGTTTTTCATCTTGACTTATTTTGAATAGCATTTTTACTTACATATTAATTCAGCATATAGTTAACAAAGCTGTTATAAGGCACCTTGCTAAACTCCATAGAAGGTGTGTGGATGACTCAAATCCTAGCCAAAAGGAGATTGTGACCTAGTGGGGAGTGTTGTGTAACAGGTTTAGCAGTCATTATAGTTGGAGCTATCAATTGATTAGAGATGTAAAAGTCCTAGATAAAATGGTGTGATAATCAAGAATAGTAAATTTCTTCCATAGAAAGATTCAAAAAGCTGCAGGCAAGAAAAGCAATTTTAGTTGGGCCTGGCATGACAAATTGGGGGTTTTTTATTACAGAGATAGGAGTAGGAATGGGGATGTCAAGGGAGAGGACCTGTTTGAACAAAGGCATGGAAGCAAGAGAACATGAGACACACTTGAAGGAAAGTATTAAGTCAGTATCAAACTGAAGGAAGGAATACAGAAGGTTCGTGGAGGAGCACCAAATGGGTAATAGGTTTGGAAAGTTGAGTTAAATTCTTTATTAAAGAGGCTAGACTTTAGGAGACCATGAGAAAAACAGTGAAGGCTGTGCTTTAAGCAACTTAATGTGGCAAATATATTTGAGATGGGAATGCAAAGCTATGCAGCAATTCAGTGGTACAAAGTGAGTAAATCTTGAGTCAGGTCATCCTAGTATGGATGTGAATGATAGCCCAGCCCCTTGGAGGTTTTAACAGAGTGGGAGAATATGGGCCAAGAAATGGCTCTGGGTTTTGAGGTCACAATTTCAACTCAAATGTTATTAAACAGAAACATAAAGTAACTTCTATGAAATTAATGTTAAGTTTCCTTCTTATTCTTAGTTCTAGAGCCAGTACAAAAACCTCATGAAGGTCCTGGAGAAATGGGGAAACCAGTCGTCATTCCTAAAGAGGATCAAGAAAAGATGAAAGAGATGTTTAAAATCAATCAGTTCAATTTAATGGCAAGCGAGATGATTGCACTCAACAGATCTTTACCAGATGTTAGGTTAGAAGGGTAAGTACTTTGTGTGGTCCCATTAGTATTTGAATGAAAAACATATCCTGAATTCCCAGTAAATTGTACTTTAGCGCTAGTTGTTAAAGTGAATGTTACATTTATTAAGTTGCTACTTAATGCAGTTAAAACATTTAAATGATAATAAAATAATACCTCAAGATATTACTGATCTAATGACTATTCCAATTATTGGAAAATAATCTTTTATCTTAATGGATTAATAGGAGATTTTGAACTTTGTTTTACCAAAATATTCATGTATTTTTTACAAAAAAATGTGAGTTATGTATAACATGATGCAGAGAAGTACATGGTCATAAGTGTACAGCTTATTGAATTTTTATTATGTAACCATCATCTAAATCAAGGCAGAACATTTTCATCACTCCTGAAATTTCCCTTATTTTCCATTTCAGGCATTGTTTCCACCCCCAGAGGCAACCATTGTTTTGACCTCTCTAAATACAGTTTAATTATGTCTTTGTTTTAAATTTGTTATAAATAGATCCACATGGTAGGTAGGTGTGTGTGTGTTCTTTTATCTTCAAGACTCATATTGTTGCATATACCTTTTTTACCTGCCACTGTAGTATCATGGTTGCTATGTGAATATACTATGGTTTTTTGTTTGTTTGTTTGTTTTGCAGTGCTGGGGATTGAACCCAGGGCTTGTGCTTGTGAGGCATGCACTCTACTTACTGAGCTATATTCACAGCTCTATATCATGTTTTTTTAATACACTGACAGATACTTGGGTTCTTTCCACATTTTGACTATTGTAAATTAAGTCATTAAGACATTCTTGTGCATGTCTTTTGGAGGGCTTAAACTTTCATTTCTATTGTGGAAGGGAGAATAGGCTAAAAACTTATATAACTTTAGCATGTGCTACCAAACGTTTTTCCAAAATGTTTTGATCAGTATCTATTCCTATCAGTAATATAAAAGATCTAGTTGTTTCTTGTGAAGAAGATAATACTGAATATCTTGACTAGATAATAGACCCTGTTAAAAGCAAGGGAACTGTGCAAAAAATAAATAGATTAAGGGATCGTGTACATTCTGCCTACTGAGACCCCCAGCTCCCTTGCTTTCATTACTGCAGCCAGGCCCAGGCAAGAAACTGGAGAATCCTTCTCAGAGTTAGACTAGTCATATTGGAGAGGGAAAAAACCATATAGACAATGACTTCATGGATTTTCCAACTAATCATCCTTTAAGAAAGCTTATAGCTTGTAAACTCTATTCATATTCCCTTTTTTGTCTTCCATTCTTAATAATAAACAGATAACCTTGGAATATTAGATATCATAGGAAGTCCTCAAACATGAAAGGTAGAGTTTAAAACAAACAAAAGAAACTTGGAGGAAACAAGTTTTTTATCTTTATGGAAGATAAAAAACAAATTTTATTAGAGCCTTATAGTTATACATAGTAGTTGGGTTCATTTTGACAAAATCATGCATGCATTGACTTTGTTGTACTCCGTTTCAGTCCCTGTTCACTTCCCTTCTCCTTCCCCCTATTCTTCCTCTACTCTACTAATCTTCCTTTCACACATTTACTTATTTTTTATGTATTTTAATTTATTTAAAAATATTTTTTAGTTGTCAGTGGACCTTTATTTTATTTATTTACATGTGGTGCTGAGACTCAAACTCAGTGCCTCACACATGCTAGATTAGTGCTCTACCACTGAACTATAACCCCATCCCTACTTACTTATTTTTGATTGGTGCTTTCTACATATAAAGTTGGAATTCCCTGAGGTATGTTTTTATATGCACATAATGTGATTTTGTTAAATTCATTCAGCATTTCCTCCCCTGTCCCATCACTCCACTCTCCCTCTCAATCTCCTTCTACTCCACTGTTCTTCCCTATATCTTTATGATGTTTGGCTCCCCCACCTCACCTTTTCTTGCCTTTTTCCCTTATTTTCCTCTAGCTTCCACATATGAGAGAAAACATTCAACTCTTGATTTTCTGAGTTTGGCTCACTTCACTTAGCATGATATTCTCTAGTTTTATGTATTTACCAGCAAATGTAATATCATTCCTTATGGCTGAGTAAAACTCCATTGTGTGTGTGTGTGTGTGTGTGTAAATACCACATTTGCTTAATCCACTCATCTACTGATGGACATCTGGGCTGGTTCCATAATTTGGCTATTGTGAATAGTGCTGCTGTAAACATGGGTATGCATGTATTGCTATAGTATGCTGACTGTAGTTCTGTTGAATAATTACCAACGAGTGGAATACCTGGGTCATGTGGTATTCCTAGTTTTTTGAGGAATCTCCATCACTGCTTTCCAGAGTAGTTGTACTAATTTGCAGTTCCACCAACAATTTGAATGTACTTTTATTTCCCACATCTTTGCCGGCTTTTATTATTTGTATTCTTGATGATTATTATTATTCTGACTGCAGGGAGGTGAAATCTTAGTGTAGTTTTGATTTGTGTTTCCATGATTGCCAGAGACATTGAATATTTTTTCATGTATTTGTTGACCATTGTGTTTCTTCTTCTTCTCTCTCTTTTTTTTTTTTGAATGGACACAATATCTTTATTTTATGTGGTGCTGAGGATTGGACCCAGTGCCTCACACATGCTAGGCAAGTGCTCTACCACTGAGCTACAGCCCCAGCCTGTGTTTCTTCCTTTGAGAAACATCTGTTTAACTCTTTTGCCTATCTATCTATCTATCTATTTATTTATTTATTTATTTTGGAACTGGGGATTGAACTCAGGGACACTCGGCCACTGAGCCACATCCCCAGCCCTATTTTGTATTTTATTTAGAGACAGGGTCTGAGTTGCTTAGGGCCTCGCTAAGTTGCTGAGGTTGGCTTTGAATTTGCGATCCTCCTGACTCAGCCTCCCAAGTCGCTTGGATTACAGGTGTGCGCCACCACATCCGGCTGCCCATTTATTAATTGGGTTATTTGGTGGGATTTTTTTGTTTGGGGGAGAGGTGTTAAGTTTCTTTTTAGTTCTTTATATATTCTGGATATTAGTCACCTATCAGAGGAGTAGCAGGCAAAGATTTTCTCCCATGATAGTAGACTCTCTCTTCATGCTCTTAATCATTTTCTTTTCTGTGCAGAAGCTTTTTAATTAAGTCTTTGATCCACTTTGATTTTAGATATGAGAAAAAGAGGGAACATACTAAACATGTTTCATGTAATCAGCACGAGGTTGATAAGAAAATTTGATAAGGACATAAGGACATTAATGAAATGAATTAGTTAAATGCAGGAATACGTAAAATTGATACATTAAAACCAAAGTGTTTTAGTCAGACATAGAAAGTTGCATTAGTATTTGAAACTGATTTAAATTTACTTTTTAACAGTGGTTAAAGTTACAAGTTATGTGACTGTTTCATTAGATACAGAGAAAATATTTGATAAATGTGTTACTATCATGATAAAGCTCATTAGCAAACTAGGAGCAGAAGGGAACTTCCTTAATCTGATAAAGAGAGCCTAAACAAACTAAATATAAAGTTGTCCATATTTAACAATAATTTCAAATCTTTCCCTTTGAGACCTGAAACATGACATAGATATCCCTTGTCATTACTGCTATTCATTATCACACTGAAGGTCTTAGCCAGTGTAAGGAGGCAAGAAAAATAAGGTTATAAGGATTCGAAAAAAGGGAATTGAATCATGTTATTTGCCGTTGACATGATTGTGTAGGATGAAAATCCAAATGATGTACAGATAAAGATTCAAATCAGTAAGTATTCAGCAAGGTTGATGGTTTTATGGTCAGTATTTATAAGAAAGATGAATTGTACTTCTATATGTCAGTTTTTTTTTTTGGTTTTTTTTTTTTTTTTTTTTTTTTTGCGGTACTGGGAATTGAACTCAGGGCCTTGTGCATGCAAGGGAAGCACTCTGCCAACTGAGCCACATCTGCAGCCCAGCCCGATATCAGTTGTTGTCTATCAAAAGTTAGTCCGGGCGTGGTGGCGCACGCAGCCAGGCGTGGTAGCGCACGCCTGCAATCCAAGCGACTTGGGAGGCTGAGTCAGGAGGATTGCGAGTTCAAAGCCAGCCTCAGCAACTTAGCGAGGCCCTAAGCAACTCAGTGAGACCCTGTCTCTAAATAAAAATACAAAATGGAGCTGGAGATGTGGCTCAGTGGCCAAGAGTCCCTAAGTTCAGTCCCCGGTTCCAAAAAAAAAAAAAAGTTAGAAAATGAAAATTTTTAAGTATCACTTAGGATGCCGTCAGAAAATGTAAAATATCAAAAAATAAATAAAACAACCTTCTTTTCAAGGGAAATTCTTAAACATTGAAAGAAGTTAAAAGACTGAATAAGTGAAGAAATACTTCATGTTCATGGTTTGGATTGCTCAATATTATAAAGATATTCCTTCTCAAATTAATTTTTAAATTCATTGTAGTCTCATTCATAACCTTGTGTTTATGTGATTTGACAAGTTGATTCTCAAATGTCACTGGAAATACAAAGACCTGGAATAGTCAAACATTCCTATAGAAGAATTATGGAGATTTAAAAAAAAAAAGTAATTAAGTAATGTATAGTAATAAGATAATCTATAGTAATTATCATAATTACTATAGATTAATAAGTGTAATAAGATAATCTATAGTAATTAAGATAATGTTGCATAATGTTGCAAGGATAGACAGATAGATCAGTGGAGCAAAATAGGGAGTTTATAACTAGTCTCATGCATACTTTGAACACTTGGTTGAAGACAGGTAGCATAGCATAGCAGTAGAAGGATGATCTTCAAAAATAAGTAAACAAACAAATAAATGGTGCTGGGTCAACTTGATACAATTAAGGACTAAATAGAAACTACTTTTCCTTACATCATACAGAATAATTTATATTTCATGTGTATTACAGATATAAATGTGAAGGCAAAGCAGCAAAACCTTAGATGATCCCATAGGAGAATATCCTTTTGCACTTGAGAAAGATTTCTTTAAACCCTAAAGCACAAAAAATGAAAAGCTTGGTAAATTTGACTACATTGAAGACTTAATTTTTATTTTTTTTGCCATGTTAGGGATTGAACCTGGGGGCTTGCACATGCTAGGCAAGTGCTCTATTACTGAGCTGTACTCCCAACCCCTCATTGAAGACTTTCTGTTCATTAAAAAAAAGAGTGAAAGAAAGTGACTTTTATAAAAAAGAAAATGACTTAGTCACTGAAGAAATATTATTTATGATATTCATAATCAGTAATGTTCTCAGATTCAGAAATTTTAAAAACTGCTACATACCAATAAGAAAAAGACAATCCAATAGAAAAGCAAGTGGGAGACAAATATCATAGAAGAGATTATTCAAATGGCCATAAATATGAGACAAGGTACTCAGACTCACTAGAAATTAAACAGAAAAAAACAAAACCACAGTGACATACCAGTTTATTTTCTCATACACATTTGAGGTTTAAACTGGTGCAGCCACGTTGAAAAATGTCAGTATCTATTAAAGTTAACATTGACATCTTTCATGGCCTGGCAGTTCCTCTCCAAGGTGTATTAGAAATGCATGTACAGAGGACAAGGACCAAAATGTTTATAGCAGTGCTATTTTATTCATTCTGAACTGAAAAACATGTTTTATCAACGGGTAGCATGTGGTGTGGTGTGTTCATACAATAGAATATGTAAACAGTAAAAATGAACAAAAGCTACATGCCACACCATGAATGAATCTCACCAACATAACAATATTATATTGAGCAAAGCAATCAAATAAGACTATATACAGAGTGCTGGTGTTTCTAGGGAGTCAAAATGGGCAAATAATACAATATAGTGATTGATCACCTTTGGGAAGGAAAGAGATTAACCAGGAGCAAGAGGACTTGTGAGGTGCTGGCAGTGTTTTCTGAATGGTGGTTACATGGCGATTGCTCTGCAATACTTATTTAGCTCACTTTTATGTGTTGTGCACTCCATATCATTATCTCTGCTACATTTAATAATAAAATCAGATTGGAAACAAGTGGGAGGTAAAGCTATGGAGAGAGCGTTACAGCAGTGCTTCTGAGGTGAGGTTGTTGTGAAGAAGAAAGAAAAAGGGTTGTTAAATGGGAGGAGCATATAATCAGAGGAGGCTTTTATCTTATGAAGACAGTGTGTAGTTCGGTATGTTTGTATGTTGATAGACCAGTTGAGAGGGAAAGTTTGGGAGAAGAGGTACACCAAGAGTCTTGAACAGGAGTAGGTGAGAAGGGTTGTAGTTGGCTTTGACAAGAACAGGGGTATTCAGGCATTGTGTAGCAGGAGAAGGTACAGTGTTTATGATCCCATGTGCGTACAGTATGGCACATGTGTTGATGGGACTGTGGAAATTCTCATCTGGTGGCTTTTATTTATTTATTTTGTCCAGTGAAATTAGAAACAAGGTTGTGGGTGAGGAGACAGGGAAAGGTTGTGGGAATCTGTGAAGGGGTAGTAGTTTGAAGGAGTTGATTAGGAATTGCAGCAGTGTTGTTGAAGAATGCTGAGCCAGCTTGCAGCTTATGGTTGTAAGTTTGAAATGATACTATTCAGCATGGTCATATGTTTTCTCAAGGGCAAAACCAATTGGCTTGAACTACAGTTTCATAAATTTTGACCTAATAAATCTAGTTTTCTGTTTATTGTCTTTTTCATTTTCCCCCTCCTTTCCTTCTTTGTTAGTTGATACAGATTTAACTGATGAAGTTTAAGCTTCCAACTCTTTTTTCCGTCTATTTTTATTGGTATATTATAGTTACACATAATGGTAGGATTTGTTGCTACATATTTGTACATGTATACAATGTAACAATTTGATTTGGTCAACAAAATTCCTTAGTATTTCTCCTTTTTCCTTCCTCCCTTTCACTGGGTCTCTATCCTCTACTGATCTCCCTTTGATTTTCCCACGGCTTTTCTTTTCCTTTTTCCTCTCTAGCTTCTACATAAATGAGAAAAAGCATTCAACCCTCAGCTTTCTGAGTTTGGCTTATTTTGCTTAACATAATGTTCTCAAGTTTCATCCAGAGTTTGGCTGTTGTGAATTGTGCTGCTGTAAACATGAGTATACACATACCGTTTATGGTGTGCTGACTTTAATTCTTTAGGATAAATGCCCAGGAATGGTATAATTGGATCATATAGTGATTTCATTTCTAGTCTTTTAAGGAACCTCCATACTGATTTCCATAGTGGTTGTACTAATTTATAATTCACCAACAATATCTACTAACATTAGACATGTGTAACAGTGTTTCTTTTTCTTCACATCCTCTCCAGCTCTTACTATTGTCCATTTGTATTCTTTTTTTTTTTTTAGTATATTTTTAGTTGTCAGTGGATCTTTTATTTATATATATATGGTGCTGAATATTATTCTTGATGGCTGCCATTCTAACTAGAGTGAGATGAAATCTCAGTGTGGTTTTGATTTGCATTTCCCTAATTGCTAAAGATATCAAACTCTTTTTTCGTATATTTGTTGGCCATATGTACTTCTTTTGAGAAGTGTCTGTTTAGAAGTGTCTATGAATGCGCCGCCGTCCCCCGTCCCCCGTCCCGTCCCCGCGTCCCCCCCCCCGTCCCCCCCCCCCCCACCGCCGCCCCTTTGGTTCTGGGGATTGAACTCAGGAACACTTAACCACTGAGCCACATCCCCAGCCCTTTTTTTTAGAGACAGAGTCTCAATAAGTTGCTGAGGCTAGCTTTGAATTTCTGATCCTCCTGCCTCAGCCTCACAAGCTTCTGGGATAATAAATGTGTGCCACTGAACCCAGCTAGTTTGCCCATTTTTAATTGGTTTATTTGTTGTTGTTGTTGTTGTTGTTGTTGTTTATTTCTTTGTTTTATTTTGGTGTTAAGTTTTTTGAGTTCTTTATATATTCTGGATATTAAGAGTAGTGAAGAGTAGTGAGCAGAGATTTTCTCCCATTCTATAGGTTCTGTCTTCACAGTCTTGTTTCCTTTGCTGTACAGAAACTTTTAAATTTGATAACTACCATCCCATTTATTTATTAATTCTTAAGCATTATTTCCTGAACTATTTCCTGTCCTATTGAGAAAGTTGTTGTCTGTGCCTATATGTTGGAGTGTTGACACAAACTGTGTTTTGGTTTTGGTTTTTTGGTTTTGTTTTTTTCCTTCTGGATGTAGTATTTCTTTAAGTATTTTTTGTGTGTTGACTTAATAGTCATAAATTCTTTTTTGAAAGGTTTTATTTCTTCTTCAGTTCCAAAAGATAGCTTTGCTGGATATAACAATCATGGGTGATAGTTATTTTCTTTCAGGACTTGGAACACATCATTCCAAGCCCTTTTGGATTTTAGAGTTTGTGCTGAGAAACTAGAATTTTGATTGACTTGCATCTAAATGTGACTTTAGGTTTTTCTCTTAAGGCTTTTAAAATTCTATCTTTGTTCTTTGTGTTAGGCATTTTAATGATAATGTGTTGTGGAGATACTCTTTTTGAATCTTGTGATTCTTAAATTTGGTCTCTTAATGTTGTCCCAGAGCTCTTGTATATTTTGATCATGGTTATTTTCTTTTCTTTAATACTATCTGAATGTTCAAAGCAGCCACTTTGTCTTCCAACTCTGAGATTCTGTCTTCAGCATAATCTACTCTATTAGACTTCAAACTGAACATTTTATCTGATTTATTGTGTCTCTTTTCTGCAATTTGTTTGATTCTTTGTCAGTATCTTTCCTTTTTGAAATTATCTTTCATATTCTGTACTGATTTCATTAATTCAGTTGTTTTCCTGTGTTCCCTTGGAATTCATTGATCATTTTTGTAATCATTCTTTTTCTGGTATTTTAACCACTTCACTATCTTTGGAGTTAGTTGTTGTCCCATTATAAAATAAAGGAGGCATTATGTTACCTTATTTTTTCTTTTTTTTCTTTCTTTCTTTTT
>JAJEJO010005530.1:398369-511711 GCA_020662805.1 Glaucomys volans | reverse complement strand
TTTTTTTTTTTTTTTGCAGTGCTGGGGATTGAACCCAGGGACTTGTGCTTGGAAGGCAAGCACTGTACCAGCTGAGCTATATCAAGTATATCTCGTATTCTTGTGTTAGATTTATGCAACTGTTGGGAAAGATTCTTCCACTCCTTTCTGTAGGCCTTGGCACAGGCTTCTCTTGCCAAAGTATTCTAGGATATCAGGTTGTTGTGAATTTTTCAATATATTTCTAAGTGGGTATTATAATTTCCCTGCTAGTTCTTTGGTGATGGTTAGTGTATTTTGATATAGTGTATATTGTGTCAGAGTTTTAGGATTTCATTTTTCCTGTAGGTCTCAAAAGAATGGGGTCCTTCTTGTAGATCTGGCAGTTGTATTATATTCAAGCAGGTTATATGGGATACACCCTCTGTGATTATTCTTCCTTACTAACAATTCTATATATTCTAAAGGGCTATTGGACTGGTCGAGATTGAGACTTGTCATAGTGTGGTGTCAACAGCCTTTGTGCTAATTCTGTTTTTGTTATATCCATGAGTGGGACTTGCCTGAGTTGCCCCACCAGCTGTTATTACTTGGGGCCTGGTTGTTAGTTTGGGATTTTTGCCTCTTCTCTTTTTTTGTATTAAAGTATCACTGTTGTTTAAGCCTGGTTAATTTGAATGTGGAGCAAGGTACTCTGTCTCTTGGCTAGTTTAGCTCAGTAACGGAGTCTCTATCCTTTGAACTTGTATTGTCCCAGTAGATTCCCAGCACCTCACAGAAAAGGGAGAAACAAACAATAGTACCAACAGAAGCAAAGTACAACATTAAAATAAATGCCCCAGTTCACAACAAATGAACGGTAAGGTCAGCAATTGCCAAAAGCAAAAACAATAAATAGCCCGTCCATCATACTGATCACTGCAACAACATGAATGGTGGGATCAGGAGTGACATAATCTAAATAGTTCTAAAAGATGGCAAAAATACAGTTAAGAGAAAAGAAAATATAACAATAGAAGAGAGTTTAGAAAATTCAGAATGTAAACAGAAAGCAGAAGGAATGTAGCAAGTGACAGCTATAAAGAAGGAAGAGAAAAAGTAAATTTAAAAAATACTAAGTTGGGCTGGAGTTATGGCTCAGGGGTAGAGTGCTTGCCTCACATGTGTGAGACCCTGGGTTCATGGGTTCGATCGATACTCAGCATCACATATAAATAAATAAAATAAAAGATCCGTTGACAACTAAAAAAATTTTTTTTTAAACTAAGTCAAAGGAGAGAAAAAGAACAGGAGAATTTGGCTATTAGAGAAAGAAGAAAGGAGAGAAAGAGAAATAAAAACAACAAAACCAGAAATAAATCACAAAAACCTAACCCTCAAAAGACACAACAAAGAGCAATTTTTTAAAAATGCTAAAAATGAGAAAAAGGAACAAGTTTGTGTGTGCGTGTGTGTGTGTGTGTGTGTGTGAATATGCACAAACCAAACAACATAGCAAGAATATCGGAAGAGGAAAAAATTCTCAGTGGAAAATGAAACAGTTGTTTCCTTCTAGGTGGTCATATCTGTCAGTAAGGATAGATAGTGACTGCCTATGCTGACTGTTCTTTGTTTCTTTTTGGGCTGTGTACAGAGAGAGAAAGCGTATTCATGCTCTCTCACACACATAAGGGCTGGGGGTTATTAAACCCTTTCTTTTTGTTTGTTGCTCACCAAACTTCCATCTGTAGCGACCTAAAACTGAAGCTGGAACTGGTTGAAAAAACTTCCAACTTCCCATTTCACCACTGTGAGATAGGATGAATGGGAAGTACTCTCTTTTCAAATTTTGTCCAGAAAGACCAGATGGGTGCACTCCCAGGGTGAGACTGCTACAGAGTTCTAAGTGGGGACTTCTGGAGAGGTTGGGGCTTAGCTCTAATCAGGTCTTAGGGACTTTATTGGATGGTATCTGATTTGGAGAGATTAGATCAGTATACCACTAGGGTCAGGCAGATGCTGATCTCTGCTGGCAGTTTGGATCTCAGGAGCCTCCCAAGATTGTACCTGTGGGGCAGAGAGCAAACCTTTCACAAGTCTCACACACTTCACTGTCAACAGATATGACCTTCCTAGGCTTAATCTTTTTTCATTTTCCCAACCCTCTTCATTTGGTCACATGAGTTGCCAGACTCAAAGGAAAAGCAAGTTGCACTCCCCTCTGTATCTTTGACTTGAATCCCCCTGCATACAGTCTTCTCTGTGCCTGTTTCACTGCTAGATACACCCTAAGCCACATGGTAGGTACTTGCTGGAACAATGTGGCAATGTTTGCTGTGATCTCCCTGGCTCAGCAAGCTGCAGTGTGGCCTCCTCAGGATTGCTTCCCACCTAAATTCTTGAGAGCTTGCCAGTTGAGAAACACAGCGCTTTTTGAACACCAGTTCACTGTGCAGCCTCTGGATCAGCTAAGTTCAGGCTGCTTTTTCTGTTCTCCAAGTTTTTCCATGCTGAATTTGTCTGTTGTATTTCTCTGTGTTATTCTTCTCTTCTTAAGTGCAACTGCCACTGCTGCAGCTGGTTTGACTACCGTGAATGGAGAAGAGGATTGGATTATGTGTTCACGTTCACCTTGATTTGGAAAACTCTTAAAAGTTCTTTTCTGTCCTTTCATACTGTAGTTTTTTCATATAGATAATGGATAAATGGCACAAGTTTTATCGTAAGTTGTGGATTCAACTTATAGTTCTGCCAGTTACTAGCTGCCACATTGGACAAGCTTCTTCATTTCTCTCAGTTTTCTCATATGTAAAATGTCTTAGAGTTGTAAGTATAAGTGGAATTATGCTTCTCAACCTCTTAGTATAGTAGCAGATCTTTTCAGATCAGTGCCCTGAAATTTAAGACAACTTGAGTTAGACTTTAATGATTGAAAAATAACAGTAATAATAAATATCAGATGATTTATATTCTCTATTACTGAATTGTTAGGTACTTGCATGGATAGATTGTTTAGTCAGCTAGTCTTACTCGGATAAGTACCATCCTAAGCAATCTTTAATATTTTTTTATTTCCAGAAATGCCATTGAATATTCAGGGTAAGCATTCAAGTTATTTCTTAGACCACATAGTGAATTTTCTTCATCCGTTTATTAAGTAATCCTTTCACCCTCTTATAAAGAGTGCTCATTATGTAGACCATGTTTTACTTAGTACAGTGAACAGGTACATAAATGAAACCATGTGTATTTTCACTCATTGTTTAAAAAACCAGGGATTTGGTGGAGGCCCTGCATTTGATCCTTAGTACCACAGAAAAACAAACAAAACAGGGATTCTCTCCAGTTCTACTCCAGTGTTTAGCTCACTTCCTTGTTAACATCATCAGTTCAGTATAATAATAATAGTTTGGAAAACCTGCCATCTGCACATATCCCTTATCTCTGAGTTTGAAATTAGCAGCAGGGAGCCGGGCATGGTGGCACATGCCTGTAATCCCAGCACTTGGGAGGCTGAGGCAGGAGGATCTCGAGTTCAAAGCCAACCTAAGTGACTTAGGGAGGCCCTAAGCAACTCAGTGAGACCCTGTCTCTAAATAAAATACAAAATAATAGGGCTGGGGATGTGGCTCAGTGGTGGAGTGCCCCTGGGTTCAATCCTTAGTACCAAAAAAAAAAAAAAAAATTAGCAGCAAATACATAGAAAAGTAATCAAGTGGGGAGGGGCAGGATAACATGGAGAAGGAATCTTGTGTAGAAAGGAAAAGTATTCATAATATATAACTCAGCTGTGAATTGCATTTTGCATAATCCTAAAGTAAATATTAAATAATGATGTTACAAAGTTACATTGAGAGACTGAGGGACTAGGAAGTTTATGTGTTGGGATGGGGATAAAAATGAATTCTCATGTTCTGTAGTAGGAAGCAAATGCATGATACCTAGAACTAGAAATTTTAAAACCAGGAAATAAAAATACACAATACTTAGAACTTTGGAAGTAAATAGCAAAAAAGAGAAATAAGTGAAAAAATTGGGAAAGGAGAATTGAAGGAACAGTTTTGTTTTGGGGTTTGTTTTTTTTTTTTTCCTTCTTTTAAACAAGGATTGGAAAGTTGTTTGACTCCTTAAGCATGTGTATATAACTTTGATCAAATTAAAAATATTAAAAGTTCTCAGATAATTCTGATCTCTATATACATCTCACCCAGCACAGACTGATTCAGTCTAGTGCTTCTCAAACTTGCTAGGGTAGGAGAGAAAGGAAAAGGAATAAAAGGGGAGATTTTTTCCTACTCTCTTGACTTTTAAGACAATCATTCCTCAGATTGGAAAGGGCTTTTCTTGGGGTTTTGGGGGGCTTTTTAAAAAATTATTTTTACTATCCAGTACACAATCACCGTTTTGCACTACATTTGACTGTGCCCCCACTAATGCCAGAGGGTGGATGAATGGAAAACCCAGGGCTTTGCATATGCTAGACAAGTATCTACCTCAGGGGAACTTTGAATGCTGGTCTTCTCCTGCTACCATTACATTTCATAGTAAGTCTCCTTAGATTGCTGCTGTATGAATTCTTTTCCAGATTTGACTCAGGAAGAGAATGGAGTGCATTTACTCCGTCTTCCCTGGAATCAAATTGTATGCCCATTTAAAGTGTATGATTCAATTATTTATATAGGCAGTTTGCAGGGTTATGCAACTGTCACAAGTTCTAGAAGTTTTTCATCACCCCCAAAAATATTTCTCCTGCACATTTGTAGTTACTTTCCATTCCCACTCCCAGCCCCAGGCTTAGATCATCACTAATGTACTCTCAGTTTAGATTTGCTTTTTCTGCATGTTTCGTGTAAATGTAGTTATATACTATGTAGTCTCTAGCGTCTGGGCCTTTTTCCTGAGCATAATGCTTGAATTCATTTATGTTTTAGCATGCATCCTTTGTTCCTTTGTATTGTACAATGTTGTTTCACTTTCTATTATGAATAATGTTGCTGAGAATATTGGTATGAATGTAAGTTTTCATTTTTCTTGGGTAGACTCCTAGAAATTCAATTGATGGGTCCCTTGGTGACTATGTTTAACTGTTTAAGAAATTGGCAAACTGTTTTCCAGAGTGGCTCTACCATTTACATTCCCACCAACAATGTTATGAGGATCTAGTTTCTCCACATCTTCATTAATGCTTCTTTTTTACTTTTCTACTACAGGTGTTTAACTGGGCTTAGTTAAGTGGCATCTTGTGATTTTAATTTGCATTTTTCTAACTACTGGGAATATTGAGGATCTTTTCATGTACTTATTTTAGCATTCTTGTATCTATGATGAAATGTCACCAAATCTTTGGCCTGATTTTCCTTAGATTATTTGTCTTCCTATTATCAATTTTTTTGCGTACTCAGTACAAATACTTTACTCCAATCATTTTCTCATGTTTTCTCCCAGTTTTTGGCTTGTCTTTTTTTTTTTTTCTTAAGTAGATTCTTTTTATAATAACTTCATCTTACTTAGTTTTGTATGTGGTGCTGAGGATTGAACCCATGCTAAGCAAACACTGCACCACTGAGCCACAATCCCAACCCTGTGGTTTGTCTTCATTTCCTTAATAGTGCCTTTGGTAGCATGAAAACTTGTAAATTTGAAGTCAAAGTTATCAACTGTTTCTTTTACAGATTATGCTTTCAGTGTCATATCATGCTTAATAGTGAAAACTGAAAGCTTTTCCCTTAAAAACATGAACAAGAAAGGGATATCTGGTCTTACTGCTTTTATTAATAATTCTATTAAAGGCAACCCAACATTCAGGAGGGCACACTGGGTGCAGAAAGGAAAGAACCCCAAGAGAAGTCCTCTTTTTCTGGTTCAGGAAACAACAAAATGTTAGAAGAAGGGGGCTATTTTTCTCTCTCTCTCTCTTTTTTTTTCTTCACCTTTCCCCTTTTTCACTACAGCACCTTCCAGGCAATATTGCCAAGGTGACACAGTAATGAGAGCAGTGTCCAAGAAAGCAGCTAAAACTATGAGGGAGTGGGATCCTCTCTCTGATCAAGAAAAACTCTAATCCTAGAGAATGAGTAGAATCACCATTGCTTTCCTTTTTCTGTCTTCTGCCACTTGACTTAGAACACATGACATAGTCCTCAGAAGTGTGCAACAGAGCAAGGGAACTGACAGCTCATCTTTTCGAGCTCTGGTGGGAAACTCAGCCATAAAAGGTCTCCCCAGTTGCTGTATAGATTTAATGCAATCCCATTCAAGTCCCAATAAGGGATTTAAAAATCTATTTTTAAAGGCAAAGAAAGTAGAATACCTCCTATGAAAAATGATTTCAACATTCTTATTTTTAAAGAAAGAATGAAGTTAGAGGAATGAATAAGTACCCAGTTTGAAGATTCACTGTAAAGCTACAGTATACAAGACAGGGCAGTGTTGGCAAAGAAATAAATACATACATTAGTGAAACAGAATCGAGAGTTCAGAATTAGACTCATACAGATATGACTAAGTACAAAAAATATTCAATAGAGAAAGGATTTCTTCTCAACACAGGGTGTTGGGAGTATTAGACATCTCTATGCAGAAATGTGACTCTCAACCTAAATCTCATGTTCTATTAAAATTAAATTGACTCATAGGTCTAAATCTAGCACCTAAAAATTTATAACTTTTAGAATATATTTAGTAACTGGAGTTAGGCAAAGAGTGTTTATGCATGATACCAAAAGCATGATTTCATAAAAGAAAAGTTTGATAAATGAACTTCATCAAATTTTAAAACTTTGACCCTGCTGTAAAGCTACTACTGCACAGAGGATGAAATGACAAGCTAAAGACTGGAAGAAAGTGTTTGCAAGCCCCATAAAGGACATATTCTACATATTCTTGTATATAGAATATTTAAAGAACTTTTAAAATACAGTCTAATTTTTTAAATCAATACAATAAAAATTAAACAAAAAGACTTGATATGTTACCTGAAATGCTGTTTGGTTGGCAAATGAGCGCATGAAAAGACATGGGGAAATGCCAATTAAAGCCATAATGAGATACCACTCTACACCTGTTTAAATGACTAAAATAAAAAATGCAGTGCTGACAAAGATATAGAATAATTGGAATGCTCATATATTTCTACATTCTCTCTGGCAGAGTTAGGCAATTTTTTTAAATAAAGTTATATTTACATGAAACTCAGCCCATTACTGGGTGTTAGCCCGAGAGAAATGAAAACATTTTCACCCAAAAATCTGTACATGAATGTTTATGGCAACTCTTCATAATGGCCCAAACAATAAATGAATGGATAACAAACTATGATATGTCCACATAATGAAATCCTGCTCAGCAAGTAAAAGTAATAAATTATTAATACATACAATAACTTGAATGTATTTCAGAGATTATTATACATTACACTGAGTGAACGAAACCAGTCTCAAAGATAACACACTGAATGCTTCCATTCACATGATACTTGTGAAAAGTCAAAACTTAGCAATGGAGAACAGCTGGGGATGTGGCTCAGTGGTAGAGCCACTTGCCTAGCGTGAATGAGGCCATGGTTTCAGTCCCCAGCACAGCAAAGAAAGAAAAGAAAAAAGGTAAATATAACCAAGTGTAATAGACCTGTAATCCCTGTAGGCAGGAGGTTAACAAATTCTAGGCCAGCCTTAGCAATGTAGCATGCCCCTGTCTCCAAATTTAAAAAGAAAATCTGGCAAAAGAGAACGGATGTGACTATAAAACAATAGCACGAGAGAGTTCTTTGAGGAACAGCAACTGTTATGTTGACTGATGGTGGTGGTTATATGAATCTGTACATGTGTTAAAACTCAGAGCTTTGCCCTTCTCCCAAAATTAATTTAATGAAGAAAAATGACACAAAACCAAATATTGATGAGTTTGGAGAGCAACTAGAACTCTAACACACTGTAGGTAAGAGTGTGAATTGTTACAGCTTCTTTAGGAAACAGTTTCATAGTTTCTACTAAAGCTGAATTTATACATACCCTATTTCCCAACAATACAGAAATGTATACATATAGTCATCAAAAGACATGTAATGAATGATGATCACAGCACCATGCATAATAATGCAGACTGGGAAGTACTGGTGTCCATCAGTATTAGAATATTAGAATGGAAAAGTAAATTATGGTTTCATATAGTTTAATGCCTTGCAGTAATAAAAGTCAGTAAACTATTGTACGGATGCTATACGAACATCATTTGGGGTGAAAGATTCAGACAAAAGATTATGCTCTGTATCACTAGTTCTCAAATTGTCATATTGGAACTTCAAACAATGTCTGAGATCTTTTTAGGGAGTCTGCAAGGTCAAAACAGTTTTCATAATAATACCAAAACATTATTTGCCCCTTCTGCTCTTATTCTTCAACTAGTATGTAATGGAGTTGGAGGGGCTATGTGAATTAGGAACCAAGCAGTAGACAGATCACATAGTAATTTTAAAAGTTTAATGTTGATAAATATTAACTATAATGGGACAAACTATAAAGGGATGAAGACATAATGGACACCATAGGGTTGAAGAAAAGTACAAGGAAGGAAAAAACCACAGAAGGGCACTCCTTCCCTAAGGCTGGTATTCGGATCTCATTGAAGAAGATCTGATTGCAGTTCACTGGACTGCAGAAAAGTTTGTTAAATGCTTCTGGGTGTTCACTACACTCCTGAGAGCCATACTCTAGGAAGGAGAAAAAAAAAAATGAATGGAAGCCCATGGGAATTAGAAGGGAAGTTTCTTCTTCCTGCAGTGTCCTTCCAACACCCTCCATTAACAGAGCTTCTGTACACATGACACTATTGCAAAGGAAAAACACTTGGAGGGGCCAGTTCCATTGTCATAAAACAGGTAATGAAAAGTCTGTTTAGAGCTTGGAGGCAATAAATGGATAATGGGCACCACTTGGCATGATGGGTTATCTCTGGTGGTTGATGCAATGTGTCCATGGGTTCTCCTGTTTTAATTTAGAAGTTCTGCCTTAATTTGTAACATTGTCAATAGCAATAGATATAACCCACATAAACAGAAGCTTTTTCAGGTCCTTAATTTCTAAATGCATAAAGGGATCATAAGTCAAAAAAATTGAAGAACTACTACTTTATAAACAGGCAAAACTACCTGAAATATTAGAAGTCCAGTAGAGGAGGAGCACAATGGAAGCCTTTGAGTGTTTCTTTAATTGGGTGTGGACTACTTCATGCATTCACTTTGTGGAAGTTCATTCAGCTAAACGCTTATGATTGGTCAGTGTTTTATATATATTTCTATTGTGTTTGTATTATATTTCAGTAAAAAAGGGAAAACATTTCACTCTCTTCCTAACCTCATACTTTGTTGTTAATCCTGTATGTAACTTTTAAAAAATTACCATAAACTTATTCTGTTTAGTTTCATGACTAAAGATTGAAGATTGAGTTTCAACAGTGTGGACAGAATCTGCTTCATAACATTGCCTGAGGCCTTTCTGCTCATCCTCAGCTCTGCATGCAGTGAATTCCCCCCCGCCCCCACACAGTGTTATTTAGTTCATTTTCCATTATAGTAAAGAAATACCTGAGGTTGGTACTTTATAAAGAAAATACTGGGGCTGGGGATATAACTCAGTTGGTAGAGTGCTTGCCTTGGATGTATAAGGCCCTGGGCAAATACCCAGCACCACAAAAAATAAAAAATAAAAGAAATAAAACCTAGGGAATGACATTGACCAAATTCTCTTGTTATTTTGTGCACCTGTAACAAATATGTAACTACAGATTCCTCTATTTGTACAACTATGACACCAATTAAAAAAAAAAATTAAAAATGGAGAAAAAAGAGGTTTATTTAGCTCACAATTTTGGAGGCTAAAAGTCCAAACAGTATAATGAGGTGCCCCATGGCAGATGGTATAGTGGTCGGAGTATGTGTGAGAGTGATGAATCAGACAGGAATGTAGGAAGCCAACATGGGATCAGGCTTTCTCTTTTATAACAGCCTGCTTGAGAGCACTAACTAGGATCCCACAAGAACTACATTATTTCTCCCAAGGGCAGCACCTTCAGTGACCTCTTACTATGACCAACCTCGTAAAGGTGGTACTACCTCCCAACATCACCACACTGAAGACCAGACTTTTAGCTCGTGAATCATGTCCAGATCATTGCACACAGACAGGTGGTGTCTCCATTGGAAAAGCTGAGATATAATTCCAAAATGTTCTTTGGTTATTCTCAAGTGTTTTATGGCTCTCCAGGTGGGTCTGTGTGTGTGTTCATGTGCACACATGATTTTCCCACTCTTTTTGGCATTTTCTGATTTACTTTGGGAGAATATTATCCTTTACATATTTGTTATGGTCTCTGAATTATTAGGTTTAACTGTTTAACTTAGGATATTATTTAACTTTTGTCGTCTATTCCTGTGTATCTGATTTTCCTGGGTCCTTCCTAATTCTCTGTCTTTGAAGACTGTGTTCTTATACTCTTATTTCTTTCCCATTCAGTTGTAGAATTTAATTATTTAACACATCATCCACAAAATAAATCTAAATCGTTGCTTCTCTTCTGCAAAACCTGTCTCAGATTTTTTTGTCTTCCTTTCTGCCTTGTAGTTTTGGACATAGCTGTTAATACTGTATACTTTGCTTAATCATCTATTGTCTCACTTTATTTTTTTCCTTTGTGTTGTTTTGGTAAGCCAGCAGCTAAAAGTCACCTTAACTGTTTCCTCCTTCCTGATTCTATGAAAATAATAATAGGATTAATATAAGAAAAACAATCATATATGACACAAAAAATCCAGCTAAATAATAAAAGAAACTCTTTCTCTGAACTTCTTGGCTCATACACATGCCATTCCTAACTTCACAGTCTTGTGCCCAGTAGTCTGCAAGTCAGGCATTCAGGATGTATCCTCATAAAAACACTGAATATCTTGACTTGATTTCTTATCACCTGTGTGAAGCATAATTTAACTACTGTTTATAACAAAGTTGTGATGGAAAACTTTTCAAAAGTATTATAGGAATTCTAGGGACACATTTTCTTTCTTATGGCCTAGGCAGCTAGTCTTTTGGTCTCTGTTTCTTTGTCTCAGACATGGAGGGAAGGAGCTACAGAGTGTGTTAGAGTATGTGGGCCTTCTACTGCTTTCTGCTTTCCATACCATGGATGTGGCTAACAGTGCTGTTTGTACATTTTACCTAATCATCCTCTGTTTCACTTGATGTTTTTGTTCTTGTTTTGGTAAGCCAAGATCTACATAGTAACCTTGGCTGCTTTCTCCTTCCCAATTCTGTTAAAATAGTAAGGATTAAGTTGGGAAAAGAGATCATACCACCATGGCTTGGAGTAAACAGGTTAAGAAGTGCATGGACAGGGAAGTGAAAATGAGGCTGTGGGCCTTCTGGATCATTTGCAGCTAGATAGTTTGTTCCTGGTAATAGGAGATGGAGACCATGCTGTGAAAGTGAGGGTCATGGGAATTTGGCAAAAAGATGAGGGGATCTGAAATGGTTTATAATGAAGGACAGTGGAAGCTACTTGTTTGTCTTTTTCCTCTAGAAGAGAGAAGGGACAAGGACTAATGGGGCTCTGTAGTGACTTCCTCTCTATATTTACCTTGTCATAATTTTACTTGTCCTTTTCCTTTTCTTCCTGCTGACTGTGAGCAGCCCTAGGGTAGTGTGTTCAAAAAGTAGAGTTGTGTAGAAGCTTCAGAAGAGGGATTTGATTGACATTTTCCTCAGTCCTTCCCCCTTCTTCCCATTCTCCACTCCCCTTGACAGGTTATAACAGATGAGCATGAGAAGCACAAGTTTTTGAGAGATTAGGGCCAAAAGGAAGAAAGACTGGAGAACCTGTTACCATTGTGGATACCTAAGAGGGAGTTATAGATGGTCTTTTTAGGAGGTTTAGATTCTAAAACACATTCTCTGATACCTGATTGCCTACTACTGTTATTGTTCTCCAGTATCTGTCCTCTAGTAGTTTCATCTAGCAAACAAGGTTGAAAGAAGATACCATGTTACTTAACATAGTGCTGGAAACATTCAGTGTAATGTGTTGATTTTGTGTGAATATATTTTAGGTGTGTTTGATCTTTCTGATGATTGCATGTTTAAGCATCTTTACTAAATGAGATGAATTCAGTTGATATTTAATTATGGAGGCAGCAGCATAAGGACCTTGGTCATCAGAACCTGGGCTATGAAGTCTTCAGTCTGGCCCTGCTGCTTCCTACCTATCTCTGTCTTGTCATGTGTATGTCGTGATTTCAGTTTTCTTTACAGAGTGAGTAGAAAGATTAAGAATTTGGTACATAACAGGTATTCAGTAAATTCTGTTTCTCTTCCTTTGTAGAAGTGATAGTTTTGTTTAGGTTATTAAACTAGTGTTTCTGATTTTTTTTGTTTAATTGGATTCTTGAAATACATTCAGTGTGGGATTGATAATACAAGTGTACAGTACTTAAAATAAATCAACTAGAAACATGCATCAGGTAGAGGTACCTGATTTTGAAATTATGAGCAACATCTTTAAAATAATATATTGCTTTAAGTAGGTATTTATTAAACATGTGACATTAATCACAACCTAAATAAAAGGTACTAAGAGACTCACCACTAAAGAATACTATTTTTATTGTTCTTTCATCCCTTCTAGTCCAGACTGATTTGTTATATTGTCTTAACAGTCACTTTTTATAAAGGTGCATTTTCTTTGTTTTTAGGTGTAAAACAAAGGTGTATCCAGATAATCTTCCTACAACAAGTGTGGTGATTGTTTTCCATAATGAGGCTTGGAGCACACTTCTGCGAACTGTCCATAGTGTCATTAATCGCTCACCAAGACACATGATAGAAGAAATTGTTCTAGTAGATGATGCCAGTGAAAGAGGTAAATTTTGATGGCAGTAATATCATACACATTTGTCACTAATAGTTTACAAATTAGTTATTCTAATTTTTATAATGATTTTATGTAAACTTATAATTCATTCTAAAATTTTTATGGCATTTGAGTTTATTCACCTGTCCAAAAAAGTATAACATTATAAAATGCAGAGTATTCATTTAGCATTTAATTTGTATCACATCTAAATCTTATTTTTAAAAGAAATAATTTTTTATAATGTAAATGTTTATGAGAATAGTTTTAAAAAAAAATAAAAACCTCACATAATTTTGTTAGAATTTCCTCTGTGGAAAGCTGCAGCCCTGAGTTAGTGGAAAGATCCTGCTTACAGCCATGAAAAGAGAATTTTAGTTCTATGTATAGGAAGCACCTTTGAGAGCAAAATGGAGTCTTAAGCTGGATGAGCCCTAGTTCTCCAGATTCTTCTGAACTTTCCCTGTTTCTTTATTTCTGAGTTTCAGGAATATCAGTATCTTAAAATAATTAAAGGATTAAGAAGGATAAGCCAGGCATGGTGGTGCACACCTGTAATCCCAGCAACTTGGGAGTCTAAGGCAAGAGGATCACATTTGAGGCCAGCCTCAGCAACTTAGTGAGACCCTATATCAGAATTTAAAAAAAAAAAGGGCTGGTGATAGTACTCAGTGGTAAGCCCTCGAGTTCAATCTCTAGTACCAAAAGGGGGGGGCAGATTAAGATGGATGAAAAGTGGTATATAATTTCACTCTAGTATATTAAAAAATCTCTGCAATAACTCTTGCCCATATATCCTTCTAAGAATCTCAGAATTTTTCATAAGCTTAAAATCTCCTAAGAGCGTTTCATGAAACACTCTTTTGGGAAAATTTATATTAATTAAATGGGCTGGTATTATTTATTCTTTATCCCTGGAGACATTACACTGCAGAGTACTATAGAAAAAACATAGTCCATCAGTAGATACTCAGCCAGTATTTCCTAATTCTCTTTTTTTTCCCCCACAGCACATCTATTTAGGAATCATTGGTGTTATATGTTTCTCCAATATACCTATGTTTACGTAAGAAAAATTTGGAAGAAGTCACAGAAAACAGTTTCATATTGCTTTTCATCTCTTCCTTGATCAGCTTTAAACTTCATGACTTATTACTTTAACTTCTTTTGTTATTATCTTTTTTTTTTTTTTTTTTTTTTTTTGGTACTGGGGATTGAACCCAGGGGCACTCTACCACTGAGCCATATTCCCAGCCCTATTTTGTATTTTATTTAGAGACAGGGTCTCACTGAGTTGCTTAGGGCCTCTCTAAGTTGCTGAGGCTGGCTTTGAACTCACAGTCCTCCTGCCTCAGCCTCCCAAGTGCGGGGATTACAGGCGTGCACCACCATCCGCCACCGTGCCCAGCTTGTTATTATCTTCAACTTATTTTGCCAATTCTATTATTGCGTCTCCTAAGATGGTTTAGTCAAGTACTATACCCTCTCCTTCCTCTGTCCACACTAAATATTAGTTATTGGGAGTAATTTATGTGTTAATAACAATTTGTTATTTTGCCAGATTGTACAGGTGCAAATGAAGAATAAGATATAGTTCTAGGGCTAGGGATATAACTCAGTGGTGGAGCACTTACCCAGCATGTATAAGGCCCTGAGTTAGATCCCTAACACCTCAAAAAAAAAAAAAAAGGATACAGTTACCTTAAGTTCCTTATATCTTACTTGCTTACTCTAATTAAAGGAATAATTTGTAATCATGGAAGACATAAATAGTATAATGTGTAACAATTCAAATGTCAAAATGAGTGTTGTTATATATCAAGAATACCACCCTTAAGACAAAAAATTATTACTATTGATAATAAAAATAAAAATTTTGTATGGATAACTTGCTGCTAGAAATTCATCCCTCTTCAAGAAAATTAACCTAAGTTAATTTAAGGAGCAATATATAGAGTCATGTATTGTTCAGTGATAGGGACACTTCTGAGAAATTTATTGCTAGGCAACTGTCATTGTGCAAACATAAACAAAAACTAAGACAGCTATGATGACACTAGGTGATGTAATTTTGTGGACCACCATCATATATACTGTCCATCATTGACCAAAATAGCATTATGCAGCACATCATGGTACAAACATGTATCCTGCAAGTGACTTATACTTGATTTACTTATGTGCTGATATTTGCTAAATTAAATATTTCTCAAAGGGAGATAATTTTTCTCAAATGAAATGAATTGTTTTTCCATTTCCTCCTTTGGTTTTCTCTTACTCTGTATATGCCTTAAAAGGCTGTATAGAAGTGTAATTTGGGGTCGAATATGGCTTCCTTAGAAATGTACTTGTACCCACAACTCTAAAGTGACCAAATACCCAAAAAACTCAAGTAGGCCAGTTCTCTTTCCCTTTCCTTATGCAGGCCTTACTTAATATCCCAACTTGTATAAATCTGAGTGAAAACTGATGTGGGAAGATATCTACTTTACTGGTCCATCAAGGCTCTTAGTTACTAGGCATGATCTTCTGAATGCTATCCCAGAGTCTCTGTTCTGGAGTCTGATTCCCTTTTTATCTTTCTTCCTAGAGAGTGTCAAGTGTCCAGGTCCTCATGTTTGATATATGGGAACCACTAGGTATTATTAACTTGGCTATAGCTACAGACTTTGCTTTCCAGATTGAGAACTATCTAGGTAGCCTTTCCATCTTTTTACCCCAATACATACAGAGTGAGTTTTTAATTATAAAAACATGATGTGTCACTTCTCTGATTAAGGTTTGTGTGACTTAACACCATCTGGCATCTCCAGGGACTTTCTGAACCATTTCCTGCCACTCTAGTCCCATACTTCTGTCCTTTTTTTTCCACTTCATTTTATTTTATTTTTACAGACTGCATTTTGATTCATTGTGCACAAATGAGGTACAACTTTTCATTTCTGTGGTTGTACACGATGTAGATTCACGCCATTCATGTAATCATACTTCTGTCTTTTGTCTACAATTTTCTTCTTTGAATTTGTTAAAAGTACCATTTTTTCTGTCTCAGAACCTTTCACCTGTGCTGTTGTATTCTTTGTTCTAGAACATTGTTCTCTAGGGAATGTTCATCTCTACCATTTCCCAAGCCTATTTAACATCTCATCATCTTCACAATTCAGTTCAAATGTGATTTATTTAGAGAGGGATTCCTTGACCCCTCCAGACCCTATCATATCCCTCTGAACACATCTTGGAACACTTTCTATTTCTCCACAGTGCTTACAGAGTTTCCATTATTGTGTGATGTCTGCGTTCTTCTAGTAGACTAATCCCTCCATCAAGGTTATTTGTTCACCATTATCTCCTTCGTGCCCATGGACTGTTTACTATGAATGTTCTACCATCCTTTAATTCTCTGTGCAGAGTTTCTAATTAGAGTGTATGGTATGCATAGTCTGATCATGGCTTCAAAGTAACTTGATTTCATAGTTAACCTCCTGAGCAGCTCTGTTTATTGAAAAAGTATGAAATAGGTGCTATAATTATCCCTGTTTGGTATCCAAACTCTGTAAACCCAGGGCCTGACTTCTTAACTTCTGCATACATCACTTCTGAGTGCCTCTGACAGAACTTTACTGTTGTGAGATCTGTAATGAAGTCAAAGAAAGAATGAATCCCTATTTGTGTTGAGTTATGTGATCATAACCTTAAAAGTTTATTTTAAGTCTTTTTTTATAAGAATTTTTATAAGGTTCCTAATCTGAGATGACTGCTGTTTTTCTCATTTTTCACAAAAGGAAGTCAAATTAGATTTATTAGCCTCTAAATTTCTTGCTCTTCCTACTACTCTTCAGAGTTCTAGTTAATATTTCTCAGATGTTGCAATGAATGGTGAGAGATTCCCTTTCTCACTGATAGCCTCATACTTCCTGATGCAGAGGGGTTTAGGGGTCCATTTATAGGACAATAACAGATTCTAATAAACAAGATTCACCCTTGTTTTAGGTGAAGTAATAGCTTGTAACCTCAGTCACTTCACTTCTTATGGCTTCATTTTTGTAAAATGTAGCTTGATCGTTCCTACTCTCCTGCCCAGTCCTGAGTCTATAATTCTGTATGAACTGAAAGGAAAGCAACTAATTTTTTAGTCTTATTGCATGAAAACCACAAAGATGCCAAGAAAATTTGTAAAATAACAAGTTTTTAACATTATCATACACAGTCACATGTGTTTTTTATTTTGTGCATCAACAAGAACAGTTATGAGCTGGGCGTGGATGTGCACAGCTAGAGAGGCTGAGCCAGGAGGATCATGAGTTCAAAGCCAGCCTTAGCAATTTAGTGAGGCACTTAGCAACTCAGCAAGACCCTGTCTCTAAATTTTAAAAAGGGGTTGGGGGATGTGGCTCAGTGGTTAAGCACCCCTGGATTTAATCCTCAGTACCAAAAACAAAAACAGTTATATATTTCAAAGGTGTAGGACTTGGAGATTGGATTGTTTTGGTTTTTTAAGAAGCATTTTAAACTAATACTTTTGGAAAAGCTTGTTGGGAGACATTTTTTATGATACAGTCAACTTGACTGATCTTATACCTACCCCATAAGATTCTGTCAAATTCTAGAGATAAAAATATTTAAATTGATGCTAGAGCAGGTGTTTCCACAGCCCTGAATTGTTCTCTTTAGCATTTCCTTCTAGGATTTTCTTGTTCTGGGCAAAAAGGTGGCTTTTGGAAGCAGGCAGACCTGGGTTTGAATCTTGCATCCATCCCCTAACAAGCTGTATTACCTTGATAGAATTTATATAACTTCCAAGTCTTAGATTTTCATTTCTGAAGTATACGTAGTAACACTTAACCTCACAGGGTGGTTGTGACGATTAAGTGAGATATAATACACAACAAGTTTAGCATTGTGCTCAACAGTCACAAAACTGCAAAACGTTGCTTTTTTTCCTGGGATTTGCATGGTTCCTACCTTTTTAACTCATCATCTAGTTAGGTCTTCCTGATCTGAAGGCTTGGTTCATAAAACCATATTGATAATTTTTTAGATACTCTTTTTAGCTCAAATATTAGGAAGTATGTTAGCAGAAATGGAAATTATTTGTAATCTGGTGTAGTGGGACAGTTTTCATATTCCTGATTATTTAATTATTGACTCATTCTGCTTTTACCAAACAGGAATCACATCACTCCCTAACCCACCATATGGGAAGCACTTTGGATTCTTATGCTCAATATTTTAAAAGCCCCTTAATTTACATCCTGAGTTCTGTGAATTGCTAGAGTCCTATTGGACAGAAATAATCAGAGGAATCCCAGTAGTTCCATCTCAATATTTCCTTTCCTTCAGAGATTATCCTTATGTCTGTCACATGGGGACTAATTGAAAAACCATTTATCTGGTCATATTACCATCAGTAACTTCTCTGCCATAAAATCCTGCAAAGTGACCTGTGTCAAAAGATCTTTTTTGTTTGCTTTGATGAACCTGTGCCTTTTCTGCTTTCTAAAGTCAGTTGTGAACTTTGCAAGTAGGACGTGCTTGCCTCACAAGACAATAACCTTTTATATGACCTCTCCAAGGTAGCTCTCCCTTTCCTTTTTTCTTTCTTTTCATCTTTAATTGCCACTCCCTCTTAAAAACTTTTTCCTTAGGCCTACTTTTCTGTTAAGGATCTCTATTTGGCCTTGCAGTTATAGTCTAGCATTTCTCATCTCTTTCACTCACTTCCTCCCTCCTAATAAAAAGAACTGTTTAGCTGTGCGTGGTGGTGCTCACCTGTAATCCCAGCACTTGGGAGGCTGAGGCAGGAGGATTGCGAGTTCAAAGCCAGCCTCAGCAACTGAGCAAGGCCCTAAGCAACTCAGTGAGACCCTGTCTCTAAATAAAATACAAAATAATAGGGCTGGGGATGTGGCTCAGTGGTGGAGTGCCCCTGGGTTCAATCCCCAGTACCAAAAAAAAAAAGGTATAATCAGGGACTATGGTGTCAGTCAATAAGACTATTTCTGCCTCTGAAGAAATTTCACAGTTATCAAAACTGTAATAACTGTGGCATATTTTCTTCCTTCTCTTTGTTAACATCTGGATTTAATGCTCTCAGACTACTTTCTTTGTATTGCTGATCTTTAAGTACTGTTAGAAAATAAAGCATTGAGCCTGATAGAGTTACTTAAGAGAAGTGTTGTGACATACCTATCCTTGATGAAGCCAGAGTCAAAGATGCTGCCCTAGCTCCACATGTAAGGAACTTCATGAAATAAAGTCTTCCTTTTAGGAAATACATTGTGAGGCAGGGATCCTCGCTGGGAGTGCTTGGTAAATATGCATCAAAAGAATACTGCAAATCAAAATTATTTTACATACAGATAGCACTAGTTCAGAAGTTTTTCATGATACTATTTTGTTAATTTTTTCAGACTTCTTGAAAAGACCTCTAGAGAGTTATGTGAAGAAACTGAAAGTGCCAGTTCATGTAATTCGAATGGAACAGCGTTCTGGATTGATCAGAGCTAGATTGAAAGGAGCAGCAGTGTCCAAAGGCCAGGTGATCACCTTCTTAGATGCTCATTGTGAGTGCACAGTGGGATGGCTGGAGCCTCTCTTAGCAAGGATCAAACATGACAGGTAATTTCTTTGAGTCTTAAATTTGTTCTCAATACATTTGTCCTGGACTACATGGTGAGTTGCAAGAATCTTTTATTATTATTATTATGTGGTGCTAAGGATGGAACCTAGTGCCTCACACGTGCTAGGCAAGGACTCTGCTACTGAGCTACAGCCCCAGACCCCAATTCTTTATTTTTAAACAAATACAAAAATAATTTCCTCTTGAATTGTCTTTAAAATGCCCTGAAGAAGCCAGGCTTGGTGTCATATGGCTTAATCCCAGCAACTCAGGAAGCTAAGGCAGAAAGATCACAACATAAATTTGAGGCCAGCCTCAGCAACTTAGCAAGGCCCTAAACAACTTAGTGAGACCCTTTCTCAAAAATAAAAAGGGCTGGTGGTATGGCTCAGTGGTTTAAGTGTCCCTGGTACAAAAAAAAAAGCCCTAAAGATTCTTAACAAAATAAGAGCATGACCTAAACCTAAACTTAGGAAGCATGTTGTTAGAATACATAGTATATGCTGTATTCACCAAACAGGAGCTAGCATGAACAGTGAACTCAAGGAAGGCGGGATAAAATCCTTTCCTGCCCCTGCTCTCTAGGGTAACAATGGGGCAGGTCATCTTATCCCTATGCACATCTTCACTGGGAATATAACCTTCAGCTTCTAGCAGTAGAGGTAGAAAGGGCTTGAGAGAAGCATGTTATGTCCTAAAATTCTTAATTGTATATGAATAAGTGCTGTAATTTTATATAATATAAGAAGAGCATTGGTAATACACACCTGTAATTGTGCTCTTTCATGTTACACATTTTTCAAAGAATTACCTATTACCTGGCTCTCTCTTAGTTATCAGGAGGACCCTAACTTCAGATTGTTAGAATTACGTTAGTTGAAATTCTGTTTGTCATTGCAATGAGAGTTAGAAGCTATATCACCATTAAGGTTTGTAGTAATTAAGTTGGAAAAAGCTGAGACCACAGCATCTCTTCTGTTTGTTAGCAAATGCCAGACCTACATCACTTCCTTTTCAAAGATGACTAAATAACAAAAGACAGCTTTGTGCCAAAGGGAAAATCCAGCAGCTTTAGGGTAGAGAACATTGCCCTTAAGGATCGAAGGAATAGAATATCTCTATCAGTCATTTTCTATAAATAGTAAATGACTGATTTAGGAAGTATTTGGTTGCATAAAGGTAAAATAACCTTTAGAAACAAGAACGTGAACCCACAGAGAGAAAGCAGTGTGCAGTGATGACAGTGTAAAAGAGAATTGGCCAAAATAACAAACACAGTGACTTCCATTTTGGGTTGTATGTTGGATCAGATGTCCTCAATAACTTTTTCAATTGAAAAAGATAAAATACAAAACAAAATTTTAAATGCATCATTCAGTTGACAACACAGAAATTTAAGAAATTTGCCCATCTCAAAACAAAGCGAGAGCAAAATGATCTGTCCAAACACAAAACCAGTTTTCAATTATAGGGTTTATGCTGAACTCTGGAGACACTAAACTTATGCTTTGATAGGTAAATAACATGAGAGGACAGGAGTAGAAACCTAGGCCTTACCTAAGGTGGGAAGATTCATAGCAAACACCTCTGTAAAGCTGGTATCCAAAGGCTATATTCAGTGTGAGAATGAGACATAGACCCCACCACATCAAAGAAAACTTGCCTGTTTCTGCCTTAGTATGGATTGGAAGAGGTGAAACAACTTTCCCATAAACTATCAGGCTAGAGTAACTTTCATACAAAAACCAGAAAGAACTATGAGGAAAAATATGGCCCAAACCCATTGTGAATGGTAGTATAAAAATTTCACACCACAGCAAACTGAACCCAACAAACACACACACACACACACACACACACACACACACACACCCCTAATTGGTTGAGCTTAAAACCCATTCCTATAATATTAAAACTATAATTACAAACTTATTAGAAGCCTATGAGATCACTTCCATAAATAGAGAAAAAAAGTGTTCACTAAAATTTAACCTCCATTTGTTATTAGAAAATACTTAGCTATTACGGAATGGAAATTTACTAATGCAGGAAAGAATGCTTTTAAAAAAACCTTCACAAGTAAGCACTACATAAAAGGAAAAGTGTTGAAAGCAGCAGGTGTGGTGGTGCACACCTGTAATCCCAGCTATTCAGAAGGTTGAGATGGAAAGCTCTCAAGTACAAGCCCAGATGGGCAACATAGGTTGTTTTTTTAAAAGATAGGAAGAGGGGCTGGAGTTGGGGCTCAGCAGTGGAGCACTTGCCTCGCATGCATATGTGGGGCGCTGGGTTCGATCCTCAGCACCACATAAAAAATAAATAAAATAAAGGCATTGTGTTCATCAACAAATAAAAATATTTTTTAAAAAAAGTTTTATAAAAATAAAAGATAGGGAGAAAAATAAGAATGCCCTGAACTGGGCTGTGGGTGTAGCTCACTGGTAGAACACATTTAAGTATTTTAATCCCAAGGATCAAAAGAAAATCACCACTGTTGGCATCATTAGAAATCTTGAGTTTTCAGTTAAAGGGGAAAAATATCGAGAATTGCAAATGATATGCTTGTCTTGTCTGTGAAGAAAGATAATCTGTACACAAAAGAATAGAAAAAATAAGACTTTAACAATATTGCCAAATATGAGAAAAATAAATTGCCTTGTCTAAACCAGCAATGAATAGTTAGAAAATACAATGTAAAAACAAAAGATACCATTTAAAATAGTGATAGAAATCATAAACTATACTTGAGAATATATTATTAAAAGATGCATGAAATATGAAACTAGTAAAATTCACTGAAAAATAATTGAAGTGAAATAAGGGAAGAAAAGACTTATATTCCTGGATAGAAAAGTCATTATTGTAAAAATACCAACTTTTCCCAAATTGTTCTATAAATTCAATGAGTTTTCAATTGAAATCTCAAAAGGTTTTATTTTGTTTTATGTATTTTTTGAGAAACTGGGCAAGCTGATTCTAACTAACATTTACATGGAAATGCAAAAAAAAAAAACAAAAAAAAAACCCAAAAGTGGTTAAGATGATCCTAAAGAGGAGTAAGCATAAGGAAACTTGTCCTGCCAGCCTTGAAGATTTATTTTAAATCTACATTACTTATGACAATGACATTGATGTAGGAATTCACAAAAAGGCTAGTGAAAGGGTGGTATCCAGAAATCAGCCCATTTTCACATGCATACGTGATTTAGATAAGAGTTGATGACAGAGCAAGTGCTGATAATTATAGCAGAGCAAAAAAGGACTATCAAATAGTGCTGGAACAATTGATTATCCCTGAGGAAAATAAATGAAGTTGGATACTTAACTTATCATACCCAAAATCAATTTCTTGAAGATTAAAACATGTGAAAAGCAAAAATATACTTCTTTTGTTAAGACAACATAGGAGAAATATTTTTATGATCTTGGGAGAGGGAAAGATTTCTTAAATAAGACACCAGTAGGCTGGTTAAGATATCTCATACTATAAAATCTGGCTAACAAAGGCTCGGTATAGGGCACATTTCTTTAGAAAGGGCTGTGGTCATTTGTGTGTGTTTTCAGACTTATTTTTAAAAAGCTAAAATGCCAATTGAAAATCCCTTCAATTTGTGATCAGCTAGTTTGTGTGAAGAAATATAAACCTGAAGGAAAAGTATCCTAATAATTAGAAAACGCAAATTTTTTTAATCCAGGGATAATTTAATGTTATTATATAAGAAAATGACATCCAAAGTTGATAACATTATGGGAAAGCTGCAGGAAGAAGTCTGTACATATGCATATAACACTTCTGGAAAACAATAAGAAATAGTGCCTTTAATTAATTAGTCTCACTGCTAGAAGTTTACTCTTAAGGCAAAAGTAAAAGATTGTGTACATAAACGTATTTACTTAGTGTCTCATTCGAAAAAACTGTAAAGAACACAAATGTCCAAGAGTTGTTTATTAAAAACGTTACCTTAAAATAATTAAATATAGAGTCACTAAAAGGGTTATTTTTTTAAACCTGTAGAAATATTTTGCTTTTTTTTACATGTGGCAAATATGCAAAAGTGTAAATGAAAAAGGGACAGAAAATTATCAGCCAACAAGTAATCATGATGTTAGTGTAGGATATAGCAAGAAATTTTTTTCACCATTGTCTTTAACATTATAGAATATGTTTTTATTTTTAAAAACACTTGGTGTATAATTGTTATATAACTATGGTAAGCAGGAACAATCTGAAAGATTTTTAAATTGTTTTTATGATAGGAGAACAGTGGTATGCCCTATCATTGATGTGATCAGTGATGATACATTTGAGTACATGGCAGGCTCTGATATGACCTATGGTGGATTCAACTGGAAGCTCAATTTTCGCTGGTATCCTGTTCCCCAGAGAGAAATGGACAGAAGAAAAGGTGATCGAACTCTTCCTGTCAGGTAATTAATCTGTTTTCCCATAAGTACTATTGACAGAGGATTGTAAAGTCTTGGGAATCATATCAAAAGGATTATAAGTGTATTTTGAGAAACATGAAGTAATTGTGTATCTTATATGTAGTTAAGAGCCATATTTCACATGTATCAATATTTTTAAAAGGGATTTTTCTTCCAACCAGTCAATAAAATTAGAACTTTTCCATTTATTCTGTAAATCTACTACACATGAAATACGATGATATGTTACTTCATTTTTCTATGACCATTTTGAAAATGTGGAAGTCCAATCTGTTTTAATTCATTTGTTAAGGATGATAATATTTAGCATAAATCAAACTGACCCTTAATGAATTGTGTCAGTATGTAAAAACTACTTAAAACTGGGTTTTTGCATTATAAGACTTAATTCATACTCATACCATCTGAATGATAGTTACTGTCTAATAAGACTAGCAGAGCTTGTTTCAAACATAAAAATAACTAGAATTAACAAAGTATAAAAAAGATTTCCATTAATTCATTTTTTGATTTTTCTTTTTCACACGTGACTGTGTATAGATTTTTTTCAGAAAAATCTTTTATTTTTTAATTTTTATTGTTTTAGTTGTTGATGAACCTTTATTTTATTCATTTATTTATATATAGTGCTGAGAATTGAACCCAGTGCCTCACGCATGTGAGGCAAGTGTTCTACCACTGAGTCACAATCTCAGCCCCACAGAAAAATCTTTATGTAGTTCATGACATGAAACTGAAATCTTTGAGCTTTCTGAATCATCTAGGATTTATCCCAGTTGCATCCACATGTTGCTTCTCTAGTAATTAAGAGTGCTTTTAGTTTCTTTAGCCTTCTGCTTTCTCTTATTCTGGACTTCTAAAGTCTGCTTTCCCATGAATTCAAGTCCAATTCTAGCCAAATTAAGATTTTTCACTATGTTCTTTTTCTCAGCCAGTCTGAGTTCTTACCAGTACAAGGGACTTTCCCTCTCTGTAGATGTTAGTTCAATTCAACATCTAAATTAGGGGTTCTTTGACAATTTGAAGATGCTGGACTTACTCAAAAATCTGCTGAAAGATGCACATACACTTAGAGAAGATTTAGAAGGTCAGGTACCCCTGTACTAAACAGTAACTCTGCATATTAGCCTGTGTCCTTTGACTCCTAAGATAATAACCTTTTCTCATTCTTTTTCTCTTCTAAAATTAAAATAAGTCCAAACCTTTTTTAGAAACAATTTTTCACACTGGAAAGGCAAAGGCTGTTACCTTAAGTAGACCATGGAATTGAGTACATTCTAGGGTTACAGAGGTGACCAAGTCATCTTAAAATACGATCTTTATAATAGCCTCAGACCCTAGTATTTACTTTCTCCTGGCTGGAGTCCGAATTGTCTCCATACTCATCCTTTGTGGAAATCAAATGGTTTACTGATGCTCATTTATTTAAATCTTTCTGCTTAATCCACTGATTCCCACCCCCCCCCCAACCCCCATCCCTGGCATACTTGGGAAAATGATTTGGGCTCCACTTTGGAGGAAACATACCATACTTGGCCAGGATGATGATTCTATTAAGAATATTTAATAGAATCATTAAGATTTAATAGAATTATTAAGATTATTCTATTAGGCATAGGAAAAGGGCCTCATTATTTTCATCCTATTTAATCTAATGACTTTGCAGTACTTGCCACCTTTTTGAACCTGGCATATTAACCCTAACTTGAGTTCATGTAGTCAGCTAACTGCCTTTATAATTGCTAGGAACTGTGTGATATGTACACAATCACATGGAGAGAATTATGAGCAGTAGCTCATAATTTTGAGGCAGAACCTCAGTCACAACTAAGGACAGAAAAGGTGCCGAAGACAGGGAATATCCTTAAGACTTGCGCAATGAGGGATATCCAGGCAGAAACTATGACAGTAGGTCCAGCAGGTAGCATAAGCTGATTACAAGTCATGTCTGACACCAAAAACCCCTGGAGGCCTTTGAAAGTTTTTGAAAAGTGTGAGAATAATCTTTATTCTATAGTTACAAACAGTTACAAAACTATAGTATTTTTTAAAAACAACTCATTGTAAATTTTAAATCATTAAAATTAATGGTATAGTGTTATGATTGAATTTCAGAACACCTACCATGGCAGGAGGCCTTTTTTCAATAGACAGAGATTACTTTCAGGAAATTGGAACATATGATGCTGGAATGGATATTTGGGGCGGAGAAAACCTAGAAATTTCCTTTAGGGTAAGTTCCCTTTGAAAAAATAAATCTTGTTTTAACCTCAAATATAGACATGCTTTGAGTATTCATGTTATCTCTAAATAAATTAAATTGAAGTTAATGTGAGTTTAATCTGACTTCAAAGCCTTTGGCCCATAAAAATTTTGGTTAAACTGTTAAGGGTTCATTATAAACGATTTAAGCAAATAATCCAATTATTTTAATAGTCCAACTATAAAATTCATGCAAGGTTCCCTAATTGTTTTTAATTTCTATCATTTTCAAGGAAACAATTTAAGCTCTAAAAAATATTTAGTTTATATATGCTACTTTGGTACTTAACTGCCAAAACTTAATTTCATAATCTGTGATATGCTTATTGTCTCATGTGAAAATTTTCTTTTATGTAATACCTGTTCATTTTATCAGCTTTTTATGTTTCAATATAAAACAGAATGCAAAACTTCTAAAATGACTCTAATTTAGCATAGTTGACCTTATATCAAAACCTTTATATTTTATGTTCACTATAATCAATATATTTAGATGACATTATATATTCTTCAATAATTAACTCACAACACATATCTTACTATAATAGAAACCATACTGAAGTGTACTATATCTGAACCACTGAGCCCACTTATTCCTAGTGAATCACTTTGCCCGCTTGTAAAAGGAGAGGATTGGGCCTTCAGTCCTCTTGGAGATCCTGTCCAGCTCTAACACTTTTTATGATCCTAGGAAAACCTGAAGATGGGCTCTCAATAGTTAACAAAATCAAAACTTTTCAAAATGTGATTTTAATTGCAAATAGCTATGAGATTTTTAATTTAGGGAGAAAATATATTTTGAAAGGAGAATTATTCTGCATTAAAGCCCATACTTAATCTTTTTTTTTTTTTTGGTACTGAGCCACATCCCCAGCCTTGTTTTGTATTTTATTTAGAGACAGGGTCTCACTGAGTTGCTTAGGGCCTCGAGAAGTTGCTGAGGCTGGCTTTGAACTTGCGATCCTCCTGCCTCAGCCTCCCAAGTGCTGGGATCACAGGTGTGCGCCACCGCACCCGGCCCCATACTTAATCTTTTTCCCCTTTTTTGTTTTTATTGTTTTTACAACAAATCATGTCATCACTATCTCCTTGAAGAACTTACAATGAATCTGGTTTAGATTTCTACTTTCTCTTTAATGTATAAATAATGACAGTATTAGGGGAGGACAGAAAAATCTGGCTGGATACTACATGGTCAGTTTCATATTGTTTTTAACCAAGAACCACATTAATAAGCACATTATACACACACAAAGCAATAGCATGTCCTTGTTAACAAGGACTGGTCATAATGCAGGTATTTGAATTTATGATCCTCTTATGAATCTTGGCCTGTGTTTAGAAAAATAAGTGTTCAATATCCTCTGTCTCTTCTGTATTTAGCCTTTAAGCTGTCTTTTCGATGTTTTAATCTGCTACTTTTGGTTTGATCAAAATGGATAATTGGAGAAACATTTGCTCCTAAGAAGTATTGTCTTTGTAATCAAATAATAGTAAACCACTCTTTGCCTGGGATTCTATGAAACTCCAGCCAAAACCCTCAATAGATGTCAACAGTTTTTTGTTGTTGTTTTTTTTTTTAAATCAGTGTTTGATATGGTCTTCTTTGCCATTTTCAGATTTGGTAGTGGGAAGATCGTTGGGAAGGTTTTCACCAGAAAAATACAGATTTTCCGTTTAAGTTTAAATAAAAGCCAAACCTCTATTTATTTGAAAGGAAAAATGCTATGGGAAGACTAAGATTTTCTTTTCCTGGTTACTAAACAATGTCTTACCTAGTATTCTTTGCCATTGTGTTCAGATTTGGCAGTGTGGAGGGACTTTGGAAATTGTCACTTGCTCACATGTTGGACATGTGTTTCGGAAAGCTACCCCATACACTTTTCCAGGAGGCACGGGGCAAATTATCAATAAAAATAACAGACGACTTGCAGAAGTGTGGATGGATGAATTCAAGAATTTCTTCTATATAATTTCTCCAGGTTAGTTATTTTGCATTAGAAATAAGTGACTATACCTTTCTTGTCCCTGATCCTATACATTCTGAAGAGAGGTAAAAGGGTAGAAATGAAGCTTTGACCTATAATAAGGTCATAATAAAAAGTAATGAGATCATAGTAAAAGAATGGACTTGACAAAGTGCCCAGTGTATTCGTTGGCAATAATACTAAATTATCATGGTCACTTTTGCCAGCCCAGGTGTTATTCATGTTCTGTTTCTTCCTTATCCTCTTCCTCCTTCCTTCTCTTCCTTCTTTCTTCCTTTTCTTCCTCATCCTTCTTCTTCTTCTTATTTCTTCCTCCTTCCTCCTCATTCTCTCTTCCTCTTCCTCCTTCCTTCCCTCCCTCCCTTCCTTCTTCTCCATTTTGTTTTGTTTTGTTTTTAACCTAAACGCAGCATTTGACATTTATTCTGTGATGTTTCAGCCATTTTCCTGACTTGTATAACTTTCTGGATTCTTGACTTTTCTGTTCAAGAAAAAAAAAAATCCAGTGTTTTGGCAGCAGGTCATGATCATTTTCTGAAAGCAGGCCCTTGATGATATCATACAAAATTTTGTTAAACTGTCAAGTATCACAGGCCAATGCAAAGATCTTTAATGGGCCTCAAGGGACATTGTCTCCAGGAGCATTTCTCTGCTATTCAGAGTTTTGTGGGAACCATTGTTTCCATTGTTTCATCAACTATAACTCTGCCTGACATTGTTAACTGTTCTGTCCTCATTTTTTCAGTTATCACAAGACTGTCAAGTAGCAGCATACACAGTTCAATGAGCTGTGTGAGAGAATCCTGACTGGAAACAAGTGCACTATTTAGCAAAATAGATTTTGATTTTTTGTTTTGCTTGAACATGTATTAAAGTTTTCTGATCTCATATAGCTTATATTTGCATATAATATTATTAGTATGTATTTTATTCGCATATAACTTTGGTTTCATTTTGAAAGATTGAAACACTTCTTAATGTCTTTTCCTTGTTTTATACTTTGGAGATGGATTCATGGTATGTAACTTGCGTGATCATGTCACCCAAATAATGCCACTTTTCTATTTAGCTGTCTTATTAGAATCAACATATAAATGGATTTGCATTACTTAGTAAAGGACACTAATAATTCAGCATCAATTATTTCTTTTAACAGGTGTTACAAAGGTAGATTATGGGGATATATCATCAAGACTTGGTCTAAGACACAAACTGCAATGCAAACCTTTCTCTTGGTACCTGGAGAATATTTACCCTGATTCTCAAATTCCACGTCACTATTTTTCATTGGGAGAGGTAAAAACATATGTATTGTTTGTGTTTATTATGTTCTTAGTTCCTCATTAAAAAAAAATAGAGATTAAATTTTCAACATCTAAGATACTTCACAGTACCTTCTACAGTTAAATAATCTCAAGTGTGGAGACTGGAGTTGTGGCTTAGTGGTGGAGTGCTCGCCTAGCACGTATGAGGCACGGGGTTTGATCCTCAGCACCACATAAAAATAAATAAAGTTATTGTGTCCATCTGCAACTAAAATAATATTTTAAAAAATAATAATCTCAAGTGTGGATTAGTTTACATAGTCTGCCTCATAATTTGAAATCTTATTTTATCATGTTATTTTTATGAAAATAAAAATGCTCTATCTTGTTACAGTATAAGTAGCTTCAGTAAGCTTATTGTTTAACAAACTAATCCATTTACTTGAGATCATGTACTCATAAAGTTTCTATCCTAATTTTAGTCCAGATCAAAGCTTAAGAAATTTTAAAGTCAAGATAAATTGTAAAGACTGGCAGGGTAATTTGAAAGATCATTCATAACATTTTATTTTTGGCACATTTTATTTTTCTTTGGGAATTGTAAATCTGGGTTTGGGCAGGGAAGTTGGAAAGAATGTTGATAAACTTGTTTGTTTCTGATGATGTTTTTCGTTACTTCTCTTAGAATTCTGCAAATGTTCTTGAAACCTGAAATAATCTTATTGATTATAAGATTGCTTATAATCAATAAGCAACTGCTTATTGATGCTTATAATTAGTTAAAACAAATTAGTTGTACTTGAGAGATTAGCTTTTTATCCCAGTGAATTCCCATACTGTAAGGATCTGTTATAAGAGAGATTTACATTCTTATTACCTTCTGTTGTAACTTTCGGGATGGTCACAAGCAACCATTTTGTGTGCTCTCTTCCTAGAATGTCAATGATCATCCATTCTGTGTCCCAGTCAGACTTTGGCTCTGTGTCTAGGGATCCAAATAGTTGCTTCCCCTAGCACAGAGTTCTGATTGATGTTATTGTTAATTCAGAATGTTGAGTTTCTAGGTAAAGTTCTCCTAGAAGCCTGAGTTCATCTTTCTCTTGGAAGGTGACAAAACTGTCTTTACCTGTAGCCTTATTAAATCCCTGTTCCTCCCACCATTCCCAAGAAATAGGAGCCATTTTCTTTTTTGTACTTTTTCTTTTTATTCTCTGTTGTTGATTCTTAGTTGTAGTTCTTGTGTTTTTGTTTTCATGGTTGCTATAGAGATTTCAGTATGCATCTCTGAAGTATTACAGTCTACCTTATGTTAGTGCTTTCAACAGCTTGTAGCTTAATTGATTTTTTTGCCTCTAGTTTTTAGTGCAAAAGTGTTGGACGACTGTGTCCTACCTAGAAGCAGTGCCTTTCCTTCTCTTCCTTATTATAGAATACTCTAGGCTATTAGACTATAAATATTTGAGATATCCTTTCTTAATAATTCTGTAATTCCCCAAGATTCTTCTTTATCACTGTTAAAGAAGATAAAGATTCATGTTATCACTGCTCAAGGCAGTGATTTTCAACACAGCCCAACAGTGATTATAAATCAATTTAGCTGTTTATATGACCTCCATTTTTTTTTTTTTTACTAGTCTGAAAAAAGTATATATTTTGTATTGCTTACAGTAAAGGAATTTTGTTTTTACTGGATCATGATGAGAAAATAAATTTCTCAATATCAGTTGCAATCAAAAAAGTTTGAAAGCCTCTGTCTTTTAAAGGATACATGACAATTCTTTTCTGACTAGCCTTATATTTATATTTGTAGAATATACTCACTATCAGATGTTTTCTCTTAACTCCTTTTATTGTTCAACTTTCCAGTAGACACATGGTCTTTTTGCATTCTGTCCCTTTCACCCAAAGAACACAGGCCTTCTGCCTTGCATCATATAGTCATTACTTCCTTTTCCACCCTTGCACAAACTCCTTTGCTTGGAATTGGCTCATTTTATCTGGGACAGTCTTAGCAGTTAAAAAAAAAGACTTACTTACAGTACATAGGCCCTTTGTGAGAAGATGTAGCCATCCTTGTTTTGACTCCATAGTTATTTGACTTAAAGAAAATTTCTAGAGAAGGAAAGAGAAGAGTTCTTCTAGGAGCACAGGCATATATTTGGTGGTCTCTGACAGGGATCATCACACCATAGCCTGCAGGCTAAGTCCAGCGTGTTGCCTCTTTTTGTAAATAAATATCCATTGGAACATGGCCATGCCCCTGTGTTTATTTACTGCAGTTAGTTATTTTTGTACTACAGCAGTAGAGTTGAGTAGTTGCCACAGAGACATATGACCCACAAGACTAAAATACTTACTTTCTGCCCCTTTAAGAAAATATTTACTGACTCCTGGAATATTCAGGAGCAATCACTGGCAACCGTACTTGGCATATTCTATAAACAGCAAGGAGGAGGTAGTTGTCTAAAGTGAACAAATAGGGATAGTAGAAGATAAGGTCAACAACATAATGAGGGTCAGGTCATATAGAGCTTGTAGACTATAGTGAGGACTTCGGATTTTATTCTGAGCAAGATTGGAATCCATAGAGAGGTGAGCAAACTTTTCCTTTGAAAAAGGATCAGATTGCCTCTTGATGGAGCAAAAATATGTGTGAGCGAGAGTCAAACAGTGTATTGGTGGAAGGAAGAGAATAGTCAAGGATTATATCAGGGTTTTAACTTGAAACACTGGTACTGGTGGAGTTGGCATTACTGAGATGAAAATGTCTGTACAAAGAGCAGGTTCTGAAGGGATTCAGCAGAGCAGTTTGGAGCACATTAAATACGAGGTCCAAGGGAAGATGTACAATTACGTCTGGGTGTGGTGGTGCACACCTGTAATCCCAACAGCCAGAAAAGTTGAGGCAGGGGAATCATGAGTTCAAGGCCAGCCTCAACTTAGCAAGGCCTTATTCAACTTAGCAAGACCTTGCCTCAAAATAAAAAACATAAAAAGGACTGGTGATAAAGCTCAGTGATTAAAGCACCCCTGGATTTGATCCCCAGTGCCAAAAACATTTTTTAAAATATACAGTTACCATATGATGCAGCCATCCCCTCTCTGGCTATACTATATATACAAAAGAACTGAAAGCAGGGTCTCAGATATTTGTATATCCATGTTCATTGCGACATTATTCACTATAGCTAAGAGGTGGGAGCAGCCCAAATATCCATCAACAGATGAATGGATAAACAAAATGTGGTACATGCATACCATGGAATATTATTCAGCCTTTAAAAAGGAAGGAAATTCTGGCATGTGCTACAACATAGATGAACCTTAAAGATATGCTTAAGTGAAATAAACCAGTGACAAAAGGACAAATAATGTATAATTCTGCTTACATGAGTGAGGTGCCTAGAGAAGTCAAAGTCATAGAAACAAAGTACAGTGCTGGCTACGATAGGGAGGTGGGAAAGACAGTTTGTTTAATGGGTATAAAGTTTCAGATTTGCAAGATGGAGAAGTGAACAGAGAGCTGTTTCACAACAATATGAATATATTAACACTACTGAACTGCATACTTGAAACTGGTTAAAATGGTAACTTATGTTACGTGGTTTTTTACGAGGGTGGGGGGAGCCAATAGTCATGGAAGTTATGTTTTTAAGTAGTTGGGAGATGAGTACACGAGGAGGTTATTAATTAAGGATGTTGGAAGAAGGCATTTAATCCCTTGGAATAGAATGGAAAGTAGAAGGGACCGGGACAAGTACAGATCAGATGTAGATTCAGAGGTGGAAGTGCGAAGAAGTTCTCTTCTAATGACTTGCTTCTTTGGTTAAATGGAAGATTACTGGCTGAGAGTGGAGAAGTAGGTGTTGGTGATGTAGGGACTTGAGTAAAGAAGGGGAAAATGTAGAATAGAAATGTAGGATATGGGAGAAGTAGATAACGGAAATGAACCAGACAGTGAGTTAGTGAAACCATTTGGCTCATCTGTGTTTTCTCTAGAGCTAGAATAGGCACTGCCTCCCATGTTTATCCTTAGTAGTTATTGAGGCTACTACAGGGTTGACTTAAGCTGCCTACCTCTGAACTTTATCATGACTTAAGGGATTCATCCTCTAACAAGTGAGCAGTTTGTTGAGTTTCTTGAGCTTCTGATGATTCTCACTGTCGTGTCATTAAAGAGTCTGTTTTCTTTACTGTAGCACATGCAGTCAATAAAGGCACAAGGGACTGATATGCTATGGAAGGATTTACAGTAGTCACTCCTGTAACTTGCTTTTAGAATAGGAAGTGAGGAGTTGGTTTTTTTCCTTTGAACTGATCCAATTTTGGAGAGTGTCAAGTCATTATTGACTGGGCCAAAGTATAGGCATATTTGAGAGATACTTACTTGTCTACCTCTTAATAGATGATAGCCAAGGCAAGCTGACCTCTTACCTATTTCTTGGCAGCTGTCTTCCTTGGTAAAGTCACAGATTTTACCATATGTGGCCTTATTGTTGGCTTATTAACTTGACTTTATAGGCCTTTAATACCAGTTATATCTTATAGTTTAAAGGTCTGATATCTGGGACAAGGTTGTTATCAAGCACCCATCACAGTGCAGTTACAGATATTAAAATTATGATCATAGCTTTGCCCGTGTGAGCCTTTCTTTGTCAGTGACTTGAATTTATCTTTTCAGAGATCTTTTGTCATGCTTCAAAGCCCCAGGAAAACCTGAATTTTAGAGCAGAAGGAGAAATCAGGAAATACAAATATGACTACAGTAATAGAATTTAAAGTGTCTGTCTGTAACCAGACTTAGCTTCTGTAACTCCTGTAGGACTTGAAATCAAATAAATATGCTTCTTTGTGGTACATAATAGTTATTAATCCAGGAGTTGAATGTTCTTTTTTCTAAGCTTATTTTATTGGTTCATTATAATTATACATAATAGTAGGAGAGTCATTATGCTATTTTCAAACATGCACATAATTTGATCAGTCTCATTCTCCAGTTTCTTCCTTTTCCCTCTCCTTCCCTCACTCCTCTCCCCAATATACTCTACTGCTCTCATATTATTATTATTATTTTTTATTATTATTAGTTTAATTTGTACATTATAATTATATATTATTAGGACTCATTGTGATATATTGATACATAGCATGATTTGGTAGATTTTGCTCATAGTATTTCATCATGCTCTCCCTTGGTCCAGGTGTTGAGTATTCTAAATGGCCACAGAAAGCAAACAATCCAGATCTTTACAACTTTAGCTAGTCTTAGTAATTCCCCCCCACCCCAGGCAGATATATAATTCTAACATTTACTAAGCGTATACTTTATATTAAGCACCAAGATAAATGCTTTAACAATATTTATTTTATTCTCACCTGAACAGTGTGATAGATGCTATTATCCCCAGTTCAGAGATGAGTAAATTGAGGCACACACAAAAGGTTTAAACAGCATAGTTACGGTCACAATCACAAAATGGAAGAGAGGAATTGAACACAGGTGGTCTGACTTGAGAGCCTGTACTCTTAACATGAACACCATATTCTTTCTCTGATCTAGCTAGAATTTCCCTTGTGGATGAGAGTGAATAAGTGAATCCAGATTCCATAATACTAGGTTCCAAACATGTTTTGACAACATTTTATGTTTTGCACCCTAATGGAGGTGCCAAGAGTCGAAAGGAGACTATAGCAGAAACTAAGAAACAGAAGCTCTGACTTCTTGCCTGGCTTCCCAATAATGAGTACATTCACAATTATTTTCAACTCTTAAAATCAAAAATAATATATAGTGGTAACTGTGTTTGTATGTACCTGTTGGTGCTTCAGAAGTGCAATTAAAGAGTTACTAGATCTGTGGATGAAGAAAGAAAACCAAGTTATTGTGTATGATTCTCTGCTAGTCCTTCTCTATATATTATCTTACTTAGAGCTCTCAACAAACCTAAAAGATTTTTGTCCTTATTTAACTGATGAGGAAATCAAATACTAGTGTCTGATGACCCTCAAGGTTCTTGACTGGAAAGGCAAAATACTGGGGGAAAGGAGGTGCAGATTTGTGACCAAAAATGTTTGGGAAATGCAAGGGATTTTATGTCTGTCTTTCTGTACCACCATTTCCCATCTCCATCAAGAGTCCCAGTATATTAGAAAGCTGTGTAAGTCCTACTTAAATCTGTTTAGCCTACTATTTTCGAAGCATATTTGATCACAAAAACCATATTTTAGTAATACATGTGTCAACACCTTTCAAGATTGTGTCCTCATATCAAGGTTTTGGGCACTCCTGTCTTAGAGTCAGTAACTGCCCACAAGATATCACAGCTAGTAATAGTAATGTCTTAATGAGACTAAGGTCTGCATGTCTCCACATCCTGAACTTTCACCTTACACATACCTTGAAGGTGTGGATATTGCCCCCTGGCCAGTGTGAGTCAGATATTGCCCATTCAAGTAGAAGAGTTCCTGTTTCAACAGTTCCTGACATATTATGACATTTTTATAGTCTGAATGTGGTGCCTAAGATAGTTTTGGCTTGGCTCATTGACATGTCTGGATACATAAGTAAAGATATGTTATTCAGCCATAAATAAAAACAGACCAGTAAGGCTGAGGGTAGCTCAGTAGGAGAGCACTTGCCTAGCATGGGCAAGGTCATAGATTTGATCCCCAGCACTAGAAGAAAAAAAAAAATTAGCCCCATGAAATCATTTAGCCCCCCCAGGACTGTTCAGAAAGTACGAACCAAACTTGGGACACTTTCCACAATGACTTTCAGAGTAGTCAAGGATCTGATGAATTGGATTTATTAGCATGCTGTACACTGTTTCCCATTAATGACAAGTAGTTCCTCACAAATGAGGGAAGATTTTCTTCTGTATCATCATTTAAACCTGCACATCAAATGCATAGCCATTAAATGTAAATGAATTAAACTTAGATAAAATTTAAAACAGGCAATTAATCACACTAGACACATTTAAAGTACTCAATGGACATATGCCATTCATGGCTACAATATTGAAGAGCACAAATACAGACATTGCCATCATTACAGAAAGTTTTGTTCGATGATGCTGGAGTCATTAACACAGCCAGCTAGCAGAGGAAGTCATCCATCTGTCTGTATCTACACTGCTACCCTATCATTTCACATATTTCTCCCTGCCTAGGTCCTAAGTCATGATGCCCATATCTGGCTTGTTAAACTCACCAGTTTAAAAAAAAAAATCAGAGGTAACATATATTTTCTAAAACATTCCTTACTCCTAAATAACTTAAGAGTTATCCTAAAATACCTCTGAGTGATGTACCATGTCAAATTCCCAAACCATCCTGTCAGTAGTTAACTTCCTATTGGGTTATGGAGAACATTAGGACCATACTGATGATCAGAAATTTCCACTTCTGCCTGAAAGAGCTTCCTTCTTTTCCCATATCAAATCAGCCTTTTAGTTTAAGGGTTCCCAATGGTTTAGAATCTTAGTTGCTATGAGTATGTTACCAAACAAACATCCTCTTTCCAAGATAGTCATCAAGATGTGATTTGGAAGATAAAAAAACTAAAAACAATTAATAGTGTTGTAAGACCACAGAAAATCCAAAAAGAACTCAGCCCTCTGTTCTTAGTATTGAATTTTGAAATACTGCCTAACTTGTCAGAAGATTTGCAGTTTTTTTTTTAAGTCCAACAGAGGAGGCATTTGCCTAGAATATCTTTACATTAACTAGTCTTACATTTTTGCACATATTTTCTTACTCCCTAATACATGCCTGTATGTTTGATATCATTCTATGTTTTTCTAACGATCCTGTTTCAAATATTCTCTAACGTGTCACATGTTGAATAACCAATCCTGGTACCTATGTCCATCCTGATATAAACACTGAGTGTTGCCATGATTTCTATCCTCCACATCTTACTAGAAAGCTGACAATTATTTGCATATCCTCAAAGCTGTGCAGAATTACAATTTTGAGCATCTAATTTGACATCCCTAGAAAATGTTTGTTCCAAATTTTTCTCTCCTTCAGAGGCACTTCATATTTAACTCCCACCAGATAAATCTATTAGGTGATCTTCTCCCTCCTAGGATCCTAATAAAATTGTTTCCTAAACTGACCCTTGAGTCTTCCTGATTTTTAGTATATTCTTGAGAACACCCAATATGTGAGGTAATCCACATACATTCCTACAAGGAGAAGACGGATTTTTCCCCCAAATTGCATCTTTTAGCCAACCAGTATGTAGAGCAACCCACCTGGGGTAAGCAGACAGCCCCTTCTAGCTGAAAGAAACTACGGATTTGTTAAGACAAACAAACCTCTCTTCCTTCTAATGTTAAAGCCACTCAAGACTAAAACTTCATTACTGTCCCTTTCCAGAAGTCTAATCTGCAGGGCATCGCTCCACTTTCCCTACATTCCATATCACTTATGGAATAAGTGGCAAAATGGCCCAAGTTGATTTATTATAAAATACATATAAAGTGATAGGAAGCCTTATTATACTTGGGGAGAATTGAATTTTTTTGAATTTTTAGTTTGATTGAAGATAATCAATTATTTAACCTAATAGCCATTTTGTTTGATAGAGAGGGAAGCCAGGGATAACATTGGTTCTACTGTAATCATTCCTGTCAAATGTATCCCCTTTTCCAAAAGAAAAAAATTAAGAAAAACAAAGAACTAGAGAATTTATCATTTTTAATCAAAACTGTAAGGAATTGAGAAAACACCCAATAGGTGAGGTAATCCACATACATTCCTACAAGGAGAAGAAGGATATTTGCCCCAAATTGCATCTTCTGATTTATGTGAATACATCACCTTGTCATAACTTGAATTAAATTCTTTTTCAAGTGAGATAGCCATCATCATCAAGTATTAATTGATCACCAACTGTGGTATAGGAAGATTTTCAATGTGCAAATTTGTATTTAATCATAAAACTTTTATATAATCTATTAGGTAATGGGTTCCTGAATTTAAATAATAGATTAAAAAGATGCTATGAATTGGCCAGGCACAATGGCACATGCCTGTAATATCATCAACTTCGCAAGACGCAGTCTCAAAATGAGAAATAAAAGGGACTAGGGATGTGGCTAAGTGACAAAGTGGCCTATGTTCAGTCCCCAGTACCAAAAGTATATGTGTGTGTGTGTGTGTGTGTGTGTGAGTATGTGTACATGGTATATATACACACACACAAACCATACACATATTTATGTGAGTCTTGTGGTAAAAGAGTTACTACAACTCATACGATATATCACACTCAGAAAAAAAGACCTTAAAGATATCCAACTTGACTATTGGACAAGTTGTGAGCTTAACGATAGTCTGGAGAATAGGGAAAGTTTTTTGAGGCATGATAATAAAGTATGTTTCAGGTAGCAGTTCTCAAGGTGGAGCAGGAACATATTAAAATGTTGGGATGAGGAAGTATTAGTATTAAAAGATTGAAAAATCTGTTTTGAATAAAGTGGTTGAATAGGCAGATGTTGGTGACTAGTGCTAATGTAACAATGAAGATTTTTCCTGTTTCCAAATCTAGCTTGTACTGGACTGTGAAGTAGATACCACATTATAGGGTTCTCAGTCATCATCCCCCTACCTCTCTGCCAACCCTGACTGTCATTACTGATCTAAAAAGTTTTGGGCCACTTGGATTTAAATCTGGGTCTTCTATGCCAAAGCCTCAATTCTTATTCCTAGCTATCTGGGAATAATAGATTTTATTATATCCTCTGGCTTACCTGCTGACAATACACCATACATGGTAATAAATTTAGGGCTTTTAGGTGTCTATTAACTTATCAAATGCTTTGAAGCTGCAGTGATTTAAAGAAAGCAAAATGTTAGGGAGCACTGCTCAAAATTGCCCTCCTAAGTCTGATAACTGATTTAAATTTCTTTTGTGTAATTGATAAATATCTAACAAAAGAGTAAAGTTTGTACCACACCATGCTAGGCTTCCAAAATAAGCCAATTTCCAAGGTCTTTGACTAGAAAATGCCCATCTTAAGTATCCAGAAAAGTCATCAGAGTAATTACAAAAATAATGCTTGTCTTGATTATTAATAGTGTCCTTAGGGAGTTATTACATTGGTTTGAATTATTAGCTAGAGTAGAATTTATTAGACGAAATACGAGTTCTAGAGGACAGTGGAAGAAGGAAAGGAAAGGAATTTAAAGGAGTTTTCCCCTTAAACACAGAAATTTTATATATTTCTTTCTAGACCAAAGAATTCCAGGTAGCTAGTTACTGATCCTCTCCACCCCCCACCCCAGCCTCCACCTTTATATGGGGAATCCAAGGTCATTTCATGATAGTACAGGAAAAACTTAAAATTGATTTTTCAGGGTACGTGTGTTTATCTATCCAGTTAACCCCTCTAACTCATGATATTTTCATTGTTATCCCATAGATACGAAATGTGGAAACAAATCAGTGTCTAGATAACATGGCTAGAAAAGAGAATGAAAAAGTTGGAATTTTCAATTGTCATGGTATGGGAGGCAATCAGGTGAGTATCATAATAAACTTATAAAAATAATTTTTTAAGTTTGTTTTTACTTTGCCCATCTTACACATGACATCATTCAGGAAGTACTTTTCTGTTTTTAAAGAGAAAATAGTAATGACCATTAGGTGAAGGGAGCCTTCAGTCTAATGATTTTTTAAAATAAAACATTTTGTAACAGATTCCTTGTGAGAACTATATTAACATTGCTAAACACAAATTTTATTTTGTTCTTTTTTGTGAAATTATACTCCCTGACAGTGTATACAGAGAACTAAGGCCATTTTTACTTTTCTCTGTATAAACCTAGTGGTAGCTTTTAGGAGTCGTTTAATTTTCCATTACTTTAATAAAATGCTAAATCATGTATCTTGGAATATTTTTTTTTCCTCCTAAGTTACTGAGTATCTAAAACCCTGGCTAATTTCTTTTTGTTATTAAAGCTTACATGTGCCCATTTTGTTTTCCAGGTTTTCTCTTATACTGCCAATAAGGAAATTAGAACAGATGACCTTTGCTTGGATGTTTCCAAACTTAATGGCCCAGTTACCATGCTCAAATGCCACCACCTAAAAGGCAACCAGCTCTGGGAGTATGACCCAGTGGTAAGTTACCTAACCAATTGCCTATAGGAGTAATTAGACTGTCTTTGAGTATGTTTGTATTTTTTATAGCACCAGTGATTAATAACATATTAACTAATATGGTTAATATGGCCATTGGAAATGGCCTGAATACACTGTTCTGGCATGTCCTTTGATGCATGCTACTGCAGACTTGGGTGTGCCTGCCCCATGCATCGAAGGATGTCGAGAATCTGTGGCATGAGACAGAAAGTACCAGTGGCACAGCCATCGCGACAACCAAAAACTTCTTAAACACGAAAACCCTCCATTTTTAAATTCATTGAAAAATAACAGTATTTTAATTAGGCAATATGAAAACTATTTGTAATAGCATAAACAAATGGGTGTTTATCGTTCTTACATAGGTCTGGAGATAACTGGTTTCTGGTGTTGATTCAATGGCACAGTGATGTCGGGGATAGCACAGCTATAATATTTTCAGCTTTTCTGTGTGGTCAGAAGATGGCTGCTGAAGCTCTCACTGTCACATCTCAGCTCAAAGTAGAAAGAAAAGGGAAGAGGGAGTGTTTCATTACCACATATGTTGTTCTTTCTCAGGAAAACAAAAGCTTCTCCTGCAACCCTCTTAGCAAGCTCTGCTTATTTCTTATGCCAGAACTTTATCCCATAGTGACCCCCAGCTGAGTGACAAGGAAGAATGGAAAGCCAAGCATTCGGTTTTATAGTCTTTATAGTATGAGATTGCCAAGTGACAAAGATTAGGAATGACTGTTGGCTACCTAGTGTACACAGTCTATCACAACAGGTGTTTGAAAAGTGAATGTTTGCTTAGAAATATAAGAGGCTGGAGATGGGGTGTTTACAAAGAACCAGTTGTGTGAGGTTTTAAAACTTCTGAATCACTTTGCAGAGTTTTTTCCTGAGATAATTCAGTGTCACACGCTGGTTTCTCCCATAAGCAGTCTCTAGGATAAAATTTAGTGTTCAGATATTTATTAGGGATTGCCTTTTGAATCGATACCTGTGAAAAGAAAAGGGAGAAGGCAAAATTGGGCAGAAGTCATGCTGCTGACTGCAGTAGTGAGCTCTAGAGGAGAACAGTCCTTCAGAATTGCCCTGATTCTAGCTGTTGAAAAACATAACAAACTCGAGAGAGAACAAAATATTTATGTCAGTAAGCTATAAATGTAAACTCAAAATAATGAAATCTTGGTTTTCAAAGGAACCCTGGAAATAAAATCCAGGACATTGTTTTATATGAGTAGAAATTGAAACCCAGAATGGAACTTAGTTGCCCAAGGTCACAGTGCAGGTAGATGGTATAAACTAGATCTCAGACCTGGAATTATTGATTTTTGATCTTGGATTCTTTATACAATACTATGCTGTCTTTAAAAATTTCTGTATTCATGTCTTTAAAGCTTATTTATATTATATAAAATTCATAATGTAACACCAGACTCTTTTGCTTTGACTACTTATAGCTGTCCCTTCTAGAATACAGTGCAGGTTGAGACCCCATTACATCTAGAGATCAGAGGCAAGAGGTGGGCAAATTAGTTTTTCCAGCTTGCAGGTGGACTTTTTGCAAAATCTAATTATGACTTTTATCCTCCCCTTCAAAGGTTACAGGTAGATATTTGTCACTTGCCTTAATTGGGCTTTCTCTATGTGGAGACTACTCAGTATTTATTAGGTGGGTTCTCTGCTGAGTCCTGTGATGACAGAGCTCATAGTGTCACAAACCACAGAGCTCTGTACCTACTGTCAGCTGCCAGAGCCTTGTCTGGAAAAGGTTCCTCACAAAAGTCCAGGTCTTTGGGGTGCTGTTTGCATGAATTATGGGAATTTTATATTGTTGCTAAACAGTTAAATAACCAGTACCAAACAATAACCTAATTTGTTTCAAGTTTATTTTAATGAATTTAAATAAATGAAATCACGTTTTTAGAAATTGGGATTTGTCCAACCAAATTTTTGTTGTACTTAAATTTCTTTCTGTTTTTAATAATGTTGACCATGGGCCTGAGGGCCAGTGAGACAAGCTTTGCACAGAGTTTTAGAATGTTTGAGGAGTTTTTTTTTTTTTTTTTTTTCCTTTTTTTGTAGTGTATTATATTGTACATAATAGTGAGTTCATTATGACATGTTCATACATGTACAAAATTTGTTCCATTTCATTCCTCATTGTTTCCTCTTTCCCTCACTTCTTTTCTCCTCCTGACTACTCTTCTCTAGTTTACTGGTCTTTCTTCCATTTTTGTGAGAAGATCTCTCCCTCTTTTTTTTTTTTTTTTTAATTTCTTTTTTTTCTCTAACTTCCACATATGAGAGAATATATGATCCTTTACTGAGCTTTAGGAGTCTGACTTATTTCACTTAGTGTAATGTTCTTGAATTCCATCCATTTACCAGCAAATTCAGTCTTCTTTACGGCTGAGTAGAATTTTATTGTGTAGAGATCACATAATTCTTTATCCATTCCTGTGTTGGTGACATGAATGGGTTCTGTATCTATCAGTGGTTCTATAACTTGGCTATTGTGAATTGCACTGCCAAAAACATTGATGGGGAGGGCTGGGAATATGACTTAGTGGTATTGAGTGCTATGCCTAGTATGTATGAGGTCCTGAGTTCAATCCCCAACACCATCACAAAAAAAAAAAAAAAAAACTCAAACATCGATGTGCCTGTGTCACTATAGTATGCTGATTTTAGTTATTTTGGATAAATACCAAAGAGTGGAATGGCTAGGTCATATAGTGGTTTCATTCCTAGTCTTTTGAGGAATCTCCATTGTGGTTATGCTAATTTACAATCCCACCAACATATAAGTGTTCCTTTATCCCCCATCCTCACTGTCATCTATTTATATTCTTGATGATTACCACTCTTAACTGAATGAGATGAAATTTCAGTGTAGTTTTAATTTGCATTTCCTTGATTACTTAGGATGTTGAACATTTTTTCATGTTTGTTGGCCATTTGCACTTCCTCTTTTGAGAAATGTCTGTTCAGTTCATTCCCTGTCAGAAGAACAACTGGCAAAGATTTTCTCTCATTTCTTAGGCTTCTTTTCATGCTCTTAATTGTTTCCTTGGCTGAGAAGCTTATAATTTGATGCCTTTCCACTTGTTGATTCTTAGTTTTATTTACTGAACTTCAGGAGTCTTATTAAGGAAGTTGATGCATACATTTATATATTCGTGCGTTTCCCCTGTTTTATTTTAGCAGTTGAAAAATTTCTAATTCCCAGTTCTTGCCCATTTTGAGTTGACTTTTGGGCAGGGTGATCGGTAGGGATCTAATTCATTCTTCTGCATGTGGATAACCAGTTTTCCCATCACCATTTGATAAAAAGGCTCTTTTTTCTCAAATATGTTATTGGCTCCTTTTTCAAAGATCAAATAACTGTATCTGTGTGGATTGGTCTCTGTGCCTTCTATTCCATTGGTCTTCATGTCTGTTTTTTGACAGTACCATACTGTTTTTGTTCCTATAGCTTGATAGTATTATTTGAGACCAGGTATTGTGATGCCTCACCTTGTTCTTATTGCTCAGAATTGCTTTAGCTACTCTGGGTCTTTTATTCTTCAATATGAATTTGAAGACTTTTTTCTAGTTCTGTGAAGAATGTCATTGGTATTTTGATGGGAGTTGGATTAAATCTATAAATCACTCTTTTTGTAATATGACCATTTTAATATTAATTCTGCCTATCTAAGAACATAGGAGATCTTTCTACCTTCTAACGTCTTTAATTTCTTTCTTCAGCGTTCTGTAATTTTCACTGTAGAAGTCTTTCACCTCCTTTGTTAGATTTATTCCCAGGTTTTGTTTTGTTTTGTTTTGAAGGCTATTTTGAATGGAATTGTTTTCCTGATTTCTTTTCATTAAGTTCATTATTGTTGTATAGCTATTGATTTTTGTATGTTGATTTTGTATTCTGTCACTTTGCTGAATTTGTTCTTGTTCTGCGTGACTACTTTGGCAGCAGAGCTTCAGCTGTCTGGCCACTAGATTGTGTTCATGGCTGCCATAGCTAAGATACTGTTTTCTAATAACTATTTGTTAAGTACTTAGTCTGGACTGGATAACACTTTATGTACATTAGCTCATTGTTTCCTCACAAAAAACCCAATGAAGTAAGTATTTTTGTCCCTTTTTATAGTAAGAAAACAGTCTCAGAGAGGTTAAGTTTTGCTGACAAGTTTTGTTAAGTTATGCTTCTTGACAAATCCAGAATTCATTTCAGGAGTGTCTTACTTCTAAGCCACTCTTATCAGCCAATAAACTACACAGCATCTGCATGAAAAAATTAAAATAGCCACTGTCTTTTGGTTCTGTTTTTATGTGTCTATAGGAATTAAAGAGTCACTGAACCTAAATCAGTGTGGATAGAGACATCTGCAAATGTATACCATCTTTTGCCAGTTCTCACTTTGTTTTAATACAAGAAAATAGTAAAGACTAGAAGTCAAAATAGTTGTTATAATTAGATTTTGATTAAAGTTATTTGAACTTATTAAAATAACTTGAAGTTTATGCCTGCACAACTATTTAGAAGACCTTAATTAACCATAGTATATTATCAGAGTCTGGATCATTTTAATTGTGTATCTGTTAACTCTCTTTCCTGCCTTTGTGAAATTATCCTAAAAATCAACATGACGGTATCAAATACAAAAATGTAAATGAGTAGATAGGAAGATGAATAGCTTTATTTGTCAGCCATTTGTTAAGAACCTCCTTTGTGAGATACTGTGTATTTAAATTTTGTCCTCTCTGAACCTCACAGAATCTGCTCAAAATATGTAATGTAATCTTCATTTTAAAAATGAGAAAGTTAGGCAGGCAGTGAACCCAAACTAATTCCAAGTTTCTGTGTTCTTGTGTACTACACCACCTCGTTAACCACAGTGATAGTCTTTCTGGATTGAATACAACACAGACTTAAGATTGATTATACCAAATCTTAGCCATCCAAGTGTTCTTACAGGTTTAATTCTAAAGGACCTGAATTTCTAAACCTTGAGGTTTAGAATCACAGAATTTACATGAACAGTCTTATCACAGGGAAATGAAAAAACTTTGAAATAGCTATTTGGAAATAGGTTGAAGGATCTTAAATTAGGAACCAATCTGGTCTTCCTTTTTTTTTTTTTTTTTTTTTCTGTTTTTTAGGGAAACCAGAGCACACACTCAAAAAGAGAAGTTTCTCACAGTGTTACAGAACTTATGCCAGAATCAGGGCTTAGAATTAGGTCATCCTCCTGCAAGTCAGTTGTGCCCCACTGAACCAAATCAATTTTCTCTCCCATTTAGCTCTTAATACATCATTAAATATGCACATTTTCTCTGTTGTCTTTTATTTATTTATTTTTTATTATTGATTCATTGAACACAAATGGAGTACAGCTATTGTTTCACTGGTTGTACACAAAGTAGAGTCACACCATCTGTGCGTTCATGCATGTACACAGGGCAATGGTATCTGTCACACATTCTGTTATTATTTTTACCCCCCACCCCGCCCCCACCCCTCCCTTCCCTCTATGCTATCTATCCTTTCTCCATTCTTGCCACCCTTCCCCCCCACATTATGCATACACAATGGAATATTACTCAGCCATAAAGAAGAATAAAATTATGGCATTTGTAGGTAAATGGATGATGTTGGAGACTGTTATGCTAAGTGAGATCAGCCAATCCCAAAAATCCAAAGGCCAAATGGTCTCTCTGATAAATGAATGATGATGCTCTGTTGTCTTTTAAATTATTTATATTGCCCACCAAAAATCTTCTCTACAGACAAATTTAGTAATCATCAAAATGATGGTTAAATCTGGACATGGTGATATATGCCTGAATTCTCAGTAACTGGGGAGGCTGAGGCCAGAGGATAGTAAGTATGAGGCCATCTTCATCAACTTAGGCTCTTAAGCAACTTACCAAACCCTGTCTCAAAATTAAATAGGAGTAGGGAAGTAGCTTAGTGGTTGAGCAATCCTGGGTTCAATCCCTGGTACAAGAAAGAAAGAAAAAAAAAAGATTGAGTTTTTTTCTTCTCCATTTTCATGTTTAAGTTTTGTTTTGTTTTTTTTTTTTCTGTCATTTCAGAAATTAACCCTGCAGCATGTGAACAGTAATCAGTGCCTGGATAAAGCCACAGAAGAGGACAGCCAGGTGCCCAGCATTAGAGACTGCAATGGAAGCCGGTCCCAGCAGTGGCTTCTTCGAAATGTCACCCTTCCAGAAATATTCTGAGACCAAATTTTTTAAAAAAGAAAAAAATAAGGATTGACTGGGCTACCTCAGCATACATTTCTGCCACATTCTTAAGTAGCAAAAAAGGAAAAGTGCTTTTCTCCTCTGCGGGATGTAAGGTTTTTCAGCCATTAAAACTCAGACTCCTCTAGCTTTTCACTAGTGTGAACCAGCCTTCCTGTCCAAGGACATGAAACTACATAGTAGTAAGACTGTGCACACTGATGTTTACAAGATTGAAAGAGTCTTTCATCAAGAATCATGGGAAAGAATATTCATACAATGAAACAGTCAACAAAATGTGCTTTCTGGAGAGCTGCACCTTTTATGGTTTGCTTGCACATCAGTAATTTCTGCTGAGTGTGCTGTCAAAGAAGAGATTACCAAGATTTATTTCCTGATTAGAACTGGTAGCCAGTATATTAAATATTAACATAAAAGCAAATGAAAAGAACTGGAACCAGATTCAGAATCATGAAAACAACATTTTTACAACAATTAAAAAAAAAAACTATATTAAACAGGGTTTAAAAAAATTAAAACAGAACTATGAGAAGTACAATTTGTTATAGTATAGTATCAAATTTCTATATAGATTTTATACCTCAGTGGGGAAAAATAACTGATTCCAATGACATTCATTTTGTTTTCATCTGTGATAGTCATGGATGCTTTTATTTTCCTTGGGGTGCTGAAAACGAGCTGGGAGAAAAAGCTCTTTGAACATAGTTTTAATTTCTTTCTACAATATTTTTATTTGATCTGTGGGCTGTTGGAATTGTGATTTTTTAATTGCCTTCTCAAAAATGGAGATTTAACATGATGCCTAGTCTCAACCCAACAAATTAGATATCTCAATTGTTCTTGGGTCAACTGGCTTACAGTCTCTGTCTGTGTGTCTCTTCCCGCCGCCCCCCTTTCCCTCTCTCCTCCTCTCTCTCTCTCTCTCTCCTTCTCCCTCTCTCTCTCCCTCTCTCTCTCACACACACACACAATTTCTTATCACATTTTCAACTTCTTAACTTGATTCAACTGATTATGCTTAATACCCAAGATTCATACTACTGTACTACAAATTTGTTTTCACAGCAATAAATCTTCAGTTCTTTATGATTCCACTTAACAAAAGGCTTTCAAGGAGTGGTTTATAATTTGGGTATTTGGAGATAATATATTTGATGGTTTTTTGGAAAACCTTTTTCACTCCATACTCAGATGTGCTTCATTGTTAAGTGCATATTTAGATTAGATTCTTGAATTGTAATGTTGATCTGCTGCTTTTTTTAAAATAAAATTTGACTGAAAATGTTTAATTGGCAGTTTTTAATAAGTCAGCAAAGAAGTGCAGCTCTTGTTTCATATTACTAATCCTGCATTTCTTCCTAAATTCCACTTAGGTTATATTGGTTTTATTTTTCTCTGATTTTTAATACTACAAAATCACCTATCAATTAAAAGTTACTTTTTAATCTCATTGCAGCATTTTTTTCTGATATGTAAAGCAATTCATTGGCGAAACTGCATATATTTTCTTTCCTGTTTTTAAGATTATATTTAATGTTATTCTTTTCTTTGATTTTCAAAGACTCACTGCAGGCAGTGCTATTTCTAGTGCCTAAGAATGTTTCTGAAAGTCACATTGCTAATGATACTTGCCAAACTGAGTGTACATGAAGTCTTATATCCTGTTCAAGTTAATCAACATCAAGCACATGTGGATGCTTTAGGGTGAGGCTATGATACAGAATGCATAAACTGTCCCCAGGAAATTTGAAATAATGCAGGTGCTGGATGGAATTTTTTCTATTCCATGAGCTGTGTTAATTCTACCTTCAGTAGGCTTACTGCTTGAATGAATCAGATGTCTAATCAATAAATTATTTTCATGCTCAGAATTTCAGGTTTTTATACTCTAGCATAACTTGGTCTTATTCCTTACTGTAAGAAAGCTTAACAGCAATGTAATTTAAGGTTTTGTTTTGTTTTTTAAGTGGGGGATATGAGTGATTAAATTCATGGGTACTTTTAGAACCTGATAGAAATCCCATTGCCTTTATTTTTCTAATTAAATATTCCTAAATACTTTGAAAATATAAAATATTCCTGAATAGTTGTGCTTTACATTGGTTTTATTTGAAATTCAAATGAATCCCTTTTTATTATAGCTATTTGTAGATTAGGCAGATGCTAATCTCTCTATTACAAATCAAATTGAGAAGAATGAAAAAAGAAAGCAAAGGATGAATACATAACAAGCACTATTATTTGACCAGGGAAGAATTTCATAAGTGACAATTGAAGATAATTTGAATCTCAACAAATCTATTCACCCAATCCTAATCTCAGTTCATTTTAATATGTCTCTCTGTCCTAATTGGTATTCTTGAGAAATACCACTTTGTTCACCATTCTGCAAATGGAGGACACCATGTAGGCCTCCATGTCCTCATTTGCCCTATTCTCCATTTAGCTGAAAAAAAAAAAAAAAAAGAGGTTCCTCTTTGTAAGGCTTTGGTGCTCTTATCTTCCACGAAGTATACCAAGAACAAATTTAACTCCATAGTTAACATGTTCTTCAGAGGAGAAAGAAATTCAGAAGGTAGTATTTTTGAAGTGATAGCTGTGAGAGGTTGTATACAAAGAGTTACTTTATTTTTCTGCCATTTTTCAGCATGAGGCAAATATACAAAACTCAATTGTATATTTATACATTTGAAATAAACACTTGAAATTAAATTTGAAAATATGCCATTTATAATGAAATATAATTAACAAAGTCAAATATCTAGTAAGAAAGTTGTACAAAACAAAAAGTATGTAAGTCTACCCTGAAAACTAGAAAACAGTGCTAAGAAAAAATATAGACCACCACACACTTAATACACTGTTGTTATTGATTGAAAGATTGTATAATGTTAAGATGTCAATTTCCCACAAATTGATCTAAAGAGTCAATGAATTCAAAATCCCTCTAGGCTTTATAGAAATTGACAAGTGGAAATGTAATAGACACAGAATAACTAAGATGTTGAAGAAGGAAAATAAAATTGGAGGACTTTACACTTCCCAGTTTCAAGATTTTTTTCTCTAGAGTTTCAATAAATAAGAGTGTGTGATACTAGAGTTAGGGCAAATATATCAATAGAGTCCAGAAATAGACCTACATATACATGGTCATTTATTTTTCAATAAAATAATAAAGCAATTCAATAGGAAAAGGGAAGTTTGGTTTTTTTTTCTATCGAAACCAAGTAATTGGCTATTTGTACAGTAAAAAACCTGAACATTGATGTGTTTCGTGTTTATTGAAAATGCATTATAGACCTAAATGTGAAGGACAAAACAATGATTTTGCAGAAGAAAACAGATTATCTTCATGTCCTTGGGATTGGGGCAATTTCTTCGTACACAAAATTACTAAATCTAAAAGTAAAAGCTGATAATTTTCAGCAAAATTAGATGCTTCTCATCAAAAAGATGCTGCTGAAGTGCCATGACCTAAGAAAATATTAGAATACATATAACTGGCAACTCACCCAGAAAACCAAAGAAGTTTTTAAAAACGTTGTAACAATCTAATATAAAAATGAGTAGGTGATTTGAATATATACTTTCACAGAAGCCATCCAAATGCACAAATAGTATAGGAAAGTGTGCTCAACATTAGTCATCAGGGAATGCAAAATGAAATCACAAGGACATACCAATGCATACCTGCCAACTGGTGATAACATGGAGCAACTATTAGAATGTAGGACAGCATAATCCCTTGGGAAAGAGTTTGCTAGTTCCTAGGTATATATATGCCTACTTTGTAACTCAGTGATTACACTTCAACAGCAATAAGTTAATGGACAATAAAGATCAATTTATACATTAGGTACTATTCTAAAATTTAAAGAACGAGTTAACTGACAATCTAAAAAATTGTCAAACAAGAAAAGCTGTTTTATTGGGAAAAATGTAATATATTGACCTTTAAGATACATGCATTTTACTTTATGTACATTTTACCTCAATACAGTGCTAGGTAAGATCACAACTTTTTCCCAGAAAACATCCCCCCTTGAACATAGCACTGGAGGTACAGTTCACACAGGTAGCAAACAAAATGTCTGAAAGTTGAAAGAGAAAATCCCAGGTAGTCAGAGGGGCCCCCAAGTCTGCATATAAATTTTTCTCAAATTTATGACTGATTAAGGGTGCACAAGATGAAACTTCAAAAGCCCAGAGGGAAACAATTAAAAAGCAAAAAGAACTAAGCAAAGATCTCAGTCAATCACCCAATACCAACAACAGAGATGAGTTAATTTACAGGGGCTTAATAGACACATAAGACTGTTGAAATCCAAGATGAAAGCAACAAGTATGAGATTTATGTGAAATCCTAACCCTCAGTACCTCAGAATGGGTACTGTGTATGAGTAAAGACCGCTAGTAAGGATTCAGGGCTATTTGATAGGTCAAGTACAAAATGAAATTAGACCATATGTAAGTATAAAATCAAGCTTCTGCAACATCATTAATCTTCTTATACTTTTAATTGCCTTCTTAGGCAAAACAAACTCCTCAGCAGGTAACTAGTCTCTTCAATGCATCTGTCACAAAGTACAGTGATTAAGTTGGGGGTGTAACCTTGTGCAAGAACATATACTTAGTATGTGCAAGACCCTGGGCTCAATCCCTAGCACCCCACCCCCAAAACGAATCAAGAAAGTGACCTTTACTTTTAAAAAGTAGTCAATAAAAGCGGACCCATCAATGACCTAGATACTGGAATTAGCAAATTCTTTAAAATTAAAGTATCTTAAAATGCAGACAAATGTGGATGTATGATAAGTAAAAAGATGGAGATTTCTGAGATCTAGAAATGAGAAAAATAATTCTAAAACTTGAAAAGTATCTAAAAATTCACTTAAAGGGTTTATTAGCAAATAGAACATTCATAAGAAAGGCTACGTGAACTTAGATCAATTAAGTGTCCAAATTGAGCCACATATAGGAAAAAAAAGAGCTTTTTTAGTGGACATGTGTTTGAGACCCAGAAATAGAGGAGACCCAAAATGGAGGCTTTATTGGGAGACACTACCATTTTCTCTCCTGTGGTTGTTGGTAATCCTCAGCTTGTTGATGGGTCACTTCAATCTCTGTCTTTATGTCATTACTGTGTGCCTGTCTCTCTTCTGTGCCTTGTGACACCATTTATACTAGCTTTAGAGCCCACCCAAAACTAATATGACCTCATCTTAACTAACTACATCTACAAAGGCCCTCTTGTGGGTGGAATTGTGTCCACCCATGAGAAAGTTAAATACTAACCCATAGTAAGGGAGAAGTCCCAGAAGCTAACAAAGAGCCATTCAGATAATTCCTCACAGTCCTTAGAAAGAACTCCAAAACCTTGATTTTAGACTTCTAACTTCCAAACAAATTTCTGTCTATTGAGACCACTCAGTTTGTAGTACTTTGTTATGTCAGCAGCAGGAAATTAATTAAAAAAAAAAAAAACCTTACTTCCAAATTAAGTCCCATTCTGAGGTTCTGGATAGATATTTTGAGGAGACCTATTCAACCCATTGCATCTACTAAACATTTAAGCAATTAATACCAAGTTTTCACAGACTCTTCCAAAGGGGAGAGGAGAGAACAATACTTATTTTGTTCTGAGTTCAGCATTACCCTGGTACAAAAACCAGACACAGCAGGGCCCTGTGTCGCACACCTGTAATCCCAGCAGCTTGGGAACCTGAGGCAGGAGGATCTCAAGTTCAAAGCCAGCCTCAGCAATTAGTAAGCCCTAAGCAGCTTAGACCCCATCTCAAAACCAAAGGTAGGCATGTGGCTCAGTGGCTCAGTGGTTAAGTGCCCCTGGGTTCAATCCCTTGTACAAAAAAAAAAAAAAAAAGATATCACAAAGAAAAAAACAAAAGCAAAAAACTAAAGACCAATATCCTGATGAACATAGATGCAAATATCCTCAACATAGTACTAGTAAACCAAATCCAGCAACATATCAAAAAGATCATACACCATGACAATGTGGGATTTATCCTACGCTGACATATAAAAATCAATCAGGTAATATAGAATAAAGTATAAAAACCACATCAATTGATGATTTCAATAGACAAAAGAAATTGGGCTGGGGATGTCACTCAATGGTAAACCCTTCCCTAGCATATACAGGGCCCTGTGTTCAATCCAACAACCTTTCTGGGAACTTAGCAAACTGGAAAAGGACAGGAATTTCCTCAATCTGAGAGAGATCTCCAGTGAAAAATTCACAGACACATTTAATGTTGAAAGCCTGGATGCTTTTCACCTATAGAGCAGGAAAATGATGAGGATGCTCACTCTTGCCACATCTATTCACCACAGCACTAGAGGTTCTAGCCAGAGCAGTTAGGCAAGAAAATGCATCCAGAATGATGGGGAAGAAATAAAATTCCATGTGCATATGACATCATCTTACATGTGGAAAATCCTAATAAACCCTCTAAAAAAAACTATTGGAACTTAGAAATGCACAAAAATTAGTTATTTCTACACACTATCAATGAACATATCAAAAACGAAAACAAGTTGGGTGCCATGGCGCATGCCTGTAATACCAGCGGCTTGGGAGGCTAAGGCAAGAGGATCACGAGTTCAAAGCCAACCTCAGCAAAAGTGAAGCGCTAAGCAACTCAGGGAGACCCTGTCTCTAAATAAAATACAAAATAAGACCAGGGATGTGGCTCAGTGACTGGGTGCCCCTGAGTTCAATCCCCAGTACCCACCCCCCAAAAAATGAAAATAAGAAAAGAATTTCCATTTAAAATAGTATTTAAAAAAAGAAAATAGGGCTGGTGGGTAGCCCAGGGGCAGAGCACTTGACTAGCATGCACAAGGACCTGGGTTGATTCCCAACTCCACCAATCCCAAGTCCTAAAATATTTAGGAATAAATTTAATTAAAAAGTGCAAAATTTACACATTAAAAAACTAAAAACCATCACTGAAATTAAGAACTAAATAAACATCACAAGTTCATGAACCAAAAAGCTTGGCATTAAGTTGGTCATCATCAATTGTTTAATAGAGTTGTTGCCCAGGCCTCCACTTTAAGGCCTGATTTAAGTTATTTGAAACCCTGTCGTACCCGCAACCTTTGATCTAATTTAAAACTGCCCCTCCTTGGATGCTTGTTTGCAATATTGCCTCCTCATCCTCATTCCTCATCCCCCAGACCCAACACTCAACATCCTTTATAGTTGCTGAACCTGATAAAACCTACTGGTTAATTCCAGAGTCTCATATATCCCCACTTCCAGGATGTTTTCTTCAAACTAACCATGCCACAGCCTCTGAGGGAAAACCCAAAAGCTAATGCCCTTAGGACTAAAAGCTAAGTCCCACCATCCTCTTCCATCACCTCCTGCTGGCGGAACTCCTTGCTGTCTCCAGGCTTCCTGTCAGCCTCACAGGCACCCCTAATCTTTCTGGGACCTGTGAGTAATGCATTTCTTTCACTTGATGACTCTTGCTTCCACCTCTTCATTGTGTCTCACCTGACACACACACACCCGAACCTAACTTTACTCCAGTCAGCACCTTCTCAGAAGTGGGCATCTTGATTACGGTCACTATCAACAAAGACCTCAAGACCAAATTAGAAACAATAGCAATAGAAATTGCAATGAAATCACAAATACTCCCCAAACTGACCTACAAATTCAATGTAATCACTGTCAAAATCCCAAGTGACACTTTTTTTTTTCCCTCAGGATTGGTGAAGCTGATCCTAAAATTCATATAGAAAATCATGATACCCAGAAGCACTAAAAGAATCTTGAAAAAAGAACAAAGGTAAGAGTACTCACATTTCCTGATTTCAAGTCTTACTACAAAGTGAAAGTATTCAGTACAGTGTTGTACTGGTGTAAGGCTAGAGGCCAGTTGAATAGAATTGAAAATCTGGAAATAACCACTTACACTTGTGGTCAATTGATTTTTCCACAAGTGTCCTAAGAAAATTTAATGGAAAGAATCATCTTTTCAACAAATGGTGGTAGGATAGTATGCAAAAGAAGGAAGGTGGACCCCTATATCACACCACAAAAATTAAAGTAGATCAAAGACCTAAATATAAAAATCTAAATCTGTAAAATTCTTAATAGGCAGTGTTGTGGTTTCCATATAAGGTGTTCCCCCCAAAATCATGTGTGAGACAATGCAAGAAAGTTTAGAGGTGAAATGATTGGGTTATGAGAGCCTTAACATAATGTGTGCATTAATCCACTAATAGGGATTAAGTGGTGGTAACTGTAGCAGGTAGGGTGTGGCTGGAGGAGGTGGATCACTGGAGGAGTGCCTTTGGGGTTTTAATTTTGTCCTTGGAGAGCGAAGCAGTCTCTCTGCAACCTGGTATGATGTTCTGAGCTGCTTTCCTCCTCCACACTCTTCCCCCATGATATGCTGCCTCACCTCAGGCCCAGAGCAATGAATTCAGCCATCTATGAACCGAGACTTCTGAAACTGTGAGTCCCAAACAAACTTTTTCTTCTCTAAAATTGTTCTTGTCAGGTCTTTTTGTCATGTTGGCAAAATAGCAAACTAAACCTGATGATATTGACATCATTCTCAGGACTTCAACAATTACTTCTTAGATATAAAACCAAAAGCACCAGCAAAAAAAAAAAAATGCGAATACACCATCAGGAAAGTGGGACAGGATGGGATAAAATATTAGTTGATCATATATATGATAATGAACTTCTTTTTTTCTTTTTTGGAACCAGGGATTGAACTCAGGGACACTCGGCCACTGAGCCACATCCCCAGCCCTATTTTGTATTTTATTTAGAGACAGGGTCTCACTGAGTTGCTTAGGGCCTCGCTAAGTTGCTGAGGCTGGCTTTGAACTCGCGATCCTCCTGACTCAGCCTCCCAAGTTGCTTGGATTACAGACGTGCGCCACCACGCCCGGCTTGATAATGAACTTCTGTCTGGAATATATAAGAAAATCTCTTACACAGAAAATAAAAAGGCCAATTTTTTTCATGGGTAAAGGATTGGAATGGCCATTTCTCCAAAGAAGATATAGAAATAGCCAATGAGGATACAAAAAGATGATCTATGTTATTAGTCATCAATGCTAAAAATACAATGCCATTTATAATTGCTAAAATAAAAATATTTATGTGTAAGTCTAACAAGACAAATTCAATAATCCTTAACAACATACATGTACACAATTTTTATGATAAAACTACACAATGCTAATGAAAGAAATCAAGGTTCTAAATACATGGAGAAACATAGCATGCTTGTGAATTGAAAAATGCAACACAGTGAAGATGTCAATTTATCCCAAATTGATATACAGATCTAACTAATAATGCAGCTTCTATCAAAATCTCAGCAAGATTTTTTTTTGTAGATACAGACAAGATTATTCTATAATTCATATGGAAAGAAAGAAAAACAGAATTAGCTAAAACAATTTTGGAAAAAAGCCATAGGGGGAATAATCAAGATTTATCATATAGAATTTACAGCTCAGAAATAAACTTATATAAATGACCAAAGTATCTCAATAAGGACATGAAGACCACTCAGTGGGGAAAGAACCATCTCTTCATCAAATGGCGTTAGAAAAAGTGGATATCCGCATGCAAAAGAATGAAATAAGACCCTCATCTTATACCATAAATAAAAATTAACTCCAAATAGATTAAAAATCTAAACATAAGATCTAAAATTATAAAACAACTACAAGAATATATAGGGGACAAGTTTCATGACACTGGAGTTGGTGATAATTAAACAGAAGACCTCACCTATGCTAGACTAGGGTTCTACCACTGAGCAATGCTCCAGTCCTTAGGAATGATTTATTGAAATACATGTAGGGTATTTATGCATAACAAAGAGAACAAAAGAGAAAATTAAATAAGCTCTAAAAAAAATGAGAAACCATGCTTATCAGTTGGAAAACTCAGTGCTTCCAGTTCCAAATCTTGTAAACCCCTCATTCAAGGGCATTGAAAACAAGGAAATGTGCCACCTCATACAGCAGAGATTTGGGGGAGCTCAACTCCAGTTCTCTCTCCTCCTCCCCCTGGAACTTCCTCTGAAGCCCAGTCATTATGGCTGTGGCAGCATGGGGTGTCACATGTGAGCAGAACCACATTCTGGGGGAGGAAGGCCACTTTTCTTCATGGCAAGAAAACCATTACCAGAACCTCACCTTGCCCAGAACACTTGTCCCAGCTCATTGCCTGCCTGGGGATATTACCCCACAGTCACTCATAAGGGAGCTAGAGGTTTAGATCAATGCTTTAGGCTGAACCAGGGGCTGGGAAAGCCACCCCAATGACCACCACAAGGACTTCCCTTGCCATGTCACCCTGTGCCATTTTCACCAGGACCTGCACTAGAAACTCCCTCCAGTCTCTCTGTTCCTGAAAAACTCAAGAGAGTTCCCTCTGGGACACTGAAGGACCACAGATGGGTCCTCTTTGTCTGACTGCTGGAAGAGCTGAGCTTCATTTCTGACCCTCCTCTAGCCACCATTCAGGACTCTTGGTAGGAATCGTGGGTGTTGACATGAACCCACTTTCCTTTTATTTTTCTACCTTTACTTCCCCCTGATCCATATTTCCTCATTTCTACCTTGGAGGTCACTGTACACTCACCGCTCATAAAGAATACAATTCTAGAACTCACCAAGAATGGAAGAGCCTGGCTCATTGGCAGCACTGACCTGGCTACCAAGTTAGGGGTCCCAGGGGGCTTCCAGGCAGATGACCTAAACTCACTTCTAGAATGGCTGTGTGCTTGAGCTGAAAGATTTGCAGCAAATGAATTAAACAAGGGTGAATCAAACTAAAGGGTATGGGCCTCAGTTTCCCCCAGATGCCTTTTGTGCCCAGGAATTCCAGGGACTCATGCAGAGATGGAGCTTCAGGACCAACAGAGTGGAATTGGTTTGTGTGCAGCTTCCTCCTGAGTGCTTTTACGTGTTCCTTTAACTGCCCCTCACTATCTTTTGGGGCCCCCTCCATTTCAGAGCAGCTTCCCTAACACTTTGGTCCTGTTCTACACTTTTCAGCCACCATTCTGACATTTAATCTTGAGCTTAATTCAAAGCTGCCTTCTCTCCGTGCTCCTCCTTCCCTTGGTGTTTTCCCTGGGCCTACCAGTGACCTTCACCATGTCCTTGTCTGCGCTTCCCCTCTAGAGTGGGGCAGGGTGCAGTTGCCCTTCAGGTCAACTCCCAGAGGGTGGGTTCCTTTACCACCTTACTTCTTGGCTGTTAGAAACTAGGACCCTCTCTGCCATGCAGCTCGTACATATCTGTCTCCTGGGTGGCAATGATGGGGGAAGCTCAGCAGGCCCACACCAATCAGACGAGCAATGCAGCCTCCCCTCCAGCAGGCATCCCATTCCTGGTGTCATGAGGGACATACTGTGGACCAGAGAAGAGCCCCTCTTTCTCTTTCTCCTCCCATTCACAGCTGGGGTCATTCGGGTCGCCTATGCAGACCGCTGTCCCTCCAACCTGAGCTCTCCACCTCTTAGGCCTGAACAGCTTATCATTTTCTATCCTCAGCCCTGGACCTTTGTCAGATTTCAGGACAGCCAGCAACATCCTGCTGCATTTCCTGGGGGAGGGCCTGGTGTAGAGATGGAGGATGACACCATCCCTGTTCCTAATTGTGTCCTATGAATGGCCAAATTAGTGAGAGGAGGCAATTTGGCAATTTGGAAAGCGTGCAGGATTTGAAGCCAGCCATAGTGCAATGGATGTTTGATAAGACATTACTGATTATTTGCTGCAAAAGCATGTGTTCACATGTTTTTTCAAAAGTATTCTTCTACTTCACTTTGACTTCAAACCAACAGTCAAAAGTATATTTAATGATAAAACCCTAGAGACCTTGCTATTTAAATCCAGAACAAAACAAGGATATCTGCTATCACCATTACTGCCTACCAGTCCAGGAAGTTGCAGGCATTGCATTAGGACACAGTACAGAGAGGAGAGGAAACATTTTCCAGAACAACAATTTGTTCTTCTTCTTTGCTGATGGTTGTCATTTGTTTATTCATTGTTCACCAAGACTCAGAATGTCAAACTCCCTCTCATCATAAGCTGACATGGTGCAGGGGAAGGAAACAAAAATAAAAGCGAGTCAACAGTAAAGATTGTGCCATGAAGAAAATGGGAGCAGATGACAGTGAACAAGGGGAGGGACCATTCTAGAGCAGGTGGACAGCCTACTTGAAGAGGGGACCTTTGACCAGAGCCCCAAAGGCACAAAAGAACAAGCCATGGGTCAACTGGAAGATTGACAGGGCTGTGTGACCAGGCATAGTGAGGAGACAGGGAGAGTCCAAGACAGTGTTGAGAAGCAGACAGGAGCCAGAGTATGTGGGCCCTAAAGACCATGGTGAGGACTTGGACTTCAATCTGAGTGTGATGGGAAGGATGATTTTGAGCCAGGGAGAGGCATGAGTCTCAAAAAAGTCACTCTGGCTGCTGGGTGGAGAATCTTCTGTTAGAACTAACAGTGATAGCTGGGCTCCAGTAAGAAGGCTTTAAGGATCCCTGAATGAGAGGGGTTGGGACAGGGGTGCAGTGTGGGGCTGTGGATTTTGAAGATAAAGCCAACAGACTTGGGCTGAGGATGCAGCTTAGTTGGTAGAGCACCTGCCTAGCATGCCCTAGGCCCTGGGTTTGATCCTCAGCACCACATAAAGCAAAAGTGAGGCATCACTGGTGGATTGACAGGATGTGGATGTGAGAGAAACAAAGGAGTCAAGGATGCTGCTGCAGGTGTTGGCCTGAGAGACAAGTACCAATGACTGCAATCCCACAGTGGGGTTAGGATATCTACGCTGCTTATGACACCACATGGGCATATGCATGTTCTAGCCTGGAGTCTAGGGGAAAAACAAAATATTTTCAGTAATCAGCACATAGATAATTTTTTTCCCAGAACAGACTATGTACAGATCACCACCCATATCTGATTTAAGTGATGAAAGTTGGGGATTTGGAGTTGATGAGACTTTTGGGCTTGATGCTATAACAGATTGAGACTTTGGAACATCTTGGGTTGGGGACATTGCATGTGAGATACAAATGAATCTTTAAGTTAATAATGACCCCCAAAGACGGTCATGTCCTAAACCCTGGAATTTGTTACTATGTTCGCAAAGAAGAAATGAGGTTTTGGCTGTTTTGAGATGGAGACATTATCCTGGATTGCCTGGGTGGCCTCCGTGTAATCCTGTGTCCTTTAATGTGGAAGAAGGAGGCAGTAGAGTCAGTGTCAGAGAGATGTGATATAACAAAGACTTCACTGGTCATTGCTGGCTTTGAAGATGGGAGGGGGCCACTAGTCAAGGAATGCAAGCAGCCCTAAAAGCTGGAAAAAATTAAAAGAAAAATTATTTGCTAAAATCTCCGGAAGGGAACACAGCCCTACTAGCACTTGATTGTTGCCCGGTAAAACCTATATAGGACTTCTGACCTCCAGACCTGTAAGACAACAACTTGTGTTTTAAAGTCACTATGGTAATTTGTTACAGCAGCAATATGAAGCTAATACAAGGGTAGATTACATTGATTTGTTTTCACATAGTGAAATAGCCAGTAGCCTTGCATCCCTGGAATAACGCCCCCACTATTAAGACTTGATACATGGATTGCATAGAGGAAAAAGGGGGGTAGGATCGGATTGGGGGGTAAGAATAATAACAGAATGAAACAAACATCATTACCCTATGTACATGTATGATTACACAAATGGTGTGTCTCCACTTCGTGTATAACCAGAGAAACAACAGCTGTACACCATTTGTGTACAATGAATCAAAATAAATTAAAAACAAACAAACAAAAAAGACTTGATACATCATTTAATTAATGAATGAGTTGTGTTTGCCAATATTTTGTTAAGGATTTATACATCCAAATTCACACGGGATATTGGTCCATAGTTTACATACTCTTTCTTTCTTTCTTTCTTTCTTTCTTTCTTTCTTTCTTTCTTTCTTTCTTTCTTTCTTCTCTCTCTCTCTCTCTCTCTCTCTCTCTCTCTCCTTTTTTTTTCTCTTCTCTTCTTTTCTTCTTTTCTTTTCTTTTTACCAGGGATTGAACCCAGGGACACTTAACCACTGAGTCACGTCCCCAGCCTTTTCTTGTTTTTATTTAGAGACAGGGTCTTGCTGAGTTGCTTAGGACCTCACTAAATTGCTGAAGCTAACTTTGAATTCGCAATCCTCCTGCCTCAGCCACCCAAGTCTCTGGGATTACAGGTGTGTGCCACCACACCTAGCCTCGTAGTTTACGTTCTTGTACTATCCTTGTGCAGTTTGGTAACAAGTTCATGCTGACTTCACAAAATGGGTTGGGAAGTATTCCCTTCTTTTCTTCTTTAAGGAAGAGATTTATATAATAAGTTTAGAATTCTTCAAATGTTTGGTAGAATTCTCCAGTTAAACCATCTGGACTTGGAAATTTCTTTTATTATTTTTCCATTTTTCAATTCCATAGATTCTGCCTTTGTTTTTCTTATTTCTTTTCTTCTGCTTGCTTTGGGCTTATTTCAGTCTAGTTTCTCAAAGTAAGTGCTTATGTTATTGATTTGAGATGTTCCTTCTTTTTCACATGAGAATTTAATGCTATAAATTTCCTTCTCAGCACTGCCTTGGTTGTCACATTTTGATGTTATATTTTCACCCTCATTCAGTTCAATGTTGTTTTGTATTTTTTTAATTGCCCTTGATATTTTTTCTTTGTTCCATGAGTTATTTAGAAGTATGTTGTTTAGTTTCAAAGTGTTGGAGATTTTTTTTTCTGCTATCAATCTCTCATATGAACTCATTATGGCAGGACAATACAATGGGTATGGTTTTAATTATTTTAAATTTCTTGAGGTTTGTTTTAAGGCCCAGGATATGATTTTTCTTGGAAAATGTTCCATGGGTACCTGAAAAAGAGTACATATTAGCCTGTTGTTGAGTAAAGTATTCTGTAAATGTCAATTAGATTATTTTTGGCTGGTGATGATGTTAAATTCTTCTGTATTCTTGCTCATTTTCTGTCTAGTTGTTCTATGAATTGTTAAGAGAGGGATGTTGAAGTCTCCAAATATATTTGTGGATGTGTCTATTTCTATTTTCATTTCTATCAGTTTTTTGCTTCACAGATTTGGCAGTTCTGTTGTTTGGCGCATTCAAATGTAAGATTGCTATATATTCTTGGTGCATCGATTCTTTTCTCATTAGTGTCTCTATCGCTGGCAATCTTCTTTGCTCTGAAGTCTGCTTTACCTGATACCATGGCCAGTTCAAATAATTTTGAATGGTATTTTTCCATCCTTTTACTTTCAATATTATATCTAATATTATCATTTTAGAAATGACTTTCTTATACACAGACTATAGTTGGGATAATTTAAAAATACAATCTGCCACTCTGTCTTTTAATTGATATATCTAGGTAATTTTCATTTAATGTAATTATTATTATGTTAGGCTTAAGCTTTCCATTTTAATTTTTGTTTTCTGTTGTTTCCTCTGCTTTTAGTGTCCTGGTTGTCATTTTCTTATAGGTTTTAGACTTCCATTTTTATTTACCTTCTAGAGTTTTAATTTTCTAGTAGTGCTTTTGAATGTATTTCTGTGTGGTACTTTTAAAGCAGTTGCCCAAAGTATTATGACATACATATTTAAAATCATGGTCTACTGATGTTGACATTCTTAAGATGAGGGTGTGTGTTAGGTTTTTAACATTCATCCTTTTTAACTGTGCTGTGAATGTGTATATGAAATGCTTAGATCAGAAGCAGAGTTTTTATTATTTACTATTTACCTTACAAAAAGATAACAAATGTGTGCTTCTCCTGTGTTCCTAGGACAGTGTGATGAGAGCCAGGTCAAATGTCATACACACACAAAGTCTGGATTGTAAATGAGGAGCACAGAAAAGTCTATATTGGCCATTAACGCACAGGAGAAAGAGGCAGCACCTCCCCCAGCTTCTGAAAGTCTCCTTCAGCTTGCTTTCTTACAGGACTCTGGAATGAGTCAATACCTCCAAGGACCTCATAAGCCCCACATCTTGGCTTCTACAAAAAACAAATGTCTCTGTGTTCTACATTGGATCCCTTTAGAAATCTCACCATCTTGGAAGGTAATGCAGTTGCCTAGGTGCCTATCCTGGGTGGTAGCTTTTTTGGCTCTTGGAGAGGTTAAGAGAAAGCTCCCTGGATGGCTGCAACTGGGCTCTGCCATTAGGGAAACAAATGACTAAAGATATAATCTTAATAATATGTGGAAAAGGATGTGTTCCTCTGGGAAGCAGAAGTAAACATTCTCTACTGAATATTAATTTCTGAATCTCTGGTGCCTGAAGTTTTTACAGGAATGCTGAAAATCCAGGGGAGATTTAACTTTCCCACAAAAGCCTAAGTCTCTTTACTCTTCCCTCTGATTTATGCCTGTCTTCACTATTTCCTGAACATATATGGAGAACCATGTTAAAAAATAGTAATTTTGCCTCAGTCTTAAGAAAAAGCTATTATAGTTACTTACTCACATTTTAGTTTTTCCCCCATCTGATGTTCCAGAATTCCTTCTTATGTTTTCAAAAACCTTTGTTGTAATTCACACCTTGTACAACTCACCCATCTGACTTCTTCAGTTCAGTGAGTTTCGTGTATTTATGGTTGTGCAACCATCCACCCGCACAGTCAATTCTGGAACATTTTCATCACTGCAAAAGGAAGCCCCTTCTCTGTAGCTGTCACCCGCTAATCTGTTTCTTTCCTCTCAGTCCTAGGAAACCACTATTTTAGTTTCTTTCTGTACACAGAGTTTCCTGTTCTGGACATTTCATATAAATGGAATGATGCATTGTGTGATGCATCTTGTGACTGACTTCTTTCATATAGAAAAATGTTTTTAAGATCCATCCTTATTCCATTCTGGGAATATGCCATACAATGATTGCGGTACACTCATGGATTGATGGACATTAAGTAGTTCTCACTTTTGGCTATTATATTTAGGGGACAGACAAATGAGGATGGTGAGAATATGAAATTAAGAGAATAACTCTATAAAATTGGGCCTTATGTGCTTTCTTTTCTAAGAAACAATTTACCTGCAGTCCTTCCTGGCCTAATGAACAGGATATGTCACATTCCTCAGCAAACTACCTGTTAACTGCAAGAGAAATGCAAGTCAAAGATAATGTCCATGGGAAGAACGCAGGTGATTTTTGTGATCAGATCCTGAAGCTCTGGGAAATAAGGGTAGTTCCTCTTAACCATAAAATCTATAAGAATGTGTGGTTAAGAATCCAATTAGAACCAGTCAACATGGGCCAAGTGGCCTAGAGTTGCCATGACAGTGGGTAATTGAAAGTCTGATGTCATCCTGCTGTTAGTGAAAAGTCAAGAGGTGGACCTGGGCAGGACTCTCTGGAGACTTCTCTGGGATCCCCAATAAAACTGGAATGTAAGAGAGGCACATGGTCCCTCTCCTCTCTGAGAGGACCCATTCTCTCTCTTGAGAATGTACCATTCCCCTTTCTTATTCCTTCAATAAACTCATTCCTGTTACTCTGAGTGACTTGTCTGAAATCTTCCTGACTTGATCACAAGAATCGAGGTTCGAAGTGGGGAGGGTCTTTGCATTGCCTCGTTTTCCCTGTAACATCATGGATAATACTTCCATGAACATTCATGTTCAGAATTTGTGTGAACATGTGCTTTCATTTTCCTAAGGGATATATTTATAAGTGAAATTGCTGGGTTTTATGGTACATAGGACATTTTGAGGAACTGCCAAATGGTTTTTTGAAGCAGCTACATCCTTTTTCTATTCCCACTGTCACAGTCTGAGCATTCTGATTTCTCCACATCCCTTTCAACCTTGTTATTGTCTATCTTTTTTTTACCATACCCATCCTTGTAAGTGTGGTTTTGATTTGAATTTTCCTGATGGTTAATAAGGTTGAGCTTCTTTTTCTCTGTTTATTGGCCATTTATATTCAGATCCTTTGCCCATTGGGAAAAATTATGATTACAGTGTGAGAGTTCTTTATATATGATAAATACAAGTCCTTTATCTGATATATGATTTGAAAATGTTTTTCCCATTATGTGAGCTCATGTCACTTTTTTTTTTTTGGTACCAGAGATTGAGCCCAGGGGCACTCCACCACTGAGCTGCATCCCCAGCCCTATTTTGTATTTTATTTAGAGACAGGGTCTCACTGAGTTGCTTAGGGCCTCGCTAAGTCACTGAGGCTGGCTTTGAACTCGGGATCCTCCTGCCTCAGCCTCCCAAGTGCTGGGATTACAGGTGTGCGCCTCCGTGCCCGGCTCATGTCACTTTCTTGATGATACTCTTTTAAGTACAAACATTTGAAGTTTTGATGAAATACAACTTATCTATCTTTTCTTGGGTTGCTCTGCTGTTAATTTAAGAAACCATTGCCAAATCCAAAGTCACCAAGATTTACTCCTATGTTTTCTTCTAGGAGTTTAATAGTTTTAGCTCTTAAAGTATTTGCTCCTTTTTGAGTTGATTTTAAACATGAAATATGGTATGGAATCAAGATTCATTCTTTTATTATTATTTTCTCCTTCTCATCATTCTTATAGGGTAGTTCTGTGGGTAAGGAAGTCTCTTAGTTTGCCTCCATTTGAGACTTTCTTGATTTCTCCTACATTCCAAAAGCCTATTTTCACTGGGTAAGAATGCTGGGTTGACAGTCCTTTTATTTTAGAACTTGAAAAATGTTGTGCCACTTCCTCCGGCCTCTGTGGTTTCTGATGAGAAAATCTCTGTCATTTGAATTGTTTTTCCTTTACAGCCCAGGTGTCATTTTTCTCTCACCGAAAAGAAATCCCTTCCTTGTCCTTGGGTTTCAGAATTTTGATTTTGATCTGCCTTGATGTAATTTTCTTTGGGTTTATCTGGTTTGGGGTTTGCTCAGCTTCTTGAATCTGTAGGATCATTTTTTTGCCAAATTTAGGATTTTTTAAACACTTTTTCAGTCCCATGAATTCTCATCTCTTTTTGCAGCTCCAGTGACACAAATGTTGGCTTTTTTTTTAATCACACAGGTCCCTGAGGCTCTGTTTTTTAATATTTTTTCCTGTTATTTTTCTTTGATCCAGTTCACTAATTAATTTTTTCCCTGTGTCCTTTATATTCTGCTTTTGAACCCATTCAGTTGAACTGCGATTTGTTTGTTTGTTTGTTTGTCTGTTTGTTTTGGTACCAGGGATTGAACCCAGGAACACTTAACCACTGAGCCACATCCCCGGTCCTATTTTGTATTTTATTTAGAGACAGGGTCTCACTGAGTGGCTTGGTGCCTCAATTTTGCTGAGGCTGGCTTTAAATTCGTGATCCTCCTGCCTCAGCCTCTCGAGCTGCTGGGATTACAGACATGTGCCACCACATCCAACCATCCAAAGAACTTTTGATTTCAGCTATTTTAAATTTTTAGTTCAAATATTCCTGTTTGGTTCCTCTTTATTAAATCTCCTACTTCATTCCTCAGACTTTTTCTTTATTTGCTAAAGTACATAAACATATGTATTATATGTGTACACATATTGGTTTATTTATTTCAAGCTTGTTCATAATGGCTCACTGAAGTATTTTTATATGACTGTTCTAAAATCCTTCTCAGATAGTTCCAAAATATGGGACATTTTGGCTATTAGGAGACTTTAGATTGTTATTAAATTTTCTGCTTAGCTTGCATTCTCTGACCCTGTGCCTGTGGAGATGGAAGTTTCCTCACTCAGTCTCCATTGACACTCTGGGGAGGAGAGGGCCCCCTCATTCCTGCTGGGTCCAGTGGAAGTTCAGACACCTCATGTGACCTTCTCTAACACCTCCCTGCCTCACTGGGGCACGGCAGACGTCTAGCCTCCCCAATTGGATTTTGCTGACCGAGATGGGGCGGGTCAGATTTTTCTGTAGTATTTAGCTGGAGTAAAACGGTTTTGTGGGGGTTTTCCTGTTTGTTTTTAAACATTTTCTGCCTTATGAGGCTGCCTCTTTCCTGATCCCTTAGCTGGAGGGAGTGAGGTCTCTTCAGGGCTTTTTTGTCTGTGTCCCCCGGCTGTGGGCTTCTCTAGAACCCAGTCTAAGTACACAAGGCAAAAATAAAATAAAACCAAAAAACCTCAGGGGTCGCGTGTCTGTAATCCAAGCACGCTGCAGGCTGAGGTGGGAGAATCACAGGTTCGAGGTCAGCTTGGGGAACTTAGTGAGACCCTGTCTCAGAATGAAAACTAAAAAGGGCTGGGGATGCAGCTATGTGGTAGAGCACCCTGGGTTCAATTCCCAGGACTGTTAAAAAAACAAACAACAAAAAACTCCATCATGCTGCCCCTTAGGTCCTGAGTCCCTCACTGGTTTTCCTTCATCTCACTACCTTTGGGTATCTTCTTATTTTATTTTATATGTAATGCCCAGGGCTTTTAGCTATACTTAGCAGGAAAAATAGGGAGACATATATTTATTCCATCTTGTCTAGAACCATGCCTCCCTTTTCAATTAACATTTTTGTGCTCCTGAAGTTGGGACACACCTCATAATTGCTATTATACTTAAAGCCATGTTTCCTTTATCAGCTCTGTGGTGCCCCTTACCATTGGCTCTGCTTTTATAAAGGACCTTCACCTTTGCCATCTCTCTTGGTTTCCCGTGGTGACCAAAAACTTGGTGGCTTACAACAACACAAATGTGTTATTCTGCAGTTCAAGGTTGGTATAAAGAGAGGGTTGTATCCTCCCTTGTACTTGCAATGGGACCCAGTACTCCACCTGGGCCTGGCCTTGTTCTCAACTTACCATGTCACCTTTTGTCAGTCACCTGCCAACCCAGACCTCAGTCTCCTCTTTGGTAAAATGAAGGGACTGACCATAAAATATCCTGAACATTGTCCCCTGCCCTGATGGGCTAAGTGCTCTGGATTGACTCTCAGACAGCAGGTTGGTGGCTTCCTCACTCATTCAACAAACATTTACCAAATACCTGCTGTTTTACTCAGCTGTTTCACTGCTGTGACTAAATGATCTGACCAGCCAAACTGTAAAGAATGAAAGGTTTATTTGTGGGCTCACAGTTTCAGAGGTCTTAGTCCATAGAAGGCCGGCTCCATTCCTTGGGGCTTGATGTGAGGTAGAACATCATGGCAAGAGTGTGGCAGAGGGAAGCAGCTCACATCATTAGAAAGGAGAGAGGGAGAGAGAGGGAGGGAGAGAGGGAGAGAGAGAGAGAGAGAGAGAGAGAGAGAGAGAGAGAGAGAGACTGACTGAGACTCCACTCTCCAATACAAATATATATTCCATAGCCACACCCCCAATTCCTACCTCCTCCAGCTACCTCAATTAATCCCATCAGGAATTAATTCACTGATTGGGTTAAGACTCTTAAAATTCAATCATTTCTCCTCTGAACCTTCCTGCATTGTCTCACAGGTGAGCTTTTGGAGGACACCTCACATCTAAACCATAACACCTGCTATGTCCCAATAGAAGCTGTGGGCTGGACTTGCCACCTCTGCTTGTTCAGAGGAGACTCAGGTGCAGGGATGTGTAAAGTGGGTAAGACTGTGATCTCCTTAGAGCCTGGCATGTACAGAGGTGAAGCAAGCCAGTCCAGCCTGGGGCTCAACACTGCCCATAACAACCTGGGCAAGCCTTGGGTAGCTGGGAGTGGCCTGGCCTTACCTGTCCAACCTTTGTGATGAACTGGAAGTAGAGAGCTGGGAAGACCTGCAAGACGATGGAATCTGCATATTTTGAACTGCCAAGGTCAAACTGGTCACAGATATCCAAATTGAAGGACCAGCAAGACATGCTTGACCTGATACAATAAAGGCAAGAGGCACTGTGAAGCCCACAGCATAAGCTCCAGCTGGTCACTAGAGCGTGGAGTCCCTAAGCTAAAGCATAGTTCAGAGGGCAAGCAAGGCCTCGGAGTTGCTCTCTGGGGTCCCATGAAAACTCAAAAAGAGGAACCCAGTCTTCAGGGAACCTGTGAGGGTCTATCTAGCTCCACCAAAGATGGGTGGAGGAGACCTCAAAACACACTGTCTTTTGGGTCCTGGGCTGGGAATGGTGATGACAGTGAGAGATGATGGTGTGATTACTGATCTGCAGCAACATGTCCCTGTCCCTCCCCAGATCCCAGGTTCTGGATCATGAGGGCTGATCTGTGATATGATATGATGTGCCCCCTTGTGCAAGGGCATCCAGGGGAGTTGACAAGGGTGCAGCCCCAACTCACTGGGCTTCATGAGAGCTTTAAGGGTACCAGTGGTAGCTGCATGGGTCTCAAGCACACAGTCCTGGACAGCTTGCACACTAGGGGTTAGAGAAGGAGCACTGTTTTGGTCGAGAAGGAAAAAATGGATTCCCTCCACCCCCTGAGATTCTTTGGCTGCACTAAAAATTAAGTCAACATAAAACATTGACAAGAAAAGAACTATGTTGAATTATATACTTCAGCATGGGAGTCCCACAAAAATATGACTCAAGAAAAGGCCAGATGACTGAGGCTTATATAGCATCCTGAGCTACAGAAGGAATAGGGGCCTAGGGCTTCTGGAGGGTGTGGAGTAGAAATAAATTATGGGAAAGAGAAGGGAAATTTTTATTGCCAGTAAAGTTGACCTTGTGCAGATGAAATCAAGTGACAGAAGTCTCAGCTCTCTACTGATGCAGACACTTCATTACTGTGGCTGTCCTTCATAGATGTCAATGTGCTTTACAAAAGAGCAGCTTCTCAGAGCTACTTCTGTGTCTGCAATTTCTCAGAATAACCTGCTCAAAATATGCCAAAGAAGTATATTTTGGTAGCACATTCTGGTCTCCTGCAGTCACATTTTGGGGAAGTGTGTCCTGAGCCCCAACAGTTAGTGAGCCTGCTCCCCACAGCTGGGCCCCTCCATGGACTGGCTGCTTGTCTCTGTGAGGATCTGGGAGGCACCCTGTGGGTCTCCAGAAATTCTGCCTCCTACTAACCCAAGAGAATTTCCCTCACAACATGGCCCTGACAGTCAAGGAGGCCCTCAGACCACAGAGAGTTCTCAAAGTGTGAGCCATGAACTTGTTAGCCATCCCATATTCAGGATCCTACCCTAGATTCCTGTATCAGAAACTCTGGGGTTGCTGAAGTTTATGTTAAAGATTCTTTTGCAACAAAAAATAAAATTATGATTCTAATGCACTTATCAAATGGACGTCGTTAAGGATTTTATTTATCCATTAATTCATTATTAATGGAAACTGTAGGATTAGAATTCAAAGAATAGACACATCAGAAATGATGATATAATGTTGAAATGGACCCAAAACTTTCCACATGGGGGCAGGGTTGCCTCTCCACAAGAGAGAATTCAGTTGCATGTCCAAAGACAAGACTTTTTCTGCATTCCTATCATCACAATTAATAGAGTTGTACAGCACACACAGTTAACCCCACAGGGTGTAATCTAAATAATTCAGTTTTATCAGCTGCTAGGCAGGTACTTGGGAACTGCTGCCCCTTTAAATGACTATTAAGTCTCCTTTAAAGTTTTTCTTTGTTTTGGATAAGCCAGCCAGAGAAACTTACAAGGAACCAGTCAAATTTGTGGAGTCGTTCTTACTTGCTTTTTCTAGGTGACCTACAGCATACTTTGTTCATTATAGTACTAAATTCTCCACCTGGAGGCATTTCTGTCCGCCATTTTTTTGAACATGTGATGTAGGACCTCAAACTGAGCCTCGGTGGAAATGAGCCCGCCTACCCATGTGCTGGAGTTTCTTCTTTGTGGACAGGGATACATTTCCCAATTAAAGCCCCTGGCTTTCTTTGTTCTGAGAAACACTACTTACCTGCTCCCAAGGAATGAATCTTCTTTCCCCCTTTATCTCCTGGTTGTCCTTCTCACCATGGGGCAAACCAATTGCATTTGGCTATAGTTTTCCATTAAAGAACACATTTTCCCCACACAAATCCTCAGCTGAAAGAACCCAACAGGGTTTGGTCACTCCATGGCCTGGCCACCTGGGGGCCTTATTCTCAGAAAGGTCCACAGCTCTTTGTTGACTCTAGAGATCCCACCTCCATCACCCTTCCCTTGGGAGTGGGAGAGGTCAGGTTCCCATGGTAGGGACCATCTTGGCTTTATAGTAACATGCCTCTGAATGTTTCAAAACCACTAGAAATTAGCAATTTACTTTTATCGAAGTCTGAGATAACTTGATTTTGAAAGGAATGAATTTACCAGAGAACAGTAGGCTTTGACTACTGATAGACATTTCTAGTCTTTAGAGCAAAAATCAACCAAAATGACTAGAATCACCTCTAAAACCTCAAAATGTAGGGTTTTTAATGAGGTGCACCTATTTTTAGCAGCAGGAAGCAAGGAGTCCAAGCTGCTGTAGGAATCCAGCTTTTATGCAAGATGCTGTCAACTCAGCAGGACTTGAGTGATCAGGGACTTGGGCATGGTATGGTCCAGGGGGATGGTAAGATGGGGGGACCATGGGGGCCATCTCAGCCCCGCACTCCCATCCTACTGTGCGTCACTGTGTATCACCTCAGCCGATGCCCTTTCTCAAGCCTGGACCAGCTCCCTGCTCTGCACTGACTAGGGTGGAAGAAGGCTGGGAAATGAGGTCCCAGGTGTAGCTGATTTACAGTAATGGTACTGTGTGAGCCCGAGCAGAGCAGGGGGAACTTGGTCCATCACATGACACACCCCCTCCCCTGCAAAGCAGTGAAGAACTTGGAACAGAAAATCTGCCTGAGCACAGCTGCACAGTGCCTGGCACACAGTAGCTCCGCAATCAGTATGTTTGGACAGTCATGAAATTCACATGCTTTGAGGCTCTGATGAAGATTGGACTCCCCCCACTTGCCTTTCATCCTCCAGGAGGAGGTGTAGCCTTGACTCAGCAGCTGATCTTGGCATCAGCAGATATTTATTGCTCTGTAGAGGTAAAGGGACCCCCACACCCCGTCAGCCAGCAGATTTGATAATCGAGCCTCTGAAAAGTTGGCAATTATCAGAAGACAATGACATAAATTTATTATCTATCATTGTGCACAGGAGTATCACATGGAAGGAAAAATAACAGCAGAAGCCTGGTGCGGTGTAACTACACTTGTAATCCCAGTCTCTCAGGAGGCTGAGGCAGGAGGATCGCGAGTTCAAAGTCAGCCTCAGCAACTTAGTGAGGCCCTAAGCAACTCAGTGAGACGCTGTCTCTAAAAAAAATACAAAATAGGGCTGGGGGTGTGGCTCACTGGTTAAGTGTCCCTGGGTTCAATCCCCAGTACCCCTGACCAAAAAAAAAAAAACAAAAAAAATAGAAACCCCAGTATAACCTAAAGTTTACAGGCCCTCCCCTCAGGAGAAATGTGAGCAACCTGGGGAGAATGAGGGATTATGGGAAGAGGGGGGCCCTCAGATGAAGAGGCAATACCTTGTCTGGACCAGATATAAAATCCAAGTCCCTTCCTACGGCGTGTTGGTGTCCCTGATAGGAATTCCAGAGAGGGTTTTCCTGACCATCACCTGTAATCAGAGAGGGAAGAATCAGGAAAAGCCTCTCTTATGCAGCTACTGTTCCCTTCAGTTTGAAGTAATCCATATATTAATTTGGAGTATTTTGGAGTATTTCCTGTGCTCTCTTATCACCAACATCTAGGAAGGTTGTGCTAAGGCCCAGAAGGCCAAGATGAATCAGGTTCAACCCCCTCCTGCACAGGACCCAGGAGGAGGTGGTGGAAATAGGTCCCAGAGGGATCACAGAGGAGGGGCTCGTGGGTACAGCTGAGTAAAGATGGTGCACTATGAAGGGGCATAACCTCTCCAAGCTTCATTTGCTTGGTAAACATATTTTGAACACCTCCGTGAAACAAACAAAACATTCAGGAGTCTTCTTTTCTCTTTCCTTTTCCCTTTTCTCTTTTCTTTTCCCCAAGGGTGCTTTACAACTAAGCTACATCCTCAGTCTTTTGTATTATAAGACAGGGTCTCACTAAGTTGCTTATGGCCTGGCTAAATTACTGAGGCTGACCTTGAACTTGCAATTCTCCTGCCTCAGCCTCCTGAGTTGCTGGGATTACAGGTGTGAGCCTCCACATCCCACTGACTTCTGTGGACTCTTCAAAGGTGTTTTGTGGAAGATGGATTCCCCAGAGAGATAGTTCCAGAAACTCTGGGTGAGACATAGGCACTGTTTTTCCTGGTCTTTCCCACAAGACAAGACTATAACCCAGGATGCAAGAGAGAGCCAGACTTCTGAGAGCAGAGCGCCCTCTGGAGGCAATGCTTTTGGATGCCATACAGCTGGCTTGTCAAAGCCCCATACCCTTCTTTCAAGATAAGGACTCTGAGGGTGGAGGTTAAAAGGTATAAGTTCCCGATCCTGAGAGAAACGGGAGAGGATTTCTTGCCTTCCCTGCCTGGGACCCAGGGGTCCTTGCTACAGGGCATCTCCCTCAGAGGATTGCCCTGGGGAGACAAGTGCAGCAGGAGGAGGCTGTCCCTGAGGGCAGCACGTGGCTTGCAGACCATGATTTCATCATGGGCCTTTTTTCCCCAAAGCTGTGGCCAGAGAAAGTTCAGGGTTTAGAAGATTGAGGATGGAGGGGGAGGTGACTAGAGGGCCTCCTCACGGAGATCACTGCCTTTTGCCCCACTGGAGATTGAACCCAGGGGTGTTCTTCCATTCTCCAGCTTTTCTGTTTGTACTTAGAGACGGGTCTGCTAGGTTGTTGAGGTTGGTCTTGAACTTGCAGTCTTCCTGTCTTAGACTCTGGAATGGCTGGCATTACGGGCATGCGCCACCATGCCCATCTGGATCCCATTTGAGAAGAGCAAAAGTAACCCCTGGAGCTCAGTAGAGCTTCAAAGCAGACAGGGCTGGGGTCCCTGTCCTGGCCCTGTCACTTCCCCAAATCAGTTGATCCAATGTGAGTCTCAAGCCCTTATAGGCCTGGGCTCCTGTGTTACTGGGAATAGTGATCTGAAGCCCTGGCTCAGAGCCAGGCCCATGGGTGATCAGCATCCTTCCTCCCACCAGCCCTGATGGTGTTCCTGGGTGGCTTGAAGAGTATGGGCAGAGAGTGTCAGAAGGTCCTGTGTTGGGACTCTGCCATCCCCAGTGTTTCTGAAGGATCCAGCCAGAGTTTGCTTCTACTCGAGTCCAATCCCACCCCCAGGCCCTGCTGCAGGCTGGTGGAACCCTCTCTAGGGCTATTTTATGGGATACTGGCCCAGCCTTTGCCACTTGCCCCTTCTTTCTCCCCTACACACACACACACACACACACACACACACACACCCTGGACAGCCAGATCCTAGGCAGGCAGTTGATTGACACCAGGCTCCAGAGCCTGTGGTAAACAACAGTGCCTGGGGGCCACATTCCTCCTCTTAGGAATGTTGGAGCCCTGCACAGGGGAGGGCACAGAGCACAATTGTCCCTACAAGTTGACTGACCAACCAGCTGAGACCAAATACCCTTAGAAGTGTAGAAGACATGTGTGGCTGCTGTCCCCATATGCTTGCAGTGTGACAGGGAAACCAGGCATGAAATGAACCATTGCAAATGTTTCCCAACTGACAGCATGATAAGGACCAGGAAGGAAAACTGCAGGATTCTGTAGGAGCCACGATTTGAGCGGGCAGGTGGGGTGCCAGGTAGGCTTCCCTGAGGAAGTGACATCTAAGTTGAGACTTGAAGGTTGAGAAAGAGTTGGCTGGGTGAGGAGCAGCAGAAAGAACATTCCAGGTGGCAGGAACAGCACGCACAGGGTCCTGAAGCAGAGCTCCTTCATAGCTCTCTCCTGGGATCCTCTCAGCTGCTGCCTGTGAATGTCTCGAAGCAAAGGGCCCCTACGGTCCCCCTGTGCTCAGGCCAAGCCCTCTGTCAGCTCTCCTGCTGCTCTCCTTCAGCACCCAGGCCAGATGGGCTAGTCTTGTCCCCAGCACCTGTCCTGTGTTCCCTGCTCTGTGCCTCAGCCCTGGTGCTGTGGCTGCCCCAGAAATGCCCTAATGGCCTCTCCACCTGCTAAAATTCTTCCCCATGTTCCAGTCTTGAGTGAGATGGAGTGAGCACACACCTCCGTCTGTTTCACTGACAGCCACCCTGGGTGGAGCAGCGACGTGAGGATCCTGAGAGGCAAATAGTCACAGGTGCATGCAAAGAAACTTGGAATTTGAAGGACCCCATCACCTGCAGTGAGTTTACCACTTTTGTTCCTCCAGAATTCCCTGCCTGGGCTCAAGGCATCCCTAAACCTGGAAGTGGATCCAGGCAGGGATGGCTGTGACCTGGGTAGTGAAGACATGATCAGAAACTTGGTTCCTGTAGATCTTCTAGAAAATCCTTATCGACATTATTACCCTCCATGCATGTATGAGTACACAACCTGTGCAACTGTACATCATGTACAACCAGATGAATGAGAAGTTATGCTCCATTTATGTATGATGTGTCAAAAGGCATTCTGTCATGTATAACTAATCAGAACAAATAAAAATATATTTAAAAATATGAAAAAAAAAACCTCCTTACTGAAAGGAACAAGGCTGCAGCCATTTCTCCCCTAATTCTGCCCCCTCCCTACACACCATTTTTTTATTTAGATTGTTAACTTTCTTGTCAGTCATTGGTCCAATTAGCCCATAGGCTTTCACTATTTAAGGGTAATTCCCCTCCTATTTGCTCTCCTTTCTCTCTCACTTTCACTCACTCCCTTACTCTCTTGCTCTTCCTCTCTCTTTCGTCCTTAAGGGCAGACACTCTGTTCATCTGCTAATAAAATCTCTTATGCGAGTTTCCACGTCTGGATGGCTTCTGGGTGATTCACTTACCAAGTGCATTATACTAATGAGATCAACTGCCCAAAAGAGGGGTGTCTGTAATTCACCAGCCTAGAGCCTTCCCAGTAGCAGGCCAGATGGCCATGCCGCTGGTGACAGTTAAGAAGTAATGAACTTTGGCCTTGTGGGGTGTGAGGACTGCAGAGAGCTCCATCCACTGAGTAGACAGTCACATTCCTCAGTTGGAGGAGGTGGTACCCAGGCCCAGGGCTGCTGAGACGGAACAGTGCGGTAGACACCAGGTTTCAACACAGCAACCCTTCGGAGCCAGGCACAGGCCTTTAGGGGAATCTTTGTGAATTGAGGACACTGCTGAGTCAATGGTTTTGCTTTAGGGGACAAGGAGGGGGATAATATTTAAGGCACTGCTGCCCATTTTCAACTGTAAAAGGCAAATGTTTCTAGAGTTTGGCCAAGTGTCCCTTGAATATTGCCATTTCCTGTTAGATCTGCTATGTCCTTGTCGCCTTGTTAGTCATTGGGGGAATTGCTCCATCCCCAAATGGGGATGTCTGGCCAAAGAACTACAAGGCGTACTTGGGTCAGGCATTCAACTCCAGCAAGAATTTGGTGATGGGTTCCTTTAAAAATTAAAAACAGCCGGGCACGGTGGTGCATGCCTGTAATCCCAGCGACTCCGGAGGCTGAGGCAGGAGGATCGAGAGTTCAAAGCCAGCCTCAGCAACTTAGCGAGGCCCTAAGCAACTCAGTGAGACCCTGTCTCTAAATAAAATACAAAATAGGGCTGGGGATGTGGCTCAGTGGCTGAATATCCTTAGGTTCAATCCCGGTTCAAAAAAAAAAAAAAAAAAATTAGGAACAGCTGAGTGCAGTGTGCACGCCTGTACTCCCAGTGCCTGAAGGCCAGCCTGGGCAACTTTGTGAGTCCCTTAGCAATTTAGTGAGACCCCGTATTAAAATAAAAGGGCTGGGGATGGCTTAGTGGTTAAAAGTCCCTGGGTTCAATCCCCAGTACCAAATAAATACAAAAACAAAAAAGTGTGCTGAGTGGATTTTCCAGCAGGTGGCGCAGTTACACTAGAAAAATCGTCTGCCCAGTCAGGCAGCCATTAAGTCCTTTAAATTGATTTTCTCTGGTTGTGATTCTTCATTGTCTCTGCTGGACCACTAGGGGTTATTTAGCGAGGTAAGAGCGGAGAGGAAATGTGGAACATTAGGAATGAAGAAGAGCAGAACAGTAGATATCTGTTATAATAAGTATAATAGATTATTATGGATTATTCTTGAGGGGTTTTTTTATTTTTTATTTTTTGTGGATTCTTTTTTGGGGGGTACCGGGGGTTTAACCCAGGAGCACTCTCTCACTGAACCACATTCCCAGCCCTTTTTATTTTTATTTGGAGGTAGGCTAAGCTGCCCAGCCTGGCCTTGAACTTGTGATCCTCCTGCCTCAGCCTCCCCAGTGGTTGGGATCACTCCTGTGCCATCATGCCCAGTAAATTCAAATTTTGAATGGCCTGGCTTTCTGCTTTTCTTTCTTTTTGTGGGGGTTGTGAACCCTTGAGTTCTTAAAATATGTATGTGTGACTATCAAAAGCAAAATTTATAACAGCACTTAAAAGGACTTCAAATATTATTAATATTATAATAAAATATTAATAAGAGGTTCCTTTGTAATATTCTATGATTCTGGAAAAGAGAAAACTATAGGGTTGGAAAGCAAACTGGGGTTGGAGGTGGAGAGGAGACTACAAAGAATGTGAGAGAACTGAGGACTGTTCTAGTCATGACCACGGCAGTGCGTGACTTCTCACGTTCAGTATATGCTACATTTGATGGATCCATTCATCATTTGGGTCATTTCCACTTTGGGACTAATATCAATAATAGGATCATAGCCATTTTTGTGCAAGTGTTCATGTGGACATTTTTGTTGTTGTTTCTATTGGATATATACCTAGGGGCGGAATTGCTGGATCATATTGGAACAGTTTTTGAGGAACGGCCATATTTTCCCAAAGTGGCTGCACCACTTACATTCCCAGTGTGTGACGACTCCAGTTCCTTCACGTCCTCACAGCTCTTGTCACAGTCTCTTATTTTGTTTTTTTCATCCAGCCATCCCAGTGAGCTGTGAAGTAGCGCTTCACCGTGGTTTTGATTCCAGATTTCCTGTGGCCTAATGATGTTGGGCCTCTTTCATCAGCTTATTAGCCTTTTGTGTATCTTCTCTGCATAAATGACTATTCAGTTCCTTTGCAGTTTGTATTATTAGGTTATTTGTCTTTTCACTCTAAGTATCATTTTTATATTTTAGATAGAAATCCCTCATCATTTATATAATTTGCAAATATTTTCTCCTGTAAATTGTCTTCTCACTCTCTTGGTGATACCTATAGAAGAACAAAAGCTTTAATTTTGGGGAAATCCAATTCTTATTTTCTCTTTACTTGCATTTTTAGTGTCATAGCTAAGACAATTTGTTTTAACGTCAGGTCTTGAAGATTTGCCTCTATTTTTTTTCCCCTAAGAGTTTTATAGTGTTAGTTCTTATTTCGAGGATTCTTTTGAGTTCATTTTTAGGTCGGTGTGAGGAAGGGGCCTTCTGCGTGTGAACACCCAGTTGTCCTAGGGCCATTTCTTGGAAAAACTTCTTTCCCCTACTGAATTCAATCTTGTCACCCTTGTCGGCAATCAATTGACCGTGAAGACGAGGGTTTATTTCTGGAATCTCGAGGAGTTCAGAATTCTATTTCTGGCCTCTCAATTCCATTTCATGGGTCTATATGTCTTTCCTTGATGGAGAGGAAGAGATCAGCGGAGCCAGGGAGACCACAGGAATCTGCAAGCCTCCTGTTCTTCGATACCCTACAGGAAGGATTTCAGGTAAATTGCACAAAGCAGCAGGAGTTCATCAGAATGGAAAGGAAAAAGGAAAGGCCCTTTATGGAGGGAGAAAGGGAAAGGGTGGGTCCCCTTGGAGAGGAGCAGGATGACACCACACACACACGCTCAGTTTTGTGAGGGGTCCCAGGGAAGTTTGCAGAGAATCCCCCCTAGGCTCACCTGTGGACTTTTGACTGACAGCAGGATTGTATCAGAGTTCCAAGTCCCCACTGCACATAGTGTTACCCATAGGTACCCAAGAAAAACCCATGGGGAAGGGAACTTTGCAATTATAATGACATGCTAAAGATCCAAAGGCAACTCCGGGCCACCTTGGTCCCTGCGTTGTTATTACAGATTTTATGGTCAGAGGGCTTAATTTCTAATTATCCTGTCTTCCTGAGTCCTGGGATCTGTGGTCTGTATAAAGGTCACAGAAGTCCTGTCTATGCACCTCAGCAGGGAGGAGTCTCTGGGCCTTCATTTCTTCCCCCTCAGACATTAGGTTGTTTGCTGAGGGATGCAACATAACCTATTGACTTAGGTTAGGTTGATTGCTTTTTAAAAGAAAGCCTATCAGCACAGCTGGTCCTGTCTACAGGGCCCAGAGCCACCATCATGTCTGTCTGCTCCCTGACATCCTTTTATGGGGGGTGGGTACCAGGGATTGGACCCAGGAGCACTTAACCACTGAGCACATCCCCAGTCCTTTTTTATTTTGAGGAAGGGTCGCTCTAAATTGTTTAGGGCCTCACTAAGTTGCTAAGGCTGGCTTTGAACTTGCAATCCTCCTGCCTGAGACTCCCAAGCCCCTGGGTGTGCAGTACCACACCCGGCTTATCCTGCACTTTCTTTTTCTTTTTGAAGTACTGGGGATTGAACCCAGGGCCTTGTGCTTGCAAGGCAAGCACTCTACTGACTGAGCTATATCCCCAGCCCTCCTGCATTTTCTTGATACTGAGCTTTATAGGACCTCTGAAATGGACAAATATGAGTCCTCCAACTTTGTTTTTTTTTCCAAGATCATTTGGCTGTTCTGGGCCCCTTGCATTTCCATGTGAATTTTGAGATTAACCTGTCAATTTCAGCCAAAAAAAAATCATCTGGAACTTTATAGGGACTGTGTTCAATTAACAATGTTGTCTTCCAATCCATGAACCTGGGTTATGTTCATTTATTTAGGACCTCTTTAATTTATTTCAAATTATTTATTTCAACATTTTCTAATTTTCAGTGTTCAAGTTTTATTACTTCCTCAGTCAAATCTATTTGTGGTTTTTTTTTTTTTGGTTTTTGTTTTTTGGTTTTTTGATGCTATTTTGGGGAGTTAGAAAGCAATACCCTAAAATGTCTCACTTTGGCATGCTGAGTACTTTGAGCCAAAGAAGATCCTGGGGCCTCAGAAGGAACCTCACAACCAAGGTGTCTTTGACCTTCTCCTTACCCTTCTTCTCCCCTAAAGTATTGCAAAGGACTTTCTCTGAAGTTCCCTTATCTGCCTAAAGATAGATCCTCCAGAAAAGAACACAACTGTTAGGATTCTCCTCCCAGAAACATCATCAATATGATTAATTGTGTCACAGAAAGGAGACTCAATGTCAACACCACACTCAGACTTTTTCACAGGGTATCACTGTTCTTCTGAGGGTCCATTCATCTTTCTCCCAAACCATTTACTCTCCCCTAAATTGCTACAGCTCCCTCCATTCCCCTGTATGAAGAGGGGATATATGCTTCTCAATCTCATTGGATTTGGGGGATTGTTCACTTTTCTTTCACAGGAGTACCTGTGCATGTAACAGATTTGTGCCTTTTTTTCCTCTTAATCTATATCAACTTCTTTCATAGAACCAATTATTGAACTTTTAAAGTTCGGAGAGAACACTTTTTCCTTCCTTGCACTATTATAACTGAAATTGTTTTCTTTATTTTTGAATTGTTTATTGTAAGCATATAGAAGTACAATTGATTTTTGTATATCGATCTTGTATTCTGTGACTAAAATGGTTTTCTTAGGGCATTCCTGATGATTTTCTATATTCAAGTTCATGTCATCTACAAACAGATAAGTCAAGGAGAGGTCACTTAGTGCATATATTTTGCACATTATGAACTCTCAGTAGATGACAGCTGGTCCAGTTGGACACTACCTCCTCTCGTCTCCCAGAAGAGAAGGCCCCTCTCCTCCATAGAACCTGGCCTCTGTCTGCCTTCCATACTTGACGGGGCTCCCCAGAGATGAGCTGCATGGATGCTGCTCTGCCTGAGCCAGTTGACTCTGAGCCCTGAACACTTCCCTCAGCCTCATCCCTGGACCCTGTCTCCAGCTTCTCCCAGCAGGAAGCAATCCTAGACCTGAAATGTGCTCACCCGGCATGGTGTTTCTTAAAACAGAGAAAGAATGCAAGTGGGGTTTTCACAACCCTGCATTCCTTACACCCAAGACAGAGCCTCTATTTATGAATCCCGAGGGCAGCGGATTCTTTAAAGAGGGATAGGTTAAGCCACCACTGGAGCAACCTACCCTAGCATAGCAGCCTCAAAACAAATTCTGGATAACTCCAATTAAAAAGAAGTAAAAAGAGCTACATATGTTCTGATTGTGAAGTTAAAGTTTTAATATCTAGCAGTTCCATACTTCTCCTTAGTACGTATGTGTTATACTAGTCAGTGCTGTTACTGAAACAACTGAAATGATCAACTTGTAAAGAGAAAGGGGTTATCTTGGCTTGCAGTTCTGGAGGCTTCAGTCCCTGGTCTGTTGGCACTTTGCTTTTGGTCCCAAGGTGAGGCAGTGCATCAAGGTAGGGAGTGCCTGGAGGAGCAAGTAGCTCACCTCATGACCAGTTGCAAAAAAAGAGAGGAAGAGGAACAGACTGGGGTTCCACTATCCACTTCAAGGCATATCTTCAAAGACCTAAAATCTCTCACTCAGTCCCACTGACCCTGGAGTTTGAGATGAAACTGTATCATCCATTCCCGTTGGTGGGTAGGGTCTATGTAAGCCCCAGTCCTCTGCAGCTGAGAAAGCCCACTGTAGTGTTAGTAGCTAATTGTAGGAGGGGATGTCTGCCCCTCAGCTCTGAGGGTCACACCCAGTAAAGTCAGATTCTTCTCCACTGCAGTTGCATGGTGTGTTGCAGCTCGTAATGCAGCTCCAGTACTGCAGCAGACTCCAGCAGCTCGCCAATTTCTTTCCAGGTTCTTATCTCACAAATTCAAAGAATGAAATCCTCAGACAATGATGGAAGGCAATAGTGAAAGTAGTAGGATTTATTCAAGTGGGATGGGAAGAGATGGAACTCTCACAGGGTGAGAGGGGACCTGCTAGCAGGTTGCTGCTTGAGTGTACTAGACAAGGGGTTTGTATAGCTCTTGAGCCAACACTATTGGTCCAAATTATGCTAATCAGGTCTTAGAAATTACCAATGATATTGGTCCAAATCTATGCTAATCAGGTCTTGGAAATTACTAATGCTGTTGGTTAGCCTTTGAGTCGGAACTTTCCTGAAACCTGCATTCAAACAGAAGGTCTGCCCTACTTTTGTTTTCCTGCCACTCTGCGACAAAGGCTTGCAAAGGGATTCCCCACCGCCTCCCAATAACACCAAGCTGGTGACGAAGCCTCTAACACATAGGCCTTTGGGGAACAGTCTACAACCAAATATAGCACTTGTGCAGCAGTTTCTGAAAACTCAACCCATTATTGTTGCTTGTCCCCATGGCTGGGTCTACTCCCTGTTCAGTGATGGGCATGGGGCAGAGCCATTCTTGGTGGCTTTTACTCATTCCATGACAGAATCCACCTTGAATCCACGATTATTCTTGTGTAGGTTTGGGGGCTTTGAATTGCACAGTCTGCTCTTAGTCCAGGGCACAGGCCCAAGAGAATTCCTAGGCACTCCCAGTGTGGCCCCAGGCCTTAGTGACATAGAGACCCTGCTGCCTCTGAGGAGCAGGGGCAGGCGCCTCAGGTGTTAGCACTGGCAGGTCCTGTCCTTGGAGTCAAATGCTGTGTGGCTCCTTCTGAGGAGTGTCTCATTCAGATCTTGAGTCAGGGAGCCACATACACCCTTCTACTCACTGTAGCTCATAGGTAAGTCTGGGATCATTGTAACCCAAGGGACATGAGTGTTGAGAAACCTCCAAGCAGACAAATCTTCCGCAGCCCAAAGGCTATCTAGTGGATGTCAAGCCCAAGCCAGTTCCAGAGGGCATCAGGCACACGTGACAACTCTGCCCCAAGGAGCCCTGCATCTTTCCACCCCAGGTAATCCCAGGAACCTCACTCTAGTAGCACAAGACGTCTTGGAGATTGAAAAAAATAACAATGCTATTATGAGCAGAGCCTACTGTAAGGAGGGCTGGTAACATTTTGAAGATGCATTACTCTTCGGTGGTTTTATGGCACATTTGCATTTAAATAGCCTCTTGATCTCTTTTTCTGAACTTCACAATAATATAGCCTTAAAAGTGCTGACTAATAGGGTAGCATTGCTTAATTTTTACTTTAATCTTAACATTGATACATTCTTATTGTAACTATTCTAGTTCAAGTGGCACTTGCAAATGCAAGATTTAAATTAGACTTTTTGTTGTTTTTGTCATTCTTTTTGGTTAAAAATCAGATCGCTCTTAGGCTTGCAGGCAAGGAGGGTGTTCCTGTCAAAGGCTGGTCCTGCTGTCCTGATTCTGGGCTCCTCTTAGAAGTCAGCTTCTGTAAGTGGGAACAGCATCCTGCAGGATTGTTCTGTGGGTCAGAGTTCCCTGGACCAAGTCAGAATCTTTTCCTGAGGCCAGCCAGTGGTGGGCTGGGACTGGCTAAGTCTCCTCGGGAAGGACTGATTCCTAAATGTTCAAGTATTTTGCAAGCCGGTTCTTTATTTATAAGCAAACAAATTATATTTAAAATGAAGGCAAAAAAAAAATATTCAAAACTCTTTGCTTTGTCATTATCTTGCTACTGTGTGTGCCCTTGAGGTCATTCATGTGGATTGGGCCTCTTGTTGGAAGGACCATGGGATGATTCAGTGGGGGTGTTGCTGTGGCTTGAAACCAGCTATGGTGGAGTATTAGGGGTGGGGAAGTTCTAGAAGGTGGGCGTAGTGGAAGGTCCACAGGCCATTGGAGGTGTGCTCTTGAAGGGATTGGGGGAAGGAGTCTCTCTTTCCCTTGGCTTTCTGGCTGATGAGATGAGCAGTCTGCTTCTCCACGTGCTCCCGCCATGACGAACCATCCTCACCAGAGGCCCAAAGTGTGAGTCCACTTGATCTTGGAGCAGATCCTTCAAAACTGTGAAGCAAAAATAAATCTTGGGGCTGGGGATACAGCTCAGTTGGTAGAGTGCTTGCCTCGCATGCACAAAGCCCTGGGTTCAATCCCCAGCACCAAATAAATAAATAAACAAAATAAATCTTTTCTCAGTTAATTTCATTATAGGGAAAGAAAGACAACTAGGACAGATGTCCACCCATCTTCTCCTCGAGTCCTGCACCCTCCTCTCCTGGGAGAGAGTTCCAGGGCCTCAGGCTCAACAAGTCCTCTTATCCTATGTTCAGGGCTCCTGTCTTGCACCTGGGTGAGGGAATAGGCTCTCATTGGTCTCTCAGTCTCCAGGGTCCTCCCAACCTGCTAGAACTTCACTCCTGGGACTCTCAGGTTGTCTCTCCTTCCTCTGGGGCATACACAGGCTCCTAATGCTGGCCACAATCATCACCAACTCCATGGCCTTAACTGTACCCCAGAGTTCAGTCACTCCTTAGAATGAGGTTCCCAGAGAAAGAACATCTTTGTTCATGTTTGTTGGTTTAAAGTTCTTTCTTTTTTTTTCCTCACTCGGATATGGGCAAAGGTGAAGAGAACCATCAAGCTGGGCATGGTGGTGTATGCTTATAATCTCAGTGGTTCTGGAGGCTGAGGCAGGAGGATTACAAGTTCAAAGTCAGCCTCAGCTATTTAGCAAAGCCCTGTCTAAATAATTAAATAGGACTGGGGATATGGCTCAGTGGTTAAGTGCCCCTGGGTTCAATCCCTGGTGTCAAATAAAGAAAGAAAACCATCAAAATGGCCTAGGGGCCAAGTACTAGAGCTCTCTGCCCCTCAACCTCTGGTCCTCACTGTGTTCCACAGACCCTGCTCACCCCGTTCAGTTCTGCTATTGCTTGAGCCTCCTCCTCACTCCCTTTCCAAGGCCTGCTCCTGCTTCAGGACCCTCATGAAGACCATCATTGCCTTTTCACCCTCTAGGAACACAGGATCCTAAGTATGTAATGGAATAATTGAGGGCCCTTTGGGCAGAGGCACCAAGTTGGCCAAGCTGCCATGTTCTGGGGAACTGCGGGGAGGTACAAGTCCTTGACGCAGAGAATCAGAAGTAATGACTGCAGGAGTTCTTGCATACAAGACGCTTTGTGGTCCTTGGTGGGAATTGCCTGCAAACAGGATTTTCTGCCAAGAGAGAAATCAGAAGTTATGACTACAGGTGCTCTTGCAACCAAGGGAATTGCCTGCAAACAGGATTTTCTGCCAAGAGGTCAGAAACAGATAAAAAAGAATCATTGCATGCTGACCTGTGTCGGAGATTTCTTCCCTTCATTTCTTTCCCTTCTTGAGGCAGGACTTACCCAAAAGTCTTGGAACTTTCCCACCTCTCACCCTCCTCCAGGCGCAAAAGGGTTTCCCGTCCACCTCAGGCAGAAAGACTGACCTCAGGAGGATACTCGAAGAGCTGGATTCGTGTTCTGTATGGTTTGGGGTCACCATGGACAATGTTTGATGTGTGCCTGGAAGATGAGCAGGGTGGGGGTGGTTATGGGGAAAAGGGAAGGGTAGAGGGATTAAAAGAGTTTAGAAAACCAGGGCGGGCATTTTAGGCCGGAGGAGCAGAGCACAGTGCAGAGGCTGTATAGAGATGGTGCAGCCGGGCCCAAGCACAGAGAGGTCCAGTGAGCAATGGAGAGAGGCACAGGGAAAGGCACATGGGGCCTGGCAGATCCCCCCTGACCACTCTCCCTTCTCTGGGGGCTCCTGCTCCAGCCTCCTCTGATTCTAAAGCCTGGTGAGATCCCTGGGGCCATCTCTCTGTCTCTCTGCATCCCATTACTGCTCTAGGTTTCAGCGCCACACAGGCGGTGACAGCTCTGGGCTCATCCTCCTGTCCTGGACACCTCCTCCTACCACACAGTCCCCTTTGTCTTCATGGGGATGTCCAATCAGTCTCTCAAACTCAACGCACCCAGCTCTGAGTTTATGATTCTTCCTCAGAACTTACTCTCCTGTTTTCCTTAACATCTTCCGGGCAGAAGCCAGAGAGCCTTCCTTGAATCAACTGAGACTGGTCACATACATCCCGTTCCACAAGCAGCACCATCGCCCCTTGTTCAGATGATTGGCTTCCAGATGCCCTCTTTGTCCTCTCCTGATGGCTTATTTTCTACACAGCATCCTGGACAATTGTTCCAAAAATGTAGATCAATGGATATCATTCCACGGCTTAAAACCCTACAGTTGCTTCCCGTGGTACCCAGAATTAGAGAGTATCTTCTGGTCTAGAAGGGCCTGTGTCATCTGGTTTCTTCCCCTGCTGCAGGCTCATCTAGTGTCCCTCTCCAGCTCCAGACCCCAGTGACTTGGCTATCCTCACCTAGGGACACCAGGGCACACACTGGTCTTCCCATCAGAAATGCTCTTTCCCCAGGCCTCATCCTTCAGGGGACATCTTCCCTGAGCTCCTCCTGCCTGCCCTGGAGGTTTCCCTTCTCCCCACCCTACAGTTACCATGATAACATTTGGTTTCCTGCATAGCACTTTGTACTTTGCTTTCTTCTTATTCTATCATAACTAGATCCCATAGCGGGTTCTGAGAATTGTCCTAGATGTTGGAGACATAGTAAGAGGCCACACAGACCCACAAACAGCCCGACACAGAGAAGGGGTACAATAAATATTAAAAGATTTTGCTACTTCATTGATAGATGTGTATAGGGAATAGATTTGAACTGATTAAAACTCTCTTAGCTATAAAGTCTCATAGAAATGGCATATTTGCAAATAAAATACACCAACTGGAATACATCGGAAGACATTTTGCACCCCACAGCAAATCCTATTTAGAGCAGATTTCTTTTGTAATGGAAATGATCCGCAGCTTCCTTCAGCTCTTTGGTGTTCTTGCTCAGAAGCTTTTTCCTTGAGTTCATGAACCCTCTAAAATTATATGCAAAATGTGTGTGCACACATTTGATACATTTTTTTGAGATATTCATATCTTCCATTAGATTCTTGAAGGGGTCCATTACTCAAAAAGATCAGGAGACATGACTCTGTCCTCTGCTTTTTTTTTTTTTTTTTTTCAGTACTCTTTTGATGGGGCCCTTTGCTGGTGAGTCAAATATACTGATAAGTGTCTATTTTTAAAAACTGCTCTTTATTAGCCACAAACTTGCATCTTAACCATCATTAAATGAATTACCAGGTCCATGCACTCATGAAATCCTCTCATATAAAGCCTAAAAGTATTTTCTAAAACTAAGATGGGAAAAAATATTTTCTGACTGTATTTCAAAGAGGCTGAAAGTAACAAATCTTATAAAAATATGAAAAGCTAGATGTGTTGCTCAAAAGCAGGAGAACCCTTGGAAATTTCCCATTTAAGAAAAAAGAACTCTCAACTTCAAGCCGCTGCTGGGTCTTACAGTGAAACTGATCAGTCTAAGATGAAGATTTCTTCCCCCAAGATTAACATTGCAAAGGAATTTTTACAAGTTACAACCCCATTAAATAGCATCTTGTTGGTTTAAAAAAAAAAAACCAAACAACAACAACAACAACAAAAAACCCCAGGGCTCCAGCTCCTTAGATCTGGGAGTGAAACCCCATACACTTCCCATCCCCCATTCTGCCAACTATCTGATGCCCCAGTTGATGTGATCCTTCATTTCTGTCCACTCCCTTAAGTCAAAAGCTGCCCTGGTCATCCCCTGTAGGCTCCCCCCTTGCAGCCAATGGTGTCAGTTTGCTTAGCCCAGGACTCTACCTATAGCATAAAAGTACTAAGACAAAGACAGAAAAGCATCTTCTGACTATACCTCCAAGAGACTGAAAGTAGCAAGTTTTATAAAAATATTAAAAACTAGATGTATTGTTCAAAAGCAGGAGAACCCTGGGAAATGTCCTGTTTAAGAAAAAAGAACTCTTGGCTTCAAACTGCCACTGAGTCTTACAGTGAACTTGACCCAGTCTAAGTGTCTGTGATTTCCGCTTCTCAGTTTCCACCCTTGTGTGCCCGTCCTCTGTGGACCCATCCACCCCTTCTGTCCACCTGACAGAAGACCCAGGAAGGAGCCAGCCTGGAGCCTATACTGGGTCTAAGCCACCTCCCTCCCTGACTCAGAGTCAAGTCTAACCCCACCGACCCTCAGAATTTGCCAACCAACCTGTCCAGGGAGATGATTCCTGGGGTACAGGAGCCTCATCTGCAGAATATGAAGTCAATATGCAGTCAATATTCAACTTTTCCAGATTATTACGTAAGTGGCTTGAGTTTTGCATTTTGTTTAAGTCCAGATCCAAGGAAGGTCTATTCTCCGCTAGTGGTTAAAGCCCATAAGTCTCTTTCAACACACAGCAATCCTTCCAACTCTTGTTTTTACCTAGTAATTTGTTTGGTGGAGAATATGCTTTACCTTCAGATATTTTCTTCATTTCTTGGGGTTGCCTCAGCCTCCTCTGAGACCCTTGTTTTTTCTTACCTCACCTATGTCTTTCTTTAAGTGTCTGCTGGGGTTTGGATGCCCTCCCATTGAGAGACAGAGAAGGAGAAGATTTTGGAGTCTCTGTGCTTGCTAGAGGGCTCCAGGGATGGCAGGCTTCCCTGTAGCAGGTCAAGCAGGGAGGACAGGAAGGAGAAGGGAGGCAGGACAGAGAATACCAAGGGTAGAGTATGGGAGAAGCACTGGAGGGAGGACAGTGGGTAGCATGGCAGGGAGGGTGGAAGATATTTCTGGGGAGCTGGTTGTCTCCCCAGTAGGACCTCTTCATTCCCTGCCAAGGGAATGTGTGTCTGGTTACCAGGTTTTCCCCAAGCCAAATGGAGAAAGGACTTGGTGTCTGGTTTTTATGTCATTGTTCAATTCATTCTCTTGTTTTGGAGAATCAAGGCCTCCGTCCCCTGTTTCAGGTCTAATCTCTCCATAGACCTCATCTTAGTCTGGTTTTGTGCTGTTACAACAGCATACATGAGCTTGGGTAGTTTATAAAGAAAGTACATTAATTTCCTACAGTTCTGGAGGCCAGGAAGACCAACATCAAGGTGCTGGCATCTGGTGAGGGCCTCCTGCTATGTCATGATATGTCAGAGAAATAGGAGCCTGCAAACTCAGGTCTGTCTTCCTCTTGTAGGATGACAGCTGCCATCTTATAAAGTCACTCTTGCATCGTGGACCTCACCCTCATGACCTCGTCGAACCCTAATTACTGCCCAAAGGTCCCACATGCAAATGCTATCAATATATGAATTGGAGGGTTCAGTTCCCAGCGCATGAACTCCTGGGAGACATTTTCAAATCACAGCAGTCTCCTCCCGCCCTGGGTGCCTGAACAGGGTGGCGGGAATGGGGGTGTTCTCCGGCCTGTTGGTTGTTTACTAGTCAAAGACCACCAAGAGCCACCTGTAGCCAAAAACAATTGGATTTACGGACTTGCTGCAGCGTGGGAGACCAGCATCATGGAGACCCACAGGTGTCACAGCCAGAATGTTAGGAAGCACCTAGAACTGCACTTGACTTCTCAGAATTAGGAGCTGGGAGATGAGGAGTGATTTGCAATGATTTCACAAATTCAGGAGTTGGGAAGGAGCAAGTAGGGTGACAGCTGCCATCAGTGAAGAAGCCACAGTCACTTGTATTAGCCAGAAAAGAGGGTTGTTTTCCAGGCTTGGACGGTGCTCTGGGTTGTGTGATGCTCAGGGGCAGTTATAGAGTGGTCCTGTTTTTTCCCTCATCTATTGAGGTCGCAGAGGGGCCTTGTCTGATGTCGGTGTTCTGTGAAATTGTTTTTGATCAACGGGAATTGGCCAGGCCTGGCTGTGAGTGCCTGGTGCTCTTGCTCATGGGCTGGACTTTTCCCTCTCAAGTCATAATCGCCCCTTGCTTCCAGCCCTGATGGCCTCTGGCCTCTGGTGCCAGGCACTCCAGGCGGTTGGCTCCTGGGGCTGCCAATCAGCTCTCCCTGCCAGCTCTTGGCCTACCCTTTCCTCTGCCTTGCTGGCTCACTGGCCACTCAGAGGTCTGGTTTCCAAATTTTTGTTACCCTTCCTATCTGCTGCGGTCTTTTTGTCTCATCTCTTAACCTTTCTAGACTCACGACTCTGTCTTGCTCTTTTTTTTTTTGGTTCCTAACTGCCATTTCAGAGGATGCTGGGGAGGGAGCAGAGGTAACGGGCTGTATTTTACTGGAAATCCCATCTAGCTTTCAGCTTTGCCAGCTTCTTAGAAAATTGCTCCTCAGTGAGGTCCTTCTGTCCTTTGTGAGGTGATACCTGACACTTGTGCTCCACAAATTCCTTCCTTGATAAAACAGGGGGGAGCTCTGTGAACCACAGGCTGATAGGGCATGAAGAAAGTTCCAGTTCCCTTATTTAATGAGAACTGTATTTTTCTGAAACCATTCTACTTTATCACCTGTCTCTGCACAGAGGCTGTGGCGTCCTGGTGGAGTCTCACGGATTCATTTGTTTTCCAAAGTGGATTTTCCATGGCTGAGTGATTTTGTTACGTCTGCAACAGCAGAAGTGATATTTGCTTCCTGCAAACTGTCCAGGTAGCACATGGACACTTTTTAAGACCACACTTCTCATCTGCGAGGTCTGTGTTTTTAATTGGCCTGCTGGGCAGCTCCCTGTCTCCCCCTTTAGGTATACATTATTAATGGCCACAGAGAGGAAGCGTCCATTTAATGCAATGACATGCCTCTACCGCCTGTCTCTGCGAGTTGGCTTCACTCAGTACTCAGTGGAGAAATAATGGCGATGTTACACAAGACTCATCATTAGGATGTCGTCCCAGGCAGCCAGGCTGCTCCAGCACCATAACGATCACACGTCCCTGGTAATGCAGAGAGGTGGAGCCGGCGCCCCTGCTGGGAGCCCTCGAGGAGGAAGGTGGCACTGGGGGTGGAAAGTCTGGCCGGGCTCTGCGCATCCCCAGCTTTTAATGAGCATCACGGAAAACCAGGCAGGAGGAGGGGGAGGCAGCAGGCGAGAGAGTGGCACGACGCGGTCTGTGGCAAGATCAGTTTATGACACCTTTTAAAAACCCCTGTCCTGGTACATACAAGCATATTTTGAAGAGCCGTGTTTGCATGTGAGGCTGGGGTTTGTACTGGAAGTGAGCGTAACCCCTGGAGAAGGAGAGCATGTTACGAGAAGCCGGCCTTGCCATTCACAGGAGGCTTGTCGCTCACCGTGTGACACACTGTCCCCAGGGCCCACGGGGCAACTCTTGTGTGCCACAGACCCAACAGGTTTCATTTCACCGCAGCCCATTTAGCCTGTGAGGAAGGGTCAGAGAGGCTGAGGACAGGCTGCACAGTTAGGGAGCCTGATGCCTGGTTCAGAGGGTCTGACTCAGCCAGGGACTCCTCCTCCAGGAAGCCTTCCCTGACCTCCACACGTCCTCCTCTATGGCTCTTGTGTCCCACTCAGTGCTGCATCTGCCTCCCTTGCTAGTGCACAAGACAAGCTGGAAACTTCTTCCTCATTTATTCCCAGTCCTGGCCCAAAGTAGCCACGGAAGAAATGTCTCCCAAAGTTACCCATTGGCCAGCCCTGTCCTTCTCTCCTTTGGGCTCAGATGCTGCCACCTCTCTGTGTCTGGCTCATGCTTATGAGAACCTGATGAGAACTCTGTGAAAGGAACATCTCTTACCAATATGGACGAAGCATAGTCAGCAACACTGAGGTTCAGTTTCTTCTCCTCCTTCTTCTCCTCCTTCTCCTCTTCCTTCTTCTCCATTGAACCCTTGAGTATTTTTTTTTTTTACTACTGAACTACATCCCCAATCCCTTTTATTTTTTATTTTGAGAGAGGGTCTCACTAAGTTGCTGAGGGTCTTGCTAAGTTGCTGAGGCTGGCCTCAAACTTGCAATACTCCTGCCTCAGCCTCCCAGTGACTGGGCTTATAGATGTGTGCCACTGAACTGGATCAGTTTTTTTCTTCTGATGCCACAAAACAAACACAGATAAGAGGTAGAGGCTGAGAGGTGGCCAGCCTGACCATAAGGAGAGCCTCTACTTAGAGATGCATTTTGTAACTCAACCCTTGCTGGCAGCTCCCTGCAAGTTAAGCTCAAGCAAAAAAGGGGACAGGAGTTTGTTCTGAGGGCCAGAGGTCTGTGCAATTGGAGGGTGGGTGCCCCAGAAGATTGAGAAGGCAGAGAACGCCTCATTTTAAACTTTTAGCCGTATCCTATTTGAGTCTAAGATATAAGAAAGAGAAAGCATTCAAAAGAAAAGGCTGCTCAGTCCATCAGCGAATGCCAGGAAGATCAAGCAGTGATAACAAAATCAGATGTTATAGAGGAGCAAACTGTACCCCTGGGCTTGGATCCCAGCCGTGCCACTATTATGCTTTAGATGTGAGGTGTCTACCCAGAGCTCATGTGTGAGACAATGCAAGAATGTTCACAGGTAAAAAAAATTAAAATCAAAATATGTCCAGAGGTGAAAGGATGGATTATGAGAGGTATAACCTAGTCAGTGGATTAATCCACAAAGTATTAACTGGGCAGTAATTGTAGGTATGTAGGGTGTGGCTGAAGGAAGTGGGTTACTGGGGCATGCCTTTGGGATTTATATTGTATCCATGATGAGCAAAGTTCTCTCTCTCTCCTGCTCTCTCCTTCTCTCTCCTTCTCTCTCTCTCTCTCTCTCTCTCTCTCTCTCTCTTTCTCTCTCTCTCTCTGCTCCCTGGTTGCTATGTCCTGAACTGCTTTCCTCCACCATGCCCTTCCGCCATGATGTTCTGCTTTACCCTAAGCCCAGAACTGTGGAGTTGGCCAATCAGGGACTGATCTGAAACCAAAATAAACTCTGAGCCAAAGTAAACTTTTCCTCCTCTAGGCTGTTCTTGTCGGCTTTTTGTTCAAAGCAATGCAAAGCTGACTAAAACAGCCATTTTTCAGTGTGTGATTTTAAACTAGATATTAAGCTCTCTGTGCCTCAGTTAAACCCTCTTTAAGGGCTGGGGATATGGTTCAGTGCTAGAGTACTTGCCTAGCATGCCCAAGGCCCTGGGTTCTATTTCCAGTATTTCATGAAAAAGCAAAAACAGCAAACAAAAACAAAAACATGACCTTTTTAAAATAGGGATGGAACCGGTTTCATTGGGTTGCTTTGAGGATTATAACTTATTCAATACCAGGGATTGAATTTAGGGACACATTGCCACTGAGCTATATCCTCAGCCCTATTCATTTTACTTATTTATTTATGTATTTAAATTTTCAGACAGGTTCCTGCTAAGTTGCCAAGGCTGGCCTGGAACTTGTGATCCTCCTGCTTCAGCCTCCCAAGTCACTAGGATTACACACAAACGCTGCTGTGACTGGTTTGAGGTTAGAAATCTTAACACCTTTGAACAACTCAGAACAGCACCCAGCCAATCAACACAGCCACTGTGCACTGAGCACCTGCTGTGTCCAGATGCTTGAGGAGCTAGCTTTCTATATGTGGTAACTCACCGGAGCCCCTTCTCACCCCCATGAGGCTGGTACTTTTTTAAGCATCTTCCACACTTTGCAGAGGTGGCAGCTCAGACACAGACTGCCTGGGTATTTCCCCCAAGATCACACAGTTAAGAAGTGGCGAAGCCAGTTGAATCTGGTACCAGAGTCCCTCTCCTAACCACTCTGTAGTGCTGCTTCTCAAAAATATTCTTTTTATTAATATTAAGGAACCTATTATGAGTTGAGTGGAGCCCCTCTCCCCCATGTGGATTATTAAAATCCTGTGAATGTGATCCTATTTGGAAAAAGGGCCTTTGCCAATGTAGTCAAGATGAAACAAGGTCATGCTGGATTAGAAGGGGGGCCTAATCCAATGACTGGTATCCTTTTAAGAAAGGAGAAATTTGGACAGAGACACAGAAAAGAGCTCCATGTGAGGATGGAGGCAGAGATCAGAGTGAAAATCTGCAGGCCAGGCAACACGAAGATTGCCAGCAACCTCCAGAGCTAGGAAGAAGCAAGATACTCCTTGTCATCAGAGAGAGGGGGCATGGCCCACAGAAAACTTGTAGCCTACAGAAGAGTGACAGAATACATTTCTCCTGTTTTAAGCCACTAAATTTGTGGTGCTTTGTTAGAGCAGACCTGGGAAACTACGAGCAGACCTAAGTGTATCTAGATTTGTATTTCTGTAGGAACCAGCTCTCAGGAGAGTATACACTTCTCTATAATGCGGTCTAGGCTTATGTACAGTTCCCAGCCAGAGCTGAGCTGTTGGGTAACTTGTTTCATTAATGACTATAGATGAGGCCTGTTTGCATAAAAACCTTTAAGGACTAAGGTTCTTTGTGGGTTGATGGAATTCAGGTTGGATCTCAGGTGGACAAAGATGGGGAGGAATGAGTGCTTTCTATTGACACTCAGGTCCTTGGTTAAATATTTGAAGGTCCCTAGTCCCAGTCTCTGTTGATCACTCATGAAACCTTCACAGAGCACATGCTGCACATGGTATTGGGGCGGAGAGGAGAGAAGTGTAGACTGGAGCAGACACGTACTAAATGTATTTGTCCCTGGGAGAGGTTGCCAGACCTTCTGTAGAAAACTCAATGCCAGGCAAGTTAAAGGAAGTCAGTGGGCCCCATCTGGGTGGAGTGGCATGTGGTGACAATGCTTGATATGCAGTTCTAGTTCACACTTGCTACGGACCTGGCCGTGCTGTCTGAGTGGATGATGGAGACATGGGCCATCGTGCTTCATCTCCATCTCGTCTACTCTCCATCTCGTCTACTCTATAGATTCCATCATAATTGCAGAGCAGCAAATAGCCCATCAGGGGTGGCCTTGCAAACCTGCAGAATAACAGAAAATGCCACTGGAGACAGAGCAGGAGGGACCCACAGCTCAGAGTCTCCCACAGAATGGAGACTCCATCCCTACAAGCAAGTGGCAGGAGGCAAGTTCTCTCTACTGGATCTTTTTTGAACCAGAGGCAAAGCTGGTGTCTAAAGTCTCAGCTCCACCAAGGTCCCTGAATCTAGAGTGACCCTCAGAGGAGGTACCAGCAGCCTCTCCCTAATGCACAGCTGTAACCAAGCATCTACTTACCCAGAGCCTTAATGAAGATATTTGTATTTCTTATTCTCTCAACAACTTATAAGACAAGTATAATATTTTTCTGTTTTCTGATAAGGAAACTGTCTTTCCAAAGTCCCCTGCTGGAATTCAAGCCTTGGGCCTCTGAACTTACCTCTGAATTTACCTTGAACCTCTTATGCCTCAAAACTCAGTTCTGAAGGACAGTTCCTCTCCATCACTGCACTCAAATCATCAACACGATATTTTGCAAAACACATGAGAGGCTGAATGTACAAATGGACAATGTCCAGAACCACAGATGACCATGAAATTCTGACCCACCATCTCTGTAGCAACCAGCCCAGGAAACCAAACCAAGCCCTCTGCGACAGCACGCCAGGGGGTCGGTGCTTGGCAGTGGCTGCAGCTTCACCATTTTTTCATTCCTGCCACCTCAACTCAGAGCCAACCAGAGAAAGCCAAATGTGCACCCCAAACCAGTCATACAAAGTGTCCTCCCCTTCCCGTCAGGCAGGGCCACTGCAAGGCATCTGTACTCCCCCGACTGCCCATGAGTCTCTGCCAGCACAAGGGATGGGGGCTCTTGGAAGACTCCTGCCTAGAGCTCTGAACACGTGGCTGTGCCTGTTCTCATCCGGGAAGTCTTTATTTCCATGTGTGTCTAAATTTGTTAAGAATATTCCACATACACAAGCGTTCAGATAACTGGAGTTGAAACTTCTGAAATGAACAGGTTCTCCGTGGCGATTCCATGCATGGCCTCAGGGGATGAAAGCAAACTCGGTAAATGAAAATTCCCTTTTACACTAAAATAAATTCTTTCCTTTTAAGTATTCATTAAATCCTGTCTCCCCTACTACCTTTGAAATATTGTTTGCCTCACTACCCCGTCCACCCCATAGGGTCTCCTCAGCAGGAAAAGGAAATGGTCACTTCTGTCTGACCAAGAAGCAAGAACTGGTTGGGGATGTAGAAACAGCAGGACCCATGGCACGTGCCCCAGAGAGAGGGAAGGAAGGGGAACGGGAGTGGGCCCTGGGTCTGAAGGGGCAACTCAAGTCAAGGTATAAGTCACAGCTCAGCTAGAAACCCAGCTTTGACAAAAAACTATTGAGCAGATATAATCTAGAAATCTCTACAGAAACAGAATAAAAAAAAAAAAATCTAAAAGTTGGGAAGGGAGGGCCCAGAGTCCACAGTGGCATAGCACTGTTATAGAAAGAATGGAGAGACACAAACCGCCATGTTAGCAGAGGCTGACTCTGAGTTTGGCTTAATTTATTGTGTTCTGTGTTCCTTTTTGTATTTTCCATGTGTGCTGCAAGAAACAGAATGTCTGGAATTAGAAAAGTTATCTCCACAAATACAAATGTTGGGGGTTTGGGGAAGGCAGTGTATCATGGAAGACATCATGAAGTCACAGCATTAAAGTCACCACCGAGGAGATCTCTATGGAAAGCCAAGCTGTAAACTTGTAAAATTTTGCTGTGAGAAAGCATTTTATTTTAATTTATAAGACATGTTGAAAATGTAGAGAGTAAAGAATTTGTCAACATCTCTGGTGTTAGAAGTCACAGTGAGCACGCTGCTGTGGCTCAGGGCCTTGCATGGCTGCCTCCTCAGCCCACACTTTTCCCCCAAGGCGCCTGCCTGTCACCCTTCCTCACTTCCTTCAGGCCTCTGCTGTGATGCTTATCAGACCACTTGTGTAGCAAAGCAGCCTCTCACCAGAACATCTTCTCCATGACAGCAGGGGGCAGGTCTCTTGTTTGTTCCCATACTCTGGAGCCTGAAGCAATACCTGAAAAGGGGCTCATTAAGTATTTGTTGAATGAACAAAATAAATCAGTGAAAGAATGACCTCCTTAAGGGATTCATTTTCTGGTACAAGGACTATTTTCTGGTGTTGGGTCAGGAGACCCAGGTCTGTCCTTATGAGATCCCCAAGGATGATGAGAATGATGGGATTACTGGATTCTCTAAGCAAAGCACCAGCCTTGGCCTTCCTATGCGGTTTCTGGGGTGCTCTTCCAATCCAGGAGAAAAGGGTTAAAGAAGTCAGGAAAAAAGTGGAATGAGACAGACAACATTACCCTATGTACATGTATGATTACATGAATGGTATGAATCTACATCGTGCACAACCATACAAACGGAAAGTTGTACCCCATTTGTGTACAATGAATCAAAATGCAGTCTGTAAAAATGAGAAAAAAAAATTAAAAGAAAACAAGTTAGGCCTGTAGAGCAACATGTGTGGCTCATAAATGTCAACTCCCACGAAAAGGAACCGTGTTCCTTGGAGAAATGACTGATTTCATGTTGGGGGCTGAAAAACGTACAGGAGGAGTGTGGGACACCTTGTCATGCCTGAAAACAGGGAGCTCCCAGACCACCCGGGTGATGACAGAAAAGACCCAGGAACCAACGAAAAGCAGCTCCCAATGCCACAGAAAGGATCATTTGAATAATTATGGCAATGTTTTGAAACCCATCAAATACATTAAAATCTATGAGTTCATATTGATACTCAAAAAAAATTTCAAAACAAAATTAATTGGCCACCTTGGGAGATTGCTAAGGCACAAATTTACCATTCTGAAAGTTGATAAAAAGGGAAAGAATCAAGCATTTATCCTGCTTTCTTTTACAGACTGATTTTCAAAATAACCAACCGAAAAGGGACTGTTTCTCTCTATAGAAAGCCACTCACATTAATAAATGAAGAACCAATGAGATAATTAAAAAAAAACAAAACTGTGTTTCAAATCCAGTGGAAAAAAATGGATCTAGGTAGCAATAATTAATGGCTGTTACCTGTTAAGCAAATGCCAACAGAAGATATTATAATAGATGGGTAAGAGTGAGAAACTAAACCCACTGATCAATGTCAGTTACTGTCACTGAAATTGCACAACCAGGCTCAGGCTCATGTGTTTCTCAGGCTGGGGCAATAAAAACACAGAGCATCGCCTAGGAAACAATCTTATGTGCACTTACACACACATACACATGCACACAAGCCATCTAATAAAATTTATTTTTTGTACAAGGGATTGAATCCAGGGGCCCTTAACCACTGAGCCACATCCCTAGCCCTTTATATATTTTATTTAGAGATAAGGTCTCAATAAGTTGCTTAGGGCGTCATTAAGTTGCAGAGGTTGGCTTTGAACTTGAGATCCTCTTGCCTCAGCCTACTGAATGGCTAGGTAATAAAGCTTTTGACTCACTCCCAGGCAACAGGAATTACTAGGGATCCTTCCTTGTAATCTATCCAGGTTAACAGTTTCAGGAAATAATTGTCCAAATCTGCAAGTGTGGAAATTTCTACAGGACAAGTGAATCCGTTTCGTCACCAAATGTGGTTTTTAAAAAGAGGACAAATAAATAAATAGATAAATAATAAATAAAAGAGGTGAGGGAATTGCAATCAATGGAGACTTGAGAGGGAGCAACCAAATCTGGGATGTCCTGACTTCAACAAGTCAGCTACGAAAATAAGTGTTTAAGATAACCAGAGAAAACTGAGTACAAACCAAGCATCAGATATTATTAAGAATTATTTATTTTTGACAACAAATCTCATCATTATGTACAACTAGAATGTACCAGTAAAAAATGTGGAAAGAGGAAAAAATTTTACTTATTTGTTAAATGAGCTGAAACTGGGGTTAGAGTTCATTGCTTTTAGAGTCTTCATATTGAAGACTTTCCATGTAAGGTTATATGTCTAGGATTTGCCTTAAAATACTTATACAAAAAAATATAAATGGGGTATAGCTTGACAAGAATGTTGAAAACTAGGGTTTTGGGGAGGCTGGTGTGGGTCCTGTGGTTTTATTTTGTTTTTAAAAAATGCTTTAGCCAGGCGTGGTGGCCCATGCCTGTAATCCCAGCGACTTGGGAGGCTGAGGCAGGAGGATCAAGAGTTCAAAGCCAGCCTCAGCAACTTAGTGAGGCCCTAAGCAACTCAGTGAGACCCTGTCTCTAAATAAATACAAAAAGGGCTGGGGATGTGGCTCAGTGGCCCAGTGCCCCTGAGTTCAATCCCTGGTCCCCCCCCCAAAAATAAAAATAAATAAATAAATAAATAAATAAATAAAAATGCTTTTAGTTGTAGATGGACACAATATCTTTATTTTATTTGTATGTGGTACTGAGGATCGAACCCAGGGCCTCACATGTGCCAGGCAAGCACTGTACCATGAGACACAACCCCAGCCCCAAGGTTCTATGCTTTTACACCCCGGTAACTTTTCACTCCCTACAAGAAAGTTTTGCTTTTTGTTTTTTGGGTTTTTTTGTTTTTTTTTTTCCTTTGGTTGTTGTTTTAATTTCCAGCTTGTCATAGCCCAATGCTTTTATAAAATACAATAAAAATGAATTACCAAAAAATGAAATGATAAAAACCGAACATGTAAGATGTAAATCCAAATTGTTCATTGATTTCAGCAGACACAAAATTGTATTTCAATAAGAAAATCAGAACAAACATACCAGAGGGAAAGGCAAAAGAATTTTTAAAGCCCGTGTTTCTCATCGAATGCGTATATATAGTGATGGATACGAAAGCTGTTTTTCTATTCTTAACTCCTGTCATTCCACAATCATAACCTATCAGGAAGTTGAGTAAGATACTCATTTCCCATATTAAATGCACACAGTTTGAACAAAAAACCATGTCTGTCAATATTTTTAAGTTTTTAATGTGACGAATGCGCTTGCGGCTTGTCAATTTACCTAATCTATTTGGGTCTGATGTAACACTAGTCAGAGGATAACGTGCATCTAAATTTTCTGTTTCCATATCACAACACTCCTAGTAGAGGAGTCAGCCTCACAGAGATGTGAGGATAGGAGTGGCAGAAGAGATTTTAAAGCAATTACAGAAAGCTCAGAGTATTCATTTTTGATGCTTATCCAAAATGAAGTAAATAATGATTTTATTGCAAAATTCATCTTCAGTCCTCAATCAATAGCCGGTTCTACAATTCATCCTGTAAAATTATAGTTCAATTTAAATTATCCATATCTTTTGGTTGAACGAAATAGATTCCAGAGTAGTAGATTTCTTATGTCTGTGCATGATCTTTTGATGGAAAATAAAAATCCAAATTCATGGGATTCACAGGTGTACGGTAATAGGACATCACCTACATTCTTTTCTTACTTTCTTTTATTTCTGGTATTAAGAATTGAGCCCAGGGCCTTACACATGCCAAGCAAGCTCTCTACCACTGAGCTACATCCCCAACCCTTTTATTTTATTATTTTATTTTATTTTATTTTATATTTTATTTTAAGACAGGGTCTCACTGCCCAGCCTGGCCTTGAGCTTGTGATCCTCCTGCCTCAGCCTCCTAAGTAGCTGAGATTACAGCTGTGTGCCACCGTGCCAGCCTCATCCCCGTTCTTGATTGTTGTTGAGACGTCATAAAAATCTCTAGAAATTCAAACTTTCAGGTTTGTTGTATTCCTTCCTTTTACAGAAGTTTTAAGATCATTAAAATTTCCTGAGATATCAGACAAACCAGCAAGTCTGGACGCCCAATTCATGTCTTTAAACATCCAATCAAACTGATTCCTATTTTACTGCTGACAGAACTCTCTTCCCAGCAATCTTTGCACCTTAGTGTGCAGTGATATTACTATGCTCCTTCTCACATTATCACATAAAAGGAAAATAATCCTTTATGCATTTGCCTTCGTGTTATTCACAAGTTCTTAATTCATTCCTGAAAGCACAATTTATTCACCTGATTTTTATTTTTATTTATTTTTTTTTTTAGTAGCGGGACTGTCTTAGTGGAGAGGAGGGCACTGATTTATATTTTGTCACAAACTCCCTAATCTGGACTGCTCCAGAACATTCCCCCATCATTGAGGTTGTGTTATCCTAACACTCTGCACAGCAGGCCGTGCCCTGCTCCGAGTTGTTGTATGGTGAATAGGACAGCAGCGTTCAGGCTGAGCCTAACCCTGAGTCACTCCACTTTGTACAGCAGTAAGTAATGCCACAGGCTACCCCATTTTGAGTACAAGTGCCAAGGTAGAATGACTGCATGCTTTGTTCGCACAAGTGAACAGCACGACCATAAGGCACAAACGGATACACGGGTTTTGCTGATAAAAATGACCATCTGTTCACTTAGTGAATTAAATCAGAAGCACATGGATGCATGGGCGTGTCAAACACACATCAGAAAAACCAGGCCCATGAGTTTGCAATCTCACCAGATGTAACCCCCTCACCCGAAGTCCCTAAAAGGGGAAGCACCCTAAGACTGGTTTCTGTGGCACATACTGACCCGTCATTAGACTATCTGGTGAATACAGCATGAGGTCAGCAGGCAATGAACCTCCTACTCTCTGTCTCCAGCCTTCAGCTCAACTCCATCTCCCTGCTTGATGTGACCTTTGGAAACTACCTGCCATCTATACCAAACCCTGTCGTAGAATAAGAAGTTCCGCTCTCTGACAGCTCTATGTCTCAAACGAGTTCTTCAGCAGGTTAGTAATCTTACCAAACATCTGCAGTGACTCTTTTGCAGTATCTCTCTGCAGTATCACATTTGCTCTTTGTGCAGCCTACTGCACCCCTGTGGCCACCTTAACTCTTTCTTAGCCTTTCCATAATGATACATACCATTGTGTAAAGTGGATGTGTAACTCAAGTGTTTTAGATATTAATGATTAAGATTGGAATGAAAGAACCTGTGATCGGGCTGGGGATATAGCTCAGTTGGTAGAGTGCTTGCCGCGAATGCACAAGGTCATGGGTTCAATCCCCAGCACCACCCAAAAAAAAAAAACCTGTGATTGCCCAGCTATGACTACCAAGTGACCCAAGAATATTTAGTGACCTACAGTGGGTGAAAGTGATGTAGCTTGTAATTCAATAAATTCTGACACTGTGGAAAAACACAAACATGTTTGGTCTATGTTAATAACACCTTACTCACAACACTCTCCTACACAAAACTTAAGCTCCAATCCACATTTGTTGCCAATGTATTCTTGAATAGTTTTATATAGGTCAAAGCTAGTTATGTTAGTTGGTGATAACCCTAAAAAGAATTCTTCATTTTGTCATCATGTGCAAATTGTACATGTTAGAATCACCACATTAGTGAATCTTTGAGTTACACTGAGAAAATTTTACTGGCTGGGCACAGTGTCACACACCTGGAATTCCAGCAGCTTGGGAGGCTGAGGCAGGACCACAAGTTCAAAACCAGCCTTAAAAACTTAGCAAGACCCTGCCTCAAAGCAAAAAATGGATTGGGGATATGGCTCAGTAGTAAAGCATCCATGGGTTCAATCCCTAGTACAAAAAAAAAAAAATTACTTGCTTTATTTGTTCTTTTGATTAATTTTACAGAAAATCACTAGGCAATTCCTAAATCTATCAAGATATGCCATTGAAATATGGGGTTAATCTTCAGCAAATGGTGCTGGGAAAACTGGAAATCCATATATCCATATGTAGCAAAATGAAAGTAAACCCCTATCTCTCACCCCACCCAAAACTCAACTCAGGGTAGATCAAGGACCTAAGCATTAGACCAGAGACCCTGTGCCTACTAGAAGAAAAAGTAGACCCAATTCTCCATCATGTTGGCTTAAGAACTGACTCCTCAACAAGGCATCTAAAGAGCAAGAAGTAAAATCAAGAATCAATAAGTGGGATGGTATCAAACTAAAAAGCTTCTTCACAACAAAGGAAACAATCAAGAACATAAAGAAAGAACCTACAAAATGGGAGAAAATCTTTGCCACCTGCACCTCAGATAGAGCATTAATCTGCAGGATATATGAAAAACTCAAAAAACTTAACACCAAAAAAAACAAACAACCCAGTCAATAATTGGGCTAAGGAACTGAACAGGCACTTCACAGAAGAAATACGATTGGTTAACAAATATATGAAAAAATGTTGAATATCTCTAGCAATTAGAGAAATGTAAATTAAATCTATACTGAGATTCCACCTCACTCAAGTCAGAATGGCAATTTTCAAGAATACAAGTAACCATAAAGGTTGGCGAGGATGTGGGGAAAAAGGCACACTCATATATTGCTGGTGGGGCCGCAAATCGGTGCAACCACCATGGAAAGCAGGATGGAGATTCCTTAGAAAACTTGGAATGGAATCACCATTTGACCCAGTTATCCCACTCCTTAGCACACAATCAAAGGACTTAAAATCAGCATGCTATAGTGACTCAGCCACATCAATGTTTACAGTAGCTCAATTCACAAAGGCTAAGCTATGGAACCAACTTGGGGGCCTTTCATTAGACGAAAGGATAAAAAACATCTGATATATATTTACAATGGAATATTCCTTAGCTGCAAAGAAGAATGAAATTATGACACTTGCTGGTAAGTGGATGGAACTAAATACTATCATGCTGAGTGAAATAAGCCAATCCCAAAAAACCAAAGGCTTAATGTTCTCTCTGATATGTGGATGCTAACACACAATAAGGTGTGTGTGTGGGGAGGAAGAATAGAAGTTCATTGAAAAAGACAAAGGAGAATGAAAAGGACAGAGGGAGGATGTGAATAGAAAATATAGTAGAATGAATCGGGCATAACTTTCCTATGTTCATATATGAATACGAGATCAGTGTAACTCCATGTCATGTATAACCACAAGAATGGGAAAGTTATACTCTATGAATGTATAATAAGTCAAAATACACTCAACTGTCATACATATCTAAAAAGAACAAAAAAATAAAGAAATATGGAGTTAAAATAGCACAGGAGAGCCGGGCGCAGTGGCACACACCTGTAATCCCAGCACTTGGGAAGCTGAGGCAAGAGGATCGTGAGTTCAAAGCCAGCCTCAGCAACTTAGCAAGGCCCTAAGCAACTCAGTGAGACCCTTTCTCTAAATAAAATACAAAAAATAGGGCTGGGGATGTGGCTCAGTGGTGGAGTGCCCCTGGGTTCAATTCCCAGTACCAAAAAAAAAAAAAAATTTTAAAAAAAATAGCACAGAAGAAAAAATATAAATAAATTGGACTATTTCCTCCTTAATTTAATAACTTGCTAAATTTAAAAACAAGCAAGATTTAATAAAAATTAAAAATAAGTTATAAAACAAATAAATGTTTACATTTTTCAGATTTTCATACCCTTTTTAATTTCAGTCATTAGACTAAACTTAAAACCATTCACATTTTAACACAAATCTCATACACAGCTTACATCAAACACAATCCATCATGTAAGTTCAACAGATCCAAACTGGCCTATATCCTGCTCCTTGAGATGAATCCAGTGACCATGCCCTTGAAGGTTGTGTCAATGTCAAATTGCTATGAAAGTTTCTCAGGGTTTACTCTCAGTTTCTGTATGTATTTCCCCATGGATCAGAAACAGACTAGACAACATGGGTCCATGGATTATAGTTTGAGTAGCAATGCATTATACAGTTCTCTCTGTTTTTCTGTGTATATCTATTTCCTAATACAGCATCACAAGTTACCACAAAATTAGCAGCTTAAAACACCACACATTTATTATCCCACAGTTCTCATGAGTTGGGAGTCCAGGCAAACTTTGCTGGGTCCTGTGCTTAAGGGTTCACAAGCCACAGTAAAGATGACAGCTGAGGTGCCTTCTCAGTCAATGGGCCAACTTGGGAGGAACATGCTTCCAAGCTCACTCAGCTTGCTGGAAAATTCAGATCCTTGCAGTTGTAGAACTGAGGTTCAGCTCCTATTGGCAGCTGCTCTCCTTAGACGGGGTACAACATGGCAGCTTCATCAGGGTCAGTAGAAGAGCTGGAATCTCTGCCACTGGAGCCTCTTTTCAAGAGCTCACCACTTAGGTCATGCCCACCTAGGTAAGTCACTGTTTTGACTAACTTAAGGTTGATTGATTAGAGGCCTTAACTACAGCTGAGAAATCCCTTCACCTTTGCCATATAATGGGTTCTAAACATGAATATAACATCAAGTGGTGGAGATTGTGTGACTGTCTTAGAAAGTTCCCTATCACAGTTTAGATTTGTAACTTTTGGTTTTTTAATTTTTATTTGTTGGTACCAGGAATTGAACCCAGGGGCCCTTAATCACCGAGTCACATCCCCAGCCCATTTTATTCTTTCATTTTGAGACAGGGTCTCAATAAGTTGTTGAGGGCCTCGATAAGTTGCCCTCTTTGAGTCTGGCTTTGAACTTGCAATCCTCCTGCCTCAGCCTTCCGAGTTGCTAGGATTCCAGGTGTGGGCCAGGGTGCCTGAGGGATTTGTAACTTTTAATAAAGCTAATAAAAGTAAGTTATGCCTGAAAAGAGTGGAGCCAAAGTGGCCTCAACCTTCTTTGCCATTGTTTTAGACCCAGGTCCCAGTCAACCTTATCACTGCCCAGCACCAGAAGAACAGGAAAGAATTCCATCCTGTGACCAGGCCAGAGGGTCTTCCCATCCAGACCCCTCAGCAGCAGGCACACCCCATGCTTGCTGGAAGAGCAAGCCTTCCAAAGGAAGAAACAGTGAGGGCCCTGCCTTTCCTGCCCTGAGAGAGTGACCTACCCCTTATAACACTTTGCTTCCCGAATCTGTGGACAGAATAAAGGAGAGAGACCACACCACAAATGCCACATCCTCATTCCCTTAGGTAAGACCTTTGTCCTGCTCACCCTCTGCAGTGTCTGTATTTGAGTAATGAACCTCCACTCAGGCAAGGGTGGGAAGAGGCCAGGAATACGTGGAATTTTGCCCAATATTCTAATTCCCCCTAAGAAAGAAAAATCACAGCAGGGAAGGGAATGGAAGTGGAACTTGAGTTCACCTGGACTCCAGCAGTGACCTCTGGGGAAGATGCTTTTATTCTAGTGGACCAGCATGGGTATTTACATGAAATATCCTCAGAGGAGCGAAAGGCTTCTCATCAAACTTCCAAAATTTGCTGGATGCCATCCCCATTGTATACATTTGGTATCTCACTCACTAAATATCTGATTTTTTGTTTGACTTGTTCAAATTTGTGCAGACTACTAGAAATTAACCTTGAAGCAAATTTGGCCCACCCTCGTGTTTCCCAAATCTGGGTCAATCATGAGAGTAGGTGTGGTGGGGAATTCTTAGAAGAAAGTTTCAAAGTCCTAGAGTCTGAGGACCAAGTTCTACAATGAAAATATAAAAGGCTAAAGCAAAGTGCCAATTCTCCAGCCTAAGGTTGCAGCACAGTATTTTTTAGATTCCTCAACATTTCAAACTTAGAACCAGGCATGGTGGCACACACTTGTAATCCCAGTGGCTCAGGAGGCTGAGATAGGAGGACCATGAGTTCAAAGCCAGGCTCAGTAACTTAGTGAGGCCCTACACAATTCAGGAAGATCCTGTCTCAAAATAAAAAATCAAAAGGGTTGAGGATGTGGCTCAGTGGTTTAAGTGTTCAATTCCTGGTACTCCCCCAAAAAACTTTCAAACTTAGAAAAAGGAGGCCAAACCCTGAAAAACAGGTATGAATAAAGCCCAGAGACTTCCAGAATTAGTAGGTTCCCCCAGAATTAGCAACTGAAGCCCTTAGTTAAGAAAAGAGAATATTCACATTCTGCAAAGTTTAAGAATTGAGGAAGAAGTTACTCATCTTGGGTGGAGGCAGGAGAAAAAAGGGAGAAGTTTGAAAGAGCAAAAATTCTAGCAGTTCTTGCAAAGATATGATAACTTTTAGGTGGATACTTCAAGAAGGTGAGACTCTTTGTTCAGCTAGTTTCCAAGTAGGAAGGAAAGCAAAACCCAAGATATGTAAGCAGATGATGAAGGAGAACGTGGCCTTGTTAAACTTGGTCAATTTCTGAGACCCAGAAATTCTCATCACTATATGATTTCTACCATGCACAGGATCTGATCATTCCTACTGCACAAATGAGTGTTCAGAGCTCATCTCTGTTAGTTGTATAAACATTGCCTACTCATAGAAATCCCATAGATCAAGTGAGACTTAAAGAATAAATGGTCAAGCCGGGCGTGCTGGTGCCCACCTGTAATCCCAGCAGCTCAGGAGGCTGAGGCAGGAGGATCATGAGTTCAAAGCCAGCCTCAGCAAAATCAAGGTGTTAAGCAACTCAGTGAGGCCCTGTCTCTAAATAAAATACAAAATAGGGCTGGGAATGTGGCTCAGTGGCCGAGTGCCCCTGGGTTCAATCCCCAGTTAAAAAAAAAAAAAAAAGAGAATAAATGGCCAAGATAATGTCTAGAAAGTGTCCAGCACCCTGTCAGTGTGACCAGGGGTTCAATAAATGGTAGCCAAGGTAGGGTTTAGCTACCTCAAACAGTTATGCATGTAATGGGGACAGAATCCTGTCTCCAGTGATGGATGACTTTCCCTGGGCATGTCATTTCTGGTTTCCTTTGGCTAGAGAAGCTTTTTGCAAAACAGAATTCAGAGGAAACAAGCAGATAGGTGACAGGACAGTCACTCTGGCAGCGTCCAGGTGCATGGCTTAGAGATGCTGGGTTAGTAGTTACTACTAGTGTCTGTAGCTTCAGACACTAGCCACAATGTAGGCCTCCAGGGCCTGTTAGAGAAGGATCTAGCCTGTAGACCTGGAATATATCCCAAGAATCTACACAATCTCTCATCCCAGTTGATTCTGATGCTGGTACAGAGCATCAGAATTAGAATCGAGGACCCAGAGGGGTGGCACTGAGGAAAAGAAGACCTGAAGCCACTGCTGCTCATCTTGGAGCGATCACAGAGAACACAGAGGAGCCTTAGTCACTGCCATACCTGGTGTTCACATAAGGTAAACTTACATTTTATAGAGATACAATTGATTTTTTTTTCCTGGTGCTGGGGATTAAACCCAGGGGCACTTAACCACTGAGCAACATCCCCAGCCCTATTTTGTATTTTATTTAGAGACAGGATCTTACTAAGTTGCTTAGGGCCTTGCCTTTGCTGAGACTGGCTTTGAAGTCGCAATCCTCCTGCCTCAGCATCCTGAGCCACTGGGATTACAGGCGTGCGACACCACACCCAGCTTACAATTGATTTTTTAAATCCATCTTGTATTCTGCAACTTTTCTGAATTGATTCATTAGTTCTAATAATTTTTAGCAGATTCCTCAGCATTTTCTGTATACAAGATGATGTGATCCAAAAATAGAGTATTATTTCTTTCTTTCTAATCCAGATGCTTTTATTTCATGTTGTTGCTTAACTGCCCTGGCTAGAAGCTCCAGTCTGATGCTGGGCAGGATGGGTAAAAGTGCACACCCTTGTCTTGTTGCTAATCTCACAGGGGAAGCTTCAGTCTCACCATTGAGTATGATGTTAGCTGTGGTTATTTTCAGAGATTCTCTTTATAACATTGAGGTAGTTCCCTTCTATTACTAGTTTGTTGAGTATTTTTCTCATAAAAGTTTGTTGAAGAACTGCATTTTTCTATCTATAGATATGTGGTTTTCATCCGTTATTCTACTGATATGGTGTGTTATATGAATTAAGTTTTGGATGTTCTATTAGCCCAGGTTGCCATATTAAATTACCATAGACTGAGAGTCTTAACAACAAAAATTTATTTTCTCACATTTCTAGAGGCTGGAAGCCTGAGATCAGTGTGCCAAGTTGGGTGGGTTCTGGTGTGAGTTCTTTTCCTGGCTCATAGGCAGCCATCTTCTATGCCCTTCCCTCTTCCTCTTCTCATAAGGCCACAATCCTCTCAGATTAGGACCTGACCTTTATGCCTCATTTAAACTTCATTACATCCTAAAAGTCATATCTCCAAATACCATCACATTAGGGGTCAGAGCTTCAACATATGAATTTTGTAAGAATATAATTGAGTCCATAGCAGATGTTCAACCAACCTTGCATTCCTGGGATGAACTCCACTTGGTCATAGTATGTAAACTAAGAATGGATAACAAATTCCTGTGCATATAATTTTTTATGAGGTGTGGGAGAAAGGAAGACCCTATCCCTCCCCTCCACAGCCATGGTGAAGAGTGGTATTGTGTAGAGTGGAGTGGTCACCTAGACTATTCTGGTTTAGTTCTGCTGAAGTTCCAGATACTCAGCTGCTGAAGTCCAGCATCGCTCGCTTCCCTGGAGGGTTGGCATTGGCTGAGAAACAGTATCCCACTGCTGTCTTTGCACAGGGCAGCTTGGCAGGGCTAAAAACATCACCCATCATACCCACTATACAACCCTGGCGCCCATACAATGGCCACTACGACCTCTTTCCATCACCCCAGAAGTTTTCAGGTTGCAAGCAGGACTTTTGAAAATGAAAATTTTTCTGGAAATTTCATTAGACTAAAGAAGATCTAATTGTATTTGATGCTACTGGAATAGAGAGTACTTGACATTCTGTTCTGGATGGATTTTTACTGCTACCTTCGCCATTTTTTATTTTTTATGTTTAAGTAAGTCATAATTCAATTCTATACTTTTATGAGTCTTCAAACCTTCAATGGATCTCAGGACTGAGCAAATGCCTGAGCCAGAGACTATCTGAAACCAGTCATCTCCAAATTCAAGAGCCACAAACATATCCATTTTTACACAGGAAGGTTTCTAACGGTTGGCTGTAACATCCAATTTGCTATGTTCTTGGTAATTCCTAGAGCTTGAGGCTTGTTTTCAGTTAGTTTAACCAGGGTCCTACGCTCAAATACTAAAATATGCTTTGTTAGTCTCTTCCTTGACCTCCTTATGATTACCTGTCTTGCCTGCCCTGTGGGGCTCATCCACTGACTCCTGCCCTTGGGCCAAGCTGCCCCATCAGGAGCAGACACCAAATTGGCCCAGGAAGAGCTGGGATCAGGGCTTGAAGGTTGGCCTGAGTCTGCTGAGGGACACCAGACTTGAGGAATTTGTATCATGCATGGTCATACTTTATCATATTTTCAAAGGAGATTGTGACCTCAAACAGGTGGACTATTTTATAAGTCAGATAATCCAAAGGCTCTGCCCATGCACCTTGCCACCTAAGAACAGTTCAGCACCTTACCCACGGAAAGGGATTGGCAGAATGTGTTCCTTGGGATGGAGCTTCCTGTTCTCCCTTTATACCCAGTTTTCATCATTTTAAACCAGTTAGGTTATTGAATATTGCAGTGAATAAGAATGTCACTAGGATGTCCTAAGAGTAATTAAATCAATGCCTATTTCTATGGTACCAGTTTTCATTAACACTCATTAAGATAGAATGATGGTAGCTGATTATTCGTATAAGAAAAAGTGAAAAACATTGTTACAGTAAAAAGAAGAAAGAGAAATCACTGCAGAAGTAGCAGAACAACAGTGTTACCTCAACCTCCTTATCATCATGCTGGGGCTGAAGGGCCTGGATCAAAGGATGCAGAGCCTCAGATATCACTATGAGGTCCTTAAGGGATGAAATGATTAATGCTGAGGGGCATGATGAGGCTGATGGGTGATTTGCCTTCAGGGAAGCAATGTTCCTGCCATCTGTTGGTTGATGGTTTAATGTTATTAATAGGGCTCTCAATAGAACCCCTGGGCCCTGACTTTGACCTTATCTTGTCAACATTTTTAGCAATACAGTTGATGGATTTTCTGTTTTCTGACAATACACTGCTAGGAAGAAGAGATAAAGAGATAGATAACAGAGTTAAAATCTAAAATTGTTTTGGTAGTCAGGAATGTCCAGTTACACTAAAAGAGATTAATATGCACAGGATGAAGGTTGGGGCTTATACAGACATCCCCAGGTCACTTGTAAATTGTGGATGGGGGTGAGACCTAAAATATTTTTTGTGAAAAAATAAAATAAAAGACCCAATGATCTCAGACAGTGCCAGGCCCAGAGCTAACCAAGGGTATGTTGTGTCAGCTAAACAGATGAGTCCGATCTGTGTCTGCATTAGTCCTTTCCAGAGCTGGGTTGCACCACCCTCCCATGGACCGCCATGTCTGTGTCATGCTCAACAGCCTTCTCACTGTTCAGGCTTCCTCATCTTCCTCCCTGGCCATAATGACCATCTCTATCATCTCCCATGCTAGGGTGGTAACAGGGCTCCGCTTCATGCTTTGAATATAAACCTTGCTGCTCTGCCACTCTGGCTCATTTTCTTTTAGACATTGAACCTGGGGCACTCAACCACTGAGCAATACCTCCAACCCATATATATATATATGTATATGTATATATATATGTATATATATATACTATATAAAATACATTTTATATTATATAAAAATAATATAAAAATAAGTATTTTTATATATTATATTACATATATATTTATAATTTAAAGACAGGGTCTTGCTGAGTTACTTAGGGCCTTGCTAAGTTTCTGAGGCTGGCTTTGAACTCCTGACCCTCCTGCCTCAGCCTCCTGGGCTATTGGGATTACAGGCGTGTGCCACCATGTCTGGCTGTGGCTCATTTTAAACTGACATTTTCCCCCCTTCTTTCTTGCCCCCTCTCCTGCTTCCTAACCCTGGGGAAACAAGATTACCCTTCTTCCCATCCTAGGCTGAGTTATTTGTCACCACAGAAATGAAGTAATTCACACCACAGAGTTGAAGTACTTCAGACTTCAGGACTGGTGCCAGAAGACCTCAGAAATGGCTCTCTCTCCAGGCTACAAGTGAATTATAACCCCTGACAAGGCAAAAATGGCTTTTGAATCACCTCTTTAAAAGCCCTCTGTTGCTGGGAACGGTGGTGCACAACTGTAATCCCAGCAGCTCAGGAAGCCAAAGCAGGGTGATTGCAAGTTCAAAGCCAGCCTCAGCAACTTAGTGAGGCCCTAAGCAACTTAATGAGATCCTGTCTCAAAACTAAAACTTTTTAAAAGGGGGGCTGGGGATGTGGGTCAATGGTAAAGCACCCCTGGGTTCAATCTCTGATACAAAAAACATAGAAATAAAAACCTCTGTTCCCCTGACAGTTGGAATCACAGCCTCTGGGACAGTAGTCCCCTGTGTTTCTCCTTTGCTAGTGAAGCAATAAAACTTCTTTTTCCTTTTTCTCAAAACTCTTTCCTCATTATTGGATTGCATTGGGGACAAGGACTGAGCTGTCAGTAACAGGACCATTTTCACATCCTTAGGCCTCAACTCTCAGTGATGACCCCCACCTTACTTAACAAGTCAAGTGCAATACCTTGGTTTGATAGTCAAATCCCTCCATGTCTTGGATAGCTTCTCTTTTCAGCATTCTCTGTCCTTGCCCTCTTTTGTATTGCAGCTAAATTTGAGGGCTCACCATTCCCTGAATATTTTTTAAAGTTCTCCAACCCCTCATAGGAAGCCATCTATCCCCACAGTCTTCCAGCTGCTCCTGAAGGTTCTCCCTCCCTTCTGCACCTTACAAACCTGCACTTTTACCCATGATGCTCCATGACTGTTTTTGTTCTCTTTTGGATTCTTTGATCATGTCCAATTTGTGAGTGTTGGAATTTCTGGGAGGAGTTCTGGTGCTGAGATAAAATGAGGCATAAAGTCCCAGGAATGCTTGCATCATGCTTCTCCTCCCCTGCCTCCACCCTGGGGATGCCGACTGAGGAATCTATTTGTAAAGAACAATAGCAGAACAAACTAAAGTAACACTAAATTTGAACCAATGCTCTTGATCCACAAAGTAGAACCCAACCGGGAAATTAAATTGGAAGGGACAGCTTTGGCTTGATGTCAAAGTAAGGTTCTAACTCTTCCCAACCCACCTCCAGTAGAGAGAGAGACGAACAGAAATGAAGGGCCGTTTACCAGAGTAGACACTTGAAGCAAAAATGGCAGATGGCTGACCTGCTACCAGCTGCCAAGTCTGGTCTTGATGTTAAAACAGGAGGATGGGAGAAAGGATCACAAATGAGTGGTGATCTTTTAAATCATGACTACCTGGACGGCTCATAAAACAACACTCAATTACTGTCCTGGGATCAACGCAACCACTGGAAGGAAACGTCTCCCTTAGGGAGACTGTGGCAAGGCAGAAAAAGAAGTGTGGAGAGAAGGCCTAGAAAAATTCTATTCCCATCTAGAAATTTTGGAGGACAGGGATTTTGTTTCATAGGTTCATAAATTACCTATTTATAGTGCCCAATTCTAGCATGTACCTAGTACATGGTACTTGTGATCATAGAACTAAATTTGGGGGGAGGGTACCGGGGATTGAACTCAGGTGCACTCAACCACTGAGCCACATCCCCAGCCCTGTTTCGCATTTTAGAGACAGGGTCTCCCTGTGTTGCTTAGCGCCTCACTTTTGCTGAGGCTGGCTTTGAACTTACAATTCTCCTGCCTCAGGCTCCAGAGGCCCTGGAATTACAGGCATGTACCACGGTGCCCAGCTGAATTTTTTATTTACCTTTTGTGACTGATACTGCCAAGTTTGAGCCAGCCCGGGATATGGTATCTAGATTGCAGAGAAGCCTGAAAGACATATAATATTGTTACCAAGAAAAAAATAAATAAGCCCTCTATATCACTTGCTCTTTTTTTTTT